>JADLZN010011102.1:810000-1340272 GCA_018155175.1 Sinocyclocheilus anophthalmus
ACAATATTACTGTTTTTACAAATAAATTCAGCCTTGGAGAGCAGAATGAACATAACAGATCATAAAAAGTGAAAATAAAGACAGACTTTTGAACAGCAATGTATACAACAGTATATTAGTGTGTCATTTTGCAACATGAGCAGCACTGTTCAAATTTAAGTCATATCTAAATACAATTTAAAATTTGTGATTTTTATCAGCAATAACAATTAAATAAGCATTTGTCTAAATTAATCCAGCTAGTTTTAATCTACTGTAAGTGTTAGTTTACTATTTAGGACAATCACAGCAATTTGTAAAATGTAAAGAAATAAAAAGAAAAAGGTGGGGACAGCTACAAAAAAAAAAGTTTTTGGTAATTAAAGTAACAATAAAAGTAAAATATATCGATATAGTTTTTGAACAGTAAGTTGTTACTGTTTTTAAAATAAAGTATCTTCGGACTCAAACAAGCCTGAAAATTTATTTGATCCAAAGCACAGCAAAAAAAAGTACAAATTTGATATAGTTTTTACTATTTAAAATAACTGGTTTCTATTTGAATATAATTTAAAATCTAATTTATTCCTGTGATCAAGCTGAATTTTCAGCATCATTCTTCAGTGTCACATGATCCTTCAGAAATCATTCTAATATTCTGATTTGCTGCCCAAAAAAAACATATTATTATTATGTTGAAAACAGCCGAGTAGATTTTTTCAGGTTTCTTTGACGAAAGAACGTTCATAAGAAGTTTATCTGAAATAGAAGCTTTTATAAGTCATTAATGTTCTTTATCACACTTTGATCAATTTAAAGCATCTTGCTAAATAAAAGTATTACGGTCTAAATGTCTTAAATCAGTTCTTTTCAATGCGAAAATATTTGTCACGTATTACTGTTTGGCGGGATTTGGATCAAAATGCAGCTTCGTGAGCAGAAGAGACGTCTTAATAAAACATAAAAACTTTTGGTTGGTTTTAGTGCATCGTGGAATATCAAATTAGCAACATAGTTTGTGCCGTGCACAGGCAGGAAAAAATACCACACACACAAATATCTCAATGCACACATACAAACCACACTCTGATATTGATATCAATACACCCACACAATTAAAATAATCACATTAATTGGCCTTTTTTAGCCGAAAACCAAAAACAGCAAAGATTGCTCCCAGGCCAAACCTGTGAGGACAATGGTGTTCTTCAGCTGGAAAACATTACACTTGTAATTGTTCCCCATCGCAAAAATTCTGCAAGCTTGCCCAAGACTGACGCATATTACCCACGTTTTTTTGTGTTTTTTTTCCTGTCACCCGCCCCCCTACATGCCAATAAAACATACAAGGGTTAATCTCTGGACAGGACCAAAAAAAAAAAAACTCAACTGAATTAAAAATAATGGGTAATGTGAGTGTAGTTGTGGCAGATTTACCGGCTGAAGCTGTGCCTAAAACCAGCGGCTGAACCCGAGTCACAGCCAGGTCCCATATCCCATCCCGGTGTCCCACGTACTCCTTGACCAGCTGACACACTGCACGAGACGTGGTGGCTTTGAAACTGGACACAATCTGAGGAGCGGACAGGAGAGTGAGCATTGGGTCAGAGGTTCACACACACACACACACACACACACACACACAGATCTAACTACAGAGCGACAGTAAGCAGCGCAGAAGCATGGGGAATCAATACTCAAACCATACATGACTGTAACACCTCTACACTTATGACACACGTCATGTGGTTACACTGCTGGATTGTATGAACAGAACACACTGCATTCAGTCATACAGTCTCCCAAACAAGATCAAGGTCTACGAAAGGAGAGCGTAGTCAATACTTCTGAAATGAGAACGATTAAATTAAAACACCCTAACAAACAATAATGAGCAATAAAACAAGAACAGCATTCAAACACCATTAAAATATATAAAAGCTGACAAATGTATGACTGAAAAACAAATGAATGACAAAATAGTTGGTAAATCGTAAAAACTTTGCATGTAAATATATGGATCATCTCTGGAAAAGGAAAGAAGCTGAGCTAAGAGAGCAAGGTGACCAATGGCTGTTATGGTGTCGATGCATAGAGAAGATATGTATTACTATATAATTTAATGGCAGTAAATGACACATTCACAAAAGTGCACAATATTTATTTAAAAGTCACTGAAATATCTTATATAACATAAAATGTGCATTACAGAAGGGATCTTTGGTAATATCACTGTAACAACCTTTCCTGGCAAACTACCACTGATATGGATGTATGTTAAAAGTTTAATAGGTTAGACATTTTTAAAAGTTATTAAAAGTTTAGGGTCTTTAATATGTTTTTTAAAAGAAGTCACCATGGTTGCATTTATTTGATTAAAAATACAGGTCAAACAGTAGTAATCTGAACCATTATAACAATTTACAATAACTGTTTTCTATTTTAATATGTAGGGCTGCCCTGGACTAAGGATTTTCTGGTTCGAATAGGTACGTCATTCATTTTAAGCATAGTCGCCTAATCGCCACGTTTATTAATAACACAGTTACCAGCAGTATAATGAGCTTTACATTGCTACAAAGCCTAATAAGCGCTCAAGCGCACTCATAAAGCTTGCCACAGCGCACCACAGAAAGCGCATGAGTTTATGAATGTTAGGGAACACAGTAAGTAGGCTGCATGACATTGTACAACAGGATAAACTAGTGCTTTTTTGTTCTTGGTTTAAGAGATGAAGTCGGAGACACTGACACGGACTCGTCATCTCCACAGTAGTGGATGAGCCTGCATGCAAGTTTCATAGGGATTTCATAATCTGAGAATATTAGTTTTTTTAGATCTGAATTGTTTAATTTGAAAGTAGACATTTCACTCTCTATAAATATATTTTTAATGTCTGTAAGGCAAAGATATACACGGAGTTTCGCGCTCGAGTTCACAGAGACCGAGACGGCAGAAAGCGCATCCTGTTTGCTTTCATTATTTTACAAAAGCTCGTTTTGTTGTTATTGTGAATGCACAAAAATATACATAGAGTCTTTGCAGATTTGAAAGATGTATTACTCTTATCGTATAAGCAAAAATGAGGAGTAGTTAAGAGCAAGTGAGCGCACGGCGCCTTCATAGGGCCTGCAGTGCGCGCGCTGACTGTTCAGGCTTACACCACATCACTTGCATAGCGCACATTTCTCAAGATTAACATTAGATTGAGTGGCCATGGAAAGTTGCTAATACTTACATATTTCAGATGATAAGCCATATTTGTGGTGGATGAATGATAGGCGAGTGTTTGGATGTCCTGCCGGATGCACTGTATTACCATAGACCAGTTATTAACGACCTGCGTGACTTTGCCAATGTGGATTTTTTTTTTTCTGCGACTAAGCGTCTAAAAATTTTGGTCGACCAATCTTCTTCTGGTCGACTAACGATTAGTCGACTATTAGGGGGCAGCCCTATTAATATGCATATGTAATTCATTGTCATGATTCAACAGAAATCATTCAAAATACTCTCATTTGCGCCTCAAGAAACATTTATGTATGCAATTGCAAAGTTGTGCGTTTAATCTGTGTGTGCGAACGTATGATACCTCTTTGTCCAGGATTCTGAATAGAAAATGAATAGAAAGAACAGCAAGTATTTGAAATAAATTATTACTTTTATTTAACAAGGATGCATTAAATTTATCCAAAATAAATTACCATAAAAACATTTACAGCATTTCAAAAGATTTTCATAAAAAATATATTTTAAAGAGTAGTGTATATTAGTATATCATTAATTAAAATTTTGCAGATCATTTGACATTTAGATATTTGAATAGGTTCAACACTTGACTTAACATTCAACTGCTCCCTCTGAAAACATTAAATAATTCATTTTTACAATTTACAGTTGCACAACTGTAAATTGTAAAATACTGTACATATGCTCTGGTAAGTGAAAAAATACTGTAAAGTAATCTTTACTTGCTAACTACAGAGATGACACCAACAGAAGTTGACAAAAAATATTTAGGGATGCACAATATATTAGTGACCATTTCATGTTGTATTTTAGTTTTGTTTTTATAATGTGAAGCAAGTCATTTTCTAAAACTTTTAACAGTATCTAAAACTAAAATATATGGCTAAAACTTAAGTTAAATCCCATTTTTCCTTTCTTTTTTAAAAAGTAATATGATCCAAGTTAAACAGTACAGATTTATAATAGTGGCAATTATAAGATAATATCAGGAAAATTGGCATATCGGCCAACGTTTCTATATCTGTGCATCCCCAGCATCATCTGTAAAAGCAAATACTCAGAATAAAGAAGTATTGAGGTACATTGTCCTAACTTTAATAAAAGTTTTGGCATCACAGGAAGCAAATGACTTCTACAAAGCAATGGACTGAGGGAAGTGTGCAAGCATATCAATATGCAGCCTAACCACTACTAAGCACTGCTGAGAGGTAAAAGCAAACACAGCAAGCACAATGAGCCCTCATCTCAGCACTTTGAAAATGCTCTGTAATATTAGAAAACAATATTATAAAGTAACTGAACGCGTTCCTCACATACTGTAGAGCTCAATCAAAAATCCAAAGACAATCATGAAATTCCTTGAACTGTCACGTACAATAGCCTTCAAAGTTACATGGAATCAAATCCACAGGAGGGCTTTCACTTAGGACTACACTGCCGATCAAAAGTTTGGGATCAGTAAGGTTTAGTTTCTGTATGCTTTCAAGTCTGTGTCTATTTGATCAAACAATACAGAAAAAACTGCAATTTTGTTAAATATTATTGCAATTTAAAATATCAGTTTTCCATGTTAAAATACTTTAAAATATCATTTATTCCTACAAAGCCAAGCTGAATTTTCAGCATCATTACTCTAGGCTTCAGTGTCATATGATCATTCAGAAATCATTCTAAGATGCTGATTATAATCAGTGTTGTGCTGCTTAGGCCATAATTCACACAAAATATGAAAATGATTGTAATAATTACCCTCACCCTCATGTAGTTCAAACCGCAAGACCTTCCCGTTCATCTTGGAACCACAAATTAAGATTATTGTGAATTCTGAGAGCTCTCTGCACCCTACCATAGACAGCAATGGTAATTAATTAGGGCTGGTTGTACACCAGCAAAAGTCACGATGCCTGAAACCGCATCACGATATGGGGACTGCAGGGAATTTCACCCTCAGAAGAATTTAGTAAAACTGCTATTTATTTTAGACACTGCTATCACCATAGGGCTGTTATAACTATAGGCAGATCAGGCAGTTGACCTTTGCATTATGAAGGGCCTCTATAACTGTACCAGAGTACAACATGGGTAATGGCATTTGTTTCATGTTTACATTGTGCACTCCACACCAGGTACAATATTCTGATTTTTTACATCTTGTTTTTAAGCCCATAAATAAAAGTACTCGGCTAATAAATGTATATTGTTAATGTATCCATTCTAATATGATTAAAAATCCCTCTAAAATGTTGGTAGGTTATCTCCATTGCACGATCAAACACTCTCTACGTTAAAAAGATACAAATAAAATTCGAGGAGTTCTAAACAATGCGCTTCTTCACTGTACCTCACGCACACATCACGTTTAGTCACGACGTACCACAGATCACACTGTGCGCCCCCGAGCACACAAACTATGATTTTTCAATTAAGACAACTTTTAGCGCCTCATTTTTGACCCGCAAATTTTATCAATAAAATAGCTTAATCGCTGAAAAGCTATATTAGGTTTCTCAACAAGGAGCTGGTAACATCATAGTTTCTAAAGGAATTAAAGGCGTGAGGGAGCACAGCTCACTGTTAACACAGAAACTGCGGCAAAACAGTGGTAATTCATACATACACAGCCTCTCTCTCTCTCTCTCATAAATGAACAGTTGATAAATTACACTTTTCTGATAATAGAATATTGAAGTGGGTTGACTTAAATTCTGAAAAGCTAACAGGTGGTTCAGAAAGCAAGCGCATTTACACAGTGGAGAGAGAGCATGTACACAGGTCTGCCAGGTTGACATAAGATAAGTAAACCTTTACTTTCAAAACTCTGTGTCTGGGATTACGTCTCTTTATATCAGGCATCCCCGGTTGTGTTCTTCTGCGGCCAGATTAAACCTTGTTGTTGCCTATATATTATGCTCTATTCATTATGTTTTTAAGAAACGTTGCACTTTTCTACTCCGTTCTTGTATTCAAATTAAGCGTGGTCCACTGATGCACACGTGCCGCAATATAGATACAGGGACAGCTGTATCGATACTTGTATCGTCAGATCTCTGTGACGATACATCGTCGTATCGAACACAGCACTAGTAATTAACACGATCAACGTCCAGAAACGTAGCACGTTTTTATGTTATTAGAGTTTTTTTTTCTTAAAATAATCATGTGACATCAGGGGGTTCAACGTAATTTTAAGAAGTACGAGGTTTATTTGTGTAAACAAAGTTAAACGACTATGCAAGTCGTCTCCTGTGTCACTGGTGCCATTTGGGAGAGTACACATAGTAAACAACCTATGTGCTCTATGTCATCTGCTGCGCGCACTATGGACTTAATGTTGTCTACGGTGTTTTCCACTTTGATTTGAACGCCAAGCATCGTCTTCCGCGTGACGCAGCTGAAACAGAATAGCATACGCTGTTTACGTTCAGTGGGATACTTTCCAAAATTGAGCTAGGGAGGAAGCGGAGGAGATGAATGTTGAAATGATGTCGTTATTTTTGTTTTCTTTGTGCATAAAAATTATTCTCGTAGCTTCGTAAATGACGGTTGAACCCCTGATGTCACAGATTATTTTACCGATCACCTTGCTACGTCTCTGGACCTTGATCGTGCTAATTTCATTGCTGTCTATGGGAGGGTCAGAGAGCTCTCAGAATTGATCAAAAATATCTTAATTTGTGTTCCGAAGATGAACGAAGGTCTTACGGGTTTAGAATGACATGAGTGTTGAGTACTTAAAGACAGAATTAAAATTTTTGGGTGAACTATTCCTAATTTTTTGGGGGGAACTGTGTGATAATATTTTCAGGATTCTTTGATAAATAAAATAAGAAATTATTCAAAATAGAAATTTTGTGTTACAATATACACTACTATTCAAAAGTTTGGGGTCAGTGGACATTATTTCTTTCTATTTTTTCTAAAATAAACGCTTTGATTCAGCCAAGGATGTTTAAATGGATTTTAAAAAGGGGGATAGTTAAAGACCCGGTTTATTTTGAATAAATGCTGTTTTTTATTTTTATTCATCAAAGAATCAAAGAAAAACGTATCACAGGTTCCAAAAAATATCAAGCAGCACAACAGTTTCAACTGATAATAAATCAGCATATTAGAATTATTTCTGAAGGATCTTGTGACACTGAAGACTGGAATAATGATGCTGAAAACTCAGCGCTGCGTCACAGAAATAAAGTATGCTTTAAAAGTATATCAAAATAGGAAACCAACACAATATTACTGTTTTTTGTACAACTTATTTTCTTGTTCTTATCCTTGTCCATAGATCTCAGCTCAACCATACAACTGATTCATGGAAGGTTTTCATTTAAAAAATATATTTTAGTTTTATTGATCAAATCAAGACAAGTACTAATTTTAAGCAAATAAAAATATTGAACATTCACCATTTGCAATACTATTTATGGCATTAAAAAAGCAAAATGCAATAGGCCTAATATAGAAAAGGAAAATACACTATTTACAGCCTAAAAACAAGAGAGCATTTTCAACACTGACTAAACGAGAAACATCAGCTAATGTTCACGGTGACGGGGAAAGAGCTGTTGGTTTTTTCTCTTCTGTCATATCTTGCGTTTTAAAGGGGAGGGTTGTGTGAGGGATACCACATTACAGAACTACTCAGCAGGGGATCAACTTTTTAATGTTATAAAAAGAGACTTTATTTACAAACAGAGTTAAACAGAGTTTGTTAGAACAAAAATTCCACATAAAGGGGAAAGATTCATTTCAGAGTCCAATTGAGCTGTCTTCTAAACCCTTCTAAACCAGAATACGGTAATATCATTGTTAGATTTAGTCAACTGTCCTTGTTCTCTTCCAGCCTGCACATCTGGCCCTGCTCACCATCAAGATATTTGACCATGGCATATATTTTGCGCACAAGATTCTTACTGGTTTAGAGTTTGCTCAGTTGAAGAACTAGTATGCTCTGATTGGCCTTTCACCATAGAGCTCTTAAGAATCATGAACTTATTCAAATTTTCATTTGCTCTGGCCAAATTGCTTGAATGGGGTAAGATTTGCAGGCAGAAGAAAATCAATGCCAATCAAAGGTTTCCAAGCCAACCGTTAAAAACGTCCATAAGCAATACTCATTCTTGACATTTGCAAAACACTGTCTTAACGTCTTTGTTAATGTTGTATAATGCTGAATTAGTGTCAGCGTTAGCCAGATAAGCACAGATTGATGGCTTGTCACAATGCACATCACTTCTGGGTTATGACCCCCAACTGTTGGATAGTTCATGCATTTTGGCACACTGAGGAGTTAATTACCCATGAGTCTCCACCCCATAACTCCCAGTTCCCCACATTGAAGTTGCGAGGTCCACCTACTTTCCCCGGGAAAGAATTTGAGCGCTACATCAGTGAAACCGAGAAAAAAGAACAATCGTAATCCATGAGGACCAAAACATTAAGAAGACTATTTGAATTTGAATTAGCACCATTGAGCTCTATAAATTTAAGAGTGCACAGGTGTTTGGGTCCAGTAATGGAGAGATGTGGAAAGTTGAGTGAAATTATGACATTTGAAAACATCAGCGGTCTAAATGCCTAGCTTTCTTTCTTTGGGTAAGAACACTAAAAATTAGGGGTGCGAACATGTAATATGGTAGCTACACAGCAAAAATAAATAAATAAGCTGCTGCTAAGCTGCTAACAGTGTACATGGATACTAGTAAATCATTTTTTTGCAGTGTATTTAACTTGATTAGGATTTTGTACTAAATTACATGAATATTTGAATTCATACAATTCAAATAGTTTGGTACAATACACAATTATTAAATCATACAAATGTAATGAAGTATAATCAAAAATGTGTCAGAAGTGGTGGAATCTGGATTTGGTGAAAACTAAAAAGTCAATAAATTAATTTTAGGTAATAAAGGATCTTACCTAAAAAAAAAAAAAAAAAAAAAAAAAAAGGGGCCTGGTGGGTGGTCAGGTGGGTATTACATATTATAATATAATAGACTGTGAAATTCCATAACTGATGCATTGAACTGTCAATGTCAGATCAATGCATGGCATAACACTGACACATTTTACACCCCTACTGATCATATCATCGGTATGTAATTCCATGAAATGTGTATGTGAAACTGGAGGTAGTTTGTATAATTGAAAGAAACTGAACAAACAGAGCAGACAACTCAGCACTACGAAAATGCAACACTGAGACAAAACAACTTATGGTTACATATCCACATAAAACAGCTTGCTCTAGAGATGTCACAAGTCAATAACAACACTAAAAAGATACTATTTTACCAGTTATGGAATAGTGTCAATTCCACAAAATTGTCATGCCAGTTGCATGCCATTATGGTACATGCCGTTATTTTAATTCAATTTCTTACAGAGATAAATAATGAAGATGCGGTCATCATTTACTGCTCATTTAATTCCAAACCCAATTTGACTTTGGTTAATTTCGAAACACAAAGGAAGATATTTATGAAACTTGAGAGATTTCTGTCCCTCCTTTGAAAGTCTAAGTACCCAAAAAAAAGAGTAATGAGGATCAGTAAACGATGAAAGAATGATCATTTCGGGGTGAACTATCCCTTTAATAATTATGAAAACTTAAAGGAGTCCCAATAATGGAACTTCTTTGGTTTTAATCGTCAGATTTCACTGATATTGGTAACATTTTGGTATTGTGACAACCCTAGCTTGTTCATTCCGTATCTATATATGTAAAGCAGCAAAGTCTGTAAGCCGAATACAAAGACAGGACTTTGCACTGAGATATTACCGTATTGGCCCGAATATAAGACGACCCTGATTATACGACGACCCCCCTTTTTCCAGATGTATCTTTTGGAAAAAGGCTTTTTAAAAACCAAATCTTGTTTTTTCTCAGTAAAACACATTTTGTCTTCAATTATTTTTCCTATTTTAATTTTTGTTTTGAGAGTATGGTAAAAACTGGTAAAATGTCCCAACAATCACATTTAAAAAATATACAATTTTTGATATACCATAAAAAAAAAAAAATAGCCCATCTGAATTAGGACATTAGGCTATCCATCTAATAGTAGCCTACCAAAATCTTATTAACAGTAGAGTTAAATCTTACTGTAGTCTTCAAATCTGGGTACTGTATTACGTTTTAAAATAAATCACAAAGGGAGTTTGGACCGCACGTCTTACAACACGCCATGAAGAATTCATGCGCACAACTCCAGTGCTTTTGCATAATTTGGTGCTCACGCACAAGCTATTGTCTGTGGGTGATATTATGACATAACCCTTATAGGTCAAAGTCTAGACCCTAAAAGGAGTAAGGATGACACTGTTTTTTCAGATGCATTCCTCTAGGAATTGAGAGAAAAACTTGTATTATATAGGGTCAATACGGTAGTTTGTTTTTTATAGACGATTAGTGGATTCTGAGAGAAATATGTCTAGAGCGAAACAACAGTAACAGAGTTTTACACATGAGACGGTGAAAGGGGACAAATCGCGCAAGTAACCCCAAATAGATGTTTGTTGGTTTTACAATCCATACCTTGATAGTGGAGGCTTGTATGGTCCGTCTCAGAGCTTTGGGAAAGCTTGAATTGTGCTCTCTCAGTCGGGTGACTTGCTGTGCACAAGAAATTACAAGATTATGAGTGAAAAATACGATAAATTATACATAACACTGTTAGGTTTTAAGTTTTAAATTTCATCCACACCAGGTTTCAATGTTTCTTCAGTTCTTCCAAACCAGATTAGAAAAAACATTTTTATGGACCTCACTTTTTTTTTACAAGAGCACTGTCAAGCTCAAACAAAAAAGGGCCCCATTCTACTGTAAATGTTTGTCTAAGGAGAATATATGGCGATATGATTTTATGTTCCTGTTAGAAATGGGTGTAGCTGAAACAGTCAAACCCCTTAATTAAAGAAGAAGGTGTCCACAAACATCTGGCCATGCAGATCTACTGATAAATCAATAGCAAACTGCACTTAAAACATCATCATGTCATGTGAGGACATAGCTTTAGGCACAAAGTTAACAAATTATTCTCCCTGAATCATCAAAAAAAAAAACAATGTCATTATTTATTCAAAAGCTCTGATATAATGAATGCAGAAATGAAACAAAAGCTAAATGTCAGTTTTGTTTTGCATGTACCTTTTGTTTTCAGGGCTCCTTTGCTCAGATCGCCGCCATCAACAGTCTGTCCTTCTCCAGCCAAACGTTCGTTTAGAGATTCAATCTCTCTCCGCACTGCACAAGAACAGAGCGTATAATATGGCGGTCGCTGATAAACTGAGCAAATCACTGATTGTGTCACATTTACAAACTATGTAAGGGATAGCGTACATTCAAATAAACCCAACAGTTTGATGAGGACCCACGTCACCCTGAAGGAGCTTATACCTCGATACTGACTGTACATTAATCTGCTTGTTACATGGCAACTTACCATTTAAATTATACATTCATTATTTAATACAAATCAATTGTAATACCGAAAACAATTAAGGATTCAGATCTTGAGAATGCTGTGAGAATGCAACTTGAGAATGCTATATGACTGCTCAATTAAACCCAGTTCTTCTTCATGTGCAAGGACTGTGTTGTCATCATTACATTAAATATAGTAAGGCATGTAAACAGAGTCCAGACGTGAAAAAAGCATGTTAAAAATGTTGGAAGCTAATTGGTACTACTCACATTCTAAGTTTTCAATGTAGAGATTTTCAAACTCCCGTTCAATCTGTCCAAACAGGTCCAGTAAGTTACTCCTTAAGGCCATCGGCAACTTGGAGTCCTAGATATTGAATCAAATAATCCATGTTACACATACTCAGAGAATGCGTTATCAAAACGCCTTCAAACTTAAATTACAACAAATGAGAAATGCGGATTTTGCACTGTTCTACTTTGTACATTCTAACTATTTAAAAATAATGTTAACACATAAAAATAAACTACTAAAACACAAGAAATGTTGAAGGGATCTTGCTAATAGTTTCTTTTTAAGAGAAAATATAACAAACACCAGAAATCTACTAATAAACTATATACATTTTATTGCTGTTGTAAAACATTACATCTAAAATATTATGTAAAATATTCAGCTGTTCTAAAACTTTACATAAAATATCTTGCCGTTCCAAAACTTTACATAAAATAGATTGCTGTTCTGAAACTTTACATCTAAATGTTTACGTAAAATATCTATCGTTTCTAAAGCTCTACATAAAATATCTTGCTGTTCTGAAACTTTACATTAGGGCTGCACGATAAATCGCATGCGATATTTAACACGCATCTTGTCAGTAAAGCCGGTTTGTCAGTGAACAACGGCTCTGTGTAGTAAATGCTGCTCAATGTGAAAGCACGCACGTCATGGAGATTTACCGCTGATTACAGAACCAGCTTTACTAACAAGATGCGCATTAAATATTGCATGCGATTTATCATGCAGCCCTACTTAACATCTAAATGTTTACGTAAAATATCTATCTGTTCTAAAGCTTTACATAAAATATTGTACTGTTCTGAAACTTAACATCTAAATGTTTACGTAAAATACCTTGCTGTATTAAAGCTTTACGTAAAATACCTTGCTGTATTAAAGCTTTACTTAAAATATCTTGCTGTTCTGAAACTTTACATCTAAATGTTTACATAAAATACCTCGCTGTTCTGAAACTTTACATCTAAATGTTTACATAAAATACCTCGCTGTTCTGAAACTTTACATCTAAATGTTTACATAAAATACCTTGCTGTTCTGAAACTTTACATCTAAATGTTTACGGAAAATATCGGTTATTTTTCCATTTTTTTTACGTAAAAAATATATGTTCTAAAGCTTTACAAAAATATCTTGCTGTTCTGAAACTTTACATCTAAATGTTTACGTAAAATATCTATCTGTTCTAAAGCTTTACTTAAAATATCTTGCTGTTTTAAAGCTTTACATAAAATATTCTTGCTGTTTTGAAACTTTACCATCTTAAGTAAAATATACTAAAATTCTAAAAAACGTTGCAGAAATATCATGCGTTCGTAAACTTAAAATTTCTTGGCTCTGAAACCTTACATTTAAAAATTTAATTAAATATATGATGCTATAAAATCCTTTTTTTTTTTAAATAACTTTATATGCGTTAGGGTAATTGTTAACCTAAACTTGCGGAAAAATATACTTGCTGTTCACAGGCTTTAAGCTCAGTAAAGATCATTTCTGTACTACAAGGCCATCTTATTTTTGAGGAAGGACAGCAACCAAATATTATAAGGATAGAAAAGACCTGAAAGAAAATAATACAACAAAAATCTGAAAAGAAAAAGTAAAGAGATTTCTATTCAAAAACATAATAATCTACCAAATCCACTTACCTCCATTATCAAAGAGAAGGAAGTTCCAAGTACAAGTCTTTCAGCGATTACCCAACTTTACACAACCCGGAAGAAAGCAATCCACAAAAGTATCAAACAATTGCCACTGTTGTGTTGTAGAGACGTAGCTAGGTCCATACTAAACTACTCCAGACGAACCAGGATATAAACCAATTGAGAAACAATTGGTAAAAGTAGAGGTCACGTGCTCCCATTCTATCGAGTACCACATGCAACGTAATGAGTGTCAGATGAGAGAGAAGAAGAAGAGAGAGAGAGAGCGAGAGAGAGGCGGCAATTAACAAACAACAGCTTGTCGTCTATTCTTATAAACCTGCTCAATCCTAAAACTTGTGGTCACCATAGCAACTGGACATAATGACAGCATTGAGAGGGTGAAAGGCGGTATAGTCTAAATCCAGTGAACGGTTTACAGTAGGGACTGCCAATCAGAAATGACCCTACAGAGGAATAGACGGAACAATCGAACCCCAGCGTGGGCCGCTCTTTAAAAATGGATGAGGCTATGAACCATAGAAGAGTACAAACCATAGATACCCTCCAAGGAGTATCAATAAAACAAATGATCATATGGCATCATGGCTCAAGGATAGCCCAGAGTTGATACTCTAAAAGGGGTCATTAAGACGGCGCTTCAGTTTCCTTTGTCTTTCGGGAGTAATTTACAAGTCAGGTTGGGCATGTAACATTAATAAAATTTGTTAAGTCACAAAGATGGTACAGGAAGTGCTCAAACCGCAAAAGAGATATCTTTCTAAAAGTTGTTAAGACTATCCAAGGCCTACCCTAAAACGGGCCTCATTTAAACACACCCAAAACAGAAATTGACGTCACTATGTGGAAGTTTGCATAAACACCGGCAACAAATGTATAATGCAAAGGAAAGAGGCATAACTTTATCTCACTGTAGTAATTTTGCCGCTGCCGCACATGGCGTGGAGGACGCTGTGGGTTCCAAACTATGGAGGGGCATGCATAACATTTCACCGTCCAGTTGAGGTAGTTCGGGCCAATCACAAAGCCCTGGATAGCTGGCCCATCAAAGCACACATCGCTTGTCAGACCGATGAGCTTTGTTAAAAACTCGATGCGTTTCAGAAGGCGGGCAAGAGGAGCAACTCATGTACAGTATGAGGAGAAATGGAATGTAGTTTTGAACCCTAAAAACCACGTAAAAACATGCATTACACCAAAGCACAATATGTCGGTTTAGCAACATTTATGGACCCCTTTAAGACTTGAACTTTCACATTTGTTTGTGTAGAGGCCTGTGCGTCAGAACGCCTCATTTTAGGACCAACGTTGCCTGGTCAAGCGGGGACTGAAATTCCTGGGATCACGATCCGTAACAAACCATGATACCTAATCCTTGACCGTCCTTACTGTATTTGTTAGGTTACGAGCTGTTGAATTGAGGTTTCCTTTAAGATTCTGCACAGTTTAAACCATTCTCAACACCGCAGAATATCAATACGAAACGGATCCAGTGTCTTTCCCGTACTTTCTCCAATTTGTCGTTTCACTTAGTCCATTTGTTCTTTGTCAGTCTTGCTTTTGGATTTCCTGTATTCGGCGCTGTCAAGTACTACAACCATTGTTATATTTTTATTAATTTTTACGCCTTAGGGCAGAATTTGTTTTGTTCAGTGTGCTCTCGAAGATTTTTTTCAGTCTAACTTAACAGACTGCACAAAGTTGCTGTTAATTAATCCTGTGGTCTTTCCTCCCTGTTTGTTCTTTTCTCCAAACTGTTTCACCCTCCCCTCCACAGGGTTCCACACGACATTCGCCTGTCTTGCACCCAGTCCGATCCCCCCAAACACTATTTACTCATTCTTGTTTGCTACTTCTAGATAGTGGACATTCTACCTAGCTGGGTTGTTTGGTAGTTCTTTAGTTATTAGACAAACCACGCGATGGTGTCCTCGATTCAGCGACAGGGCTAGCTGACAGCATAGGTGCAATAATATCTTCGGCAGATTATCCCCTAATGTATACCCAGCCCCCTTTGCACAGCCATAAGTTGTTGCTTCTTTTAGCAGTTCTAAACAGGCCACCTTCCTCATTGCACTCAGTTTCCTCTTTGTGACCTAGTTTTACTTATCCCTACTTAACTGCGCCCGACTAGCCAACCGCTCTTAGGCGAATCTCATGGCTTATTGGCTCCTTAGAAGGTACTACCTCTTGACTTGCGACCCCAGCGTGTTGATCATACGTCTTGCACTGTCGTTGGAACCCACGAGCGTATCTAAGATAACTTTAGAGGATCCATTTCCCTGGTTTTGCCTGGAGGAGAGCGCCAGAGCCACAGACTAGCTAGGAGGAATCAGAGAGGACACCAAGAACTGCACTGTAAACCGATCAGGGATCAGAGACCAGTGCTTGGTTCCAGGCCAAGGCACAGCCATTGGCACGGTTACCAAAAAAATTAGCTGCACTCTGATAATACCTCGCGTATTAAATACGAGCACAGTGGCCTCCATAATCTTAAATGGAAGACGTTTGGGACGACAAGAACCCTTACTAGAGCTGGCCGTCCGGCCAAACTGAGCCATCGGGGGGAGAGCAAGAAACCTGGGGATAGAGGTAAAGAAGAACCCAAAGAATCACTGTGGCTGAGCTCCAGAGATGGAGATGGGAGAAAGTTGTAGAAAGTTAACCATCACTGCAGCCCTTCACCAGTCTGGGTTTTATGGCAGAGTGGCCCGACGGAAGCCTGTCCTCAGTGCAAGACACATGAAAGCCACATGTTTTTTGCTAAAAAAACACCTGAAGGACTACAAAATGGTGAGAAATAAGATTCTCTGGTCTGATGAGCCCAAGATAGAACTTTTTGGCCTTAATTATAAGCAGTATGTGTGGAGAAAACCAGGCACTGATCCTCACCGTCTAATACAGTCCAAACAGGAGCTGGTGGTGGCAGATCATGCTCCCCCCCCCCCCCTGTGGGGGTGTTTTTCCGATCTGCAGGGACAGGACGACTGGTTGCAATCGAGGGAAAGATGATATGCGGCCAAGTACAGGATATCTGGACGAAAACCTTACTCCAGAGGGCTAGGACCTCAGGCATGGGCCAAAGTTCTTCCCAAACAAGACAACTCTGACCCAAGCCACACAGCTAAATAAGAAGGAGTGGCTTCACAATAAATCTGGACTGTTCTGAAGGGCCAGCCATGAGCCCTGACTTAACACCATGAGCATCTATGGAGAGACTAAAAATGCTGTCCACAAACGTTTAACCATCCAACCTGGAACAGAACTGGAGAGGATCTGCATGGAGGAATGGCAGAGGATCCCCAAATAAAGGTGTTAAAAACTTGTTGCATCTTTGCCAAAAAGACTCGTATTGGCTGTATTAGATCAAAAGCGTGCTTCTACTAAATACTGAGCAAAAGGGTCTGAATACTTAGGACCATTTCAGTTTTTCTTTTTTAATAAATCAGCAAAAATGTCAACAATTATGTGTTTTTCTGCCAATATGGGGTGCTTGTGTGACGCCAGTGTTTTTGAAAAAACAAAAACAATTAATGAGGAAAAAAAATTAACTTTAACTAAATGATTTTAGCAAATGGCTGCAAAATAAAAAAGAGTGAAAAATTTAAGGGGGTCTGAATACTTTCCGTACCCACTGTAGATACAGTATATTGACTTTTTGCATTTTAATGAAGTGGGTGTAGGCATTTCCAACTTTATAAGACACCCAGAATGAAAACCTAGAATTAAAATGAATTTATGGCCATTTTAATATTATTTCATTATTTAGTTTTGGAAAAAACAAATGCATTTTATTTTTTTGGATTCATGTGGGATGCTTGGCGCTCTTTTTGTTGTTGTCCTTTTCTCGATCAAATCTTTTAGTAATCATCATAAAATATATATAATTTGAAAGCTTAGAAGCCCAAGATTCATCCTGTGAAAAATGGTAATGGTACTTTAAAATATTTTGCCAGTCTCCCCCTTAGTGGCTGGTGTCAAGTGTCATATTACAAAATTATTTACGGTCTTTTAGAATCAAAACTTTTTATAATCTTGACAAAAAAAACATATAATTGGAAAGGTCTGAATCTCAGGATTCCATATAGAAGCAATATTGACAGAGAAATTTCAACATATTTGACAGAAAAATGCATAAAAAAAATTCAATGGGGTTTGGCTGGCACCCGGTGGCTGTTTGTGGTATAACGCCCTAAATAAAATCTCACAGGAACCTAAATTTTTTCATATTAACTTCAAATTTGGAACATAACTTATTTAGACATAAGGCTTTACTTTTATACCAATTTTAGAGTAAAACCTGATATGTAAAATATTTATATATAAAATAAAAATTAATATAGTGCATTTTCTTTACAGCAAATTTAAACTACTATAACTTTTTGATACTTTAATTTTTTTTGCGATAATCTGCTGATTTTCTTCTTAAAAAAGAGACCAACCTTATGTCTGTATTCCAAAGTGTTCATAAATTACAACTATTTAAGTTTGGATAGTGCACTTTCATGCCTGTTTTAAAAAATGGGGGGTGACAGTTAAGAGGTTAAGAAAAAAATGTTTTCATTTACTTTTTTGATTTTTCCATAATAACACTTAGTTAATTAATCAACTCTGGCTTCCTGGAAATATAATATATGTCTAAAATACATTATGTCCTGAAACATTTCTCTTTTTAAAATTCAACTAAATTCTAAAACAATAGCAAATTGGTTCAAAAACAACATGACACGTGTTTGCACGGATACTTCCATATCCCAGCTGTCATGATTTGGTGGTTACCAAAAAAAAAATTGTTTTACAAACAATGTCACAGAACTGGCTTTGTGTCATTCTTGACTGTTCACCTGGGCAGGACAGCACGCTCACACAATAGAGTTCATCAAATGAAAACCACGAACTTCAAAAACCGGGATCTATACGTGCTCATGCGAGTTTGAGAAACGAAGAGAAAAAACAATGTACCTGTCCCTCCAGCATGTCTCTCTGCATGCCTGGTCTGTCCTGCTCGGTGCTGTTGGTCCTCCTAATGGAGAGACTGTGCGACTTGCGCTTCTGTTTGACTTGACGGGCGGCTGCGCTGTTTCCACTTTCAACAGGCATCACTCCTCAGTGACGTCCCTCTACGCACTTCCTACCTGAAACTGAGCAATCAGATGGCAGGGTTGGCCTCATCCTACAGCAATGGAGGAGTAGAATGTGTCCTTTGTTGGACACTATGCTGCATACTCTATTTCTGTATGTGATGTGTAAATAACAAGTTAAACATTGAGGGAGGAAACTTAAAGTAAGCCTTTGTCGATGACATACTGGAGGTATATGCTGCCTTTACTAGGGGTGTAGCTTGATTTAATGCTAGTTAAGCATACATCATAATAAAATTGAAATGTTCAAAAGAAGCTTGAATAGAAATGTCAAGATGAATCTAATACATTTTTTTTTTCCCACAGTGAAATACGTCCTGGGAATTGTTGACAGTATATCTATGATATATATATATATATATATCATATGGATATATATTTA
This sequence comes from Sinocyclocheilus anophthalmus, assembly GCA_018155175.1. Lineage (NCBI taxonomy): Eukaryota > Metazoa > Chordata > Actinopteri > Cypriniformes > Cyprinidae > Sinocyclocheilus > Sinocyclocheilus anophthalmus. The sequence goes on from JADLZN010011102.1 coordinate 829,139, forward strand.
CAATAAATAAATAATGGTAAGAATGTGTGAAAGAAATGATTTTAATTTATTTTCTTTTTTTTCGCATTACAGATTACAGAAACAAAGGTTTTTGCTTCACAGTATTTTTCTAAATTTTTTTACTATTATTTCCTTACAATATTAAGAATGGGATCTTCTTATACTGCACTAACAAAACAAAAAAATCATATTACAATAACCAGAACATAAGAAGAAATTAGCTTAATTATCATGAAAGTGATCATTAAGATTTTTGCATTATTGACATTTTCTTAATGCAAAATATCATTTCTTTTTTTCTTGTCTTTATGACTTGGACATTCCTTTTGAAAACCCATCATATTTGCATTTTTAGATGAAGCGATGGATGTTATTTTAAATGTAAAAGGAATATGTTAAGCGAGTTCATGAAGTGTTAAATGAAAAGTTAATCTCAGGCGAGCAGGCCATTATCCACAATAACATACAGCAGAAATGTTAATGTCAGCCTGAGCATCTTAACAAGTCATAAAAAATTAAAACATAATGGTGAGAGATAGGGGAGGAGGAGAATAAAGGAGCATGAAAACTAATAAAAAATAGCAAATACCAAGCCATTGGACGTGATGGAAAGAAGATCTAACAGGAAGCCAGGGCCGCACTCCAAGCACGGGAAGCGGGAAAAGGGCAGCAAAACAACAGGCATATCGTGAGAGTTGACAAAAACCAGACTAAAAAGAAGGAGACGGGAAGAAAAAGCTGCAGGCATGGAGTGACAGCATTCTCACAACCTAAAATAACAGAGAGGAGGTGGACGGATGGAGCAGTTTGAGCTGAAGGGGTTAGCGTGTATGAACAACTCATGAAAGAAAAAAAACATGCATGAAGTATATGCACCTGCAGCATCATGCAGTTCTGTCATGCAAACTGTTGTGTTCGATGCAACTCTCCACAGATAGAAATCATTACATAAGTTGCGTCCCAAAACGACACACATACCTTTACAGCACATATGCACTCCGCCATGTGTAGGCTGACTAAGTTATAAAGGAGTTATTTCAGCATTCTAGCGCACTGAAGCCCCTTTGTTTTGAGATGAGAGAATATGACATTTTTGATGACAGAAAGAATTACAAATACAAACTTTTTTTTTTGTTGGTTTGGACATAAGTATTTTTATAATAGTTGAATAAGGGAAGACCAAGCACGTTAAATAGAAAGACTAATGATCGATTCAAAGTTTTGATTTGACAGCTGACAGAAATAAAACGCCAATTTTTTGAATTCCTAGTGAAATTAGATTAAAAGAATGACATACATATGGGAAACACCAGTTAGTGGGCTGTGTGTGATGAAATTTACAATGAAACAAGATTAGATGCCGCTGTCTACTAGCAACAGAACGAAAAACACATCGAATTGTATAAGTGTCTAGTAACGAATAGAGTACCATTGATAATTACACAACACACGGCCTCTTACCAAGTAGGAGTGCTCAACAATAGCCACTGTATAACCAGCCAAAGTCATGGAGTATATTGTCACACATAACATGGCAATATGGACGTAGCATGATGTTTCGTCTAAGTTGTAAAGGTTTTTAACAACGTACAAAACTTCTGCAGATCACTATGAAACATGACTGCCACGACATAACGCTAATGTATCAGAAAATAAATTATTTATAATACTGATCTCACAGCGTTAAAATCCCTGAATCACACACAATCACACACACACACACACACCCCACACCACACACACCACACGCGCCTGTACAAAATGGGAGAGGCTATCTCAGACAGTTCCAAAAGCCAGACAGACACACACACACACACCACTCGACAACAGAGACACACCACCGACAGTGACAGACAGACAGACAGACAGACACACACACACACACACACACACACACACAACACAGAAGACACAGCAGACACCCAGAACCACAGACATCCAGACACCACCCACACAGACAGACGAGAGAGAAAGCACGGGAGAGGAGAGAATATGATGAGAGAGACTGGGAGCGAGGGAGGAGAGGGAGAGAAGAGAAGAAACAAGGAGACTGAGAACAGGACTAGAAAGACAGACACCACACACCACACAAACCCACGCAACAAAACACACACACACACAACACGGCAGCCAGTTGAGGCAAGGTCAGCTGGCCTGCTCGGTTAAACCAGCAGTAACACAGTAAAACACGCTGCTCGTTATCAGTCACTAACCCAGCGCCGTCGTGTGTGTCTGTCAGCGGCTGTATGATGATAAAGTGTAATTCACCTGATTAGCAGCTAATCCTCCATCATGACAAACACTAGCGCCTCTGCTTTCAATAATACTCACATTTATGACCGCTTCAGATGATCTGAGCGCGTCTGTCAGTCGCTGATGGAGGGACGCTGTGTGTTTGAGTCCTGCAGCATGACCACACAAACACACACTGCTGATTCTGTCAACTAATTCACCGGGATTTGCACACTTTGATGATTTTTGTTTTTTTTATCAAACCCGACACTGTCAGCAGAGTGTGAAGCAAGAGGAAATGACAACAGATCAGACGGGCCTCCGACCGGATGTAACACTTCAAAATTAAAGTCTCAACTTGACTTTTCTTTTCCCGGTATGTATTAATACTAAAAACGCATAGATTCTCTCTACAAATACACATATGCAACTACATTTGTAAACAAATCATAATTATTAAATTATGGATCATTCAGATTACAGTGAAATGTTACATTGCCTTTATGTAATAACATACACAAACAACAGAGGGACATTTACAAAATTATGTTGGGTCACATATGGAAGCTATGTGTACTAATACAAATTATTTTTTTGAAGATTAAACAGTCAACTAAATGCGGGGAAAAAATCGATTACATGAGATGTCAGATGAACGTACAATCTCTCGTGAAAGAGTATGTATTTTACATATCGTTCAAACAATCGTTAAAGCAGGAGCCATATTTAAATATATTTTATATTATTATTATTATTATTAAAAATATTTATTGGATTGTTTTTAATTGTGTATCTGTGTGCTGATATTTCCGGTATAACTGTTAAACAATAAATTACTGTATTTGATATCATGTTCAAAATATGTCATGTGAAAAATATATAGCCTTGTTGTTTTTTTAAATAATATTAAGGTTGCTGTTGTTGTTGTTATTCTTATTATTATTATTGATTGATTTTTGAAATCGTCTTAAAATGTGTGATTTCCCGCATAACTGTTAACAGTTATATTACTGTAATTAATATTACGCAAAAGCCTTTATTTCGTTTGTCGTTGAGCTGTCGAGCAGCGGCGCAGCAGCGCGTGGTGTGATGGCGTGTGGCAGGCTGGGCTGTGATTGGTCGGCCGGGGGGGTGGCGGAGCGGCTGTCAGAGTAAATAAAGATGTGCTCGAGCTCGAGCTCTTGATCTACTGTTACCTGCGCCACGCACACAGCTCCTCAGGGGCGAGTGCAGCGAACACGCTTCACAAATTTATACAAGACACTCTTGCTTATAGCGATCGGGGCTTTTTACAGGGCGACGCTTGTTTTTAATTGTGTATCTGTGTGCTGATATTTCCGGTATAACTGTTAAACAATAAATTACTGTATTTGATATCATGTTCAAAATATGTCATGTGAAAAATATATAGCCTTGTTGTTTTTTTAAATAATATTAAGGTTGCTGTTGTTGTTGTTATTCTTATTATTATTATTGATTGATTTTTGAAATCGTCTTAAAATGTGTGATTTCCCGCATAACTGTTAACAGTTATATTACTGTAATTAATATTACGCAAAAGCCTTTATTTCGTTTGTCGTTGAGCTGTCGAGCAGCGGCGCAGCAGCGCGTGGTGTGATGGCGTGTTGGCAGAGCTGGGCTGTGATTGGTCGGCGCGGGTGTTGTGGCTGAGCGGCTCGTCAGAGTAAATAAAGCTGCTGCTCGAGCTCGAGCTCTGCATCTACTGTTACCTGCTCCACAGACACACAGCTCCTCAGGTGAGTGCAGCGAACACCTTCACAACATTTATACAACTCTCTTTATCAGCTACTGGTCTTACAGGGCCTAAACAATGTGTCCTTATAATTTAGCACTATGCTAAACTAATATTTCTCGATTTTTTAGTAATAATAATTGTAAAATATGTAAGTGTCGTTTATTATTATTATGTTTACGTTCTTTGCTATGCTATTTGCCTAATACGTGAAACTTTTTTTAAGTGTGAATGTGTTTCAGTGTTTATTTAATTAATAGTTTTCTTTATATTGAACAATATTATTCATTACATTATTTAGTTATTAAACAATTAAGTATATGTATTAGTATGTTCTAAATGTTGTTATCGGTTTACCAAAATGCAAAAAAAATCCATGTTTTGGAGCATTTGTCTTCTATTTGTGTATGAATTATTATGTGAGACGTGTGCATTGTAAAGCATGCTTTGGTGTGAAGGTGAAAGAGCCTGTGTGTTGCAGAGGGGTCAGGATGCCGGAGGTGAGCACGGCGGTTGTGATCCATCTGTCGATGATAAAGTAGCGCGCAGATTGCCTTGCAAGAGTGCCATCTCATCGCCGACAATGCCAGCGTCGAAAGACATGGCGATGACTGACAGCAGAAAAACATGCCATCTCACTCAAAATTATTGATAACGTGCCCATGTATTTTACTGTTGATTATAATGCATGTGCATGTTAACAAACTTTACTATTTATTTATTTAGTATTGAATATATACGCACGGATCGATCAATTAGATGATTTCCCTGCTTCCTCATGAAACGAGAATTATTAGCCACGAGGCATCCAGTGTTTCTGTTTAAACAGCGAGCCGCAAAAAGCTGCTCCTTCAGCAGAGATTCAATGCCAAAAGCACCTTTCAGGTGTACATAATGCTATTATTTATATCACTATTATCGTTTTTAAAGGGGTCATATGATGGGATTTCAATTGTTCCTTTCTCTTTGGAGTGTTACAAGCTAAGCTCTTGGTGCATAAAGAAGATCTAAAAAGTTGCAAAGACTAAAGTCTCAAAAAAAAAGATATTCTTTATCAAAGTTAATACTCTGCCACACCCCCCTAAAACGGCCCGTTCTAACACACCCCCACACCATGTGTCTACGTCACTATGTGCAGGAAGATTTGCCCCATAAAGCACCAAATGTTCACACAAAGGAAAGAAGCGCGTATACTTTATGGTAACTACATAGTAATAGTTACCACAGTATTGACGTGAGGGGGCACGCTACCATTGTCCCAGTCAAACACGCTCTGAGGGTTATGTCGGCCAATCACAACGCCCCAACTTTTTGAAAATATTGAGTAGCTGGCCCAATCAGATGCACAACCTTGCTCATTCAAGAACAGATGAAGCTTCGTAGATAATCAGATGGCCTATTCAGAAAGGCAGACGGCAGTAGCAGGAGCAAACAATAATGTACCGTGATGTGAACATAAGGTGTTTTTTTTGAATCCTTAAAAAAAACCCAGCAATATAAACACATTTCATACACCAAAGTACAAAAATATTGCCGTCAACTTTCGGCCAACATATCAGGACCCTTTAATTAATCTAGTAGATTATGCTTATATTTGTCTGGTTTAATCTTTGTATGTGCTTATTGTCAGTTTCTATTCCACCACTGTAGTATTTATATTTGTCGCGGTTGTTCTTAGTAGGTCATTGAATAGTTTGAGCTAACATCAAAGTTTATTCATCTGATTATTGTCTATTTACTTGCTATCTCAGCTTGATTTCACCCCCCCCCCCCTGTTACCAAACGCCATTTTAGTTTTCGTTTAGTCGCCAGTGAACAACAGCTGGATAGCTTTTTTCATTTACTAGATTCTTCTGCAGATCCTCAATATACTATTACTTTGTAAGGTCGGCGGGTGGGTTTTTTCTTCATAAATGTGTCGATTACCTGGCCGAGAACTGTTGAGGAGAAAGACACTGAGAGGCCCGATTAGCTACCAGCGTTAGACAGCACAACCACTCTTTTGGCAGTAAAAAAATGATACTTTCAAGACACACATGTAACACATGAGCCGAATGCCAAAAGACATTTTGTTTATTTGTGGCTGGCTTATGGCCCTATGCTGACATTTGTTAGGGAGTTTCCACCACATATGCTCTTTCAGAGAATGTGGGTTTAATGCTAAATTGGCCCGGTTTAGTTAAATCTGACCCAAGTCTGCCATACCTCTTCGGTTACCATCAAGACCGGTTGCGTTGTGCACTTAGAATGGCACAAAATGGCTATAGCCTAAGCCTCGCTCATTATAAATGTTGGCGAGTATAGCCAAAGAAAGCACTAAGTTCATACATCTATCAAGGGATAAATAATTTAACAAGATAGCTAATTTTCAACAAGTAAATATAGCCTGTAGCTCATATGGTCTTTGAATAGAATACGTAGAGGTGAGGCATAAATTAAATAAGACTCATCCGAGCGCGGATTTTTATGGGAAGCCCGCTTTCTCGACCCTCCTGCATAAAAGAAATGGCTACTTGTGACTTTTATCTCAAATTCTGAGCTTTGTTTATTCACAGAATTGGCTCGAGACATTAGAACTCACAGATTTGACGAGATTAGAAGTCATATGCGAGCGCATAGAAGTAACAATTGCGCACTTCGTTAGGTTTGCGCGTCGTAGGGACTATTTTTTTAGTTTTTCTGCAATCCTACAAGTAAGTATGCTCGCAATTTCTGCACTTTTTTTCTCTGAATGCCGTGATATTATTCAACATCGCACAATTCGACGATGTAAAGTCCAATTTTAATGGAGAGGTGGGGAAAAAAGAGCATGATATGTTCTCAGAATTGCCGAATTTTTACTAGCCCAATTCTGAGGGGAAAAAAAAAGCTCACGAATGAGTAGTGAAGAGAGAGACAGTCGACAATTACGCATCTTCATTGTATTTTTTAGGAAGAAGGGGACTGTAGTATATTCTTTTCAAATGTTGGCACAAGCCTGAAAATCAAGTTAGCATTGTTGGATTATGCTTTTCCAGCGCTGTTTTACCAACACTTGCCCTGCATGCACCCTCTTCCACACGCCAGTGCCAACTGGAGGAGCAGGACGCCAATCGGCGGGTCCGCCGCGGAATACGCACAGAAGCGCCGCAAGACCGAGACTCGGCTGCACTTTTACTTTCGGGGGCGTTCCCACCGATCAGGTACTGAGACCAGTGATGGGCAAATGAAGCCTCGTGAAGCAGAGTCTTAAAGCAAGCAGAAAGTCTTCAATTCATAGTCATGGCATTAAATTGTGTGTGTATTGCTGAAAAATGTCGTCTTTTCCATCATAAACTCACTCAGAAAACAAGATTCCTTATCTTCTATCAGTTTGATTCTCGAGTAAATGTATCTTGACTTAAGAATCTTTAAACATGCACTGGAAAATGACAAAAATGCAGAGGAAGAACTGCACGTTTTTTTTACAGTGTGATCAGAAGTACAGTAAAAGTAGTGCTGGGCGGTATACCGGTACATACCGAATACCGGTGTTTATTTTATTTTTGTTTTGATACGAATTTGTAAAATACCGCAATACCGGTGTATTGCTCGCCTAACTAACGTTCAGACCGCCATACATTGGTTTGAAAGGGCAAGACGCCTCCCTTTTCACTGTTGCACTTTAGAGATGAGGGCATCAGCGTAATGGCTTACCTAAGCGTGAAAGTCAGAACTGAAGCTGTAAGGAACTAATCTGAAACGCTGGAGGATGACCAGCAAGCAACTCATCCACAATTATCCACACTGACCTCTCACAAATATCCGCCCAGACGCCCCCGGAAATCGACTCCCGAGTCGCACCCACGCACGAGCGGTGACTTTTAGCACTAGATTATAGCCACTTTCAGCCCTTTTTTTAGACCGGCATCTATTCCTTCACAGAGAATATTCATAATGACAACCTAGCAGATTTTTGCCCGCGAAGGTAAAACCAAGCTATGGTTTCAGTTGGAAGATTTCGCCAGGATGCTGTGCCGCAACGCGACGTTATGACTTCCGAGCGATAGTGTCGCACTATCTCGTTAACTCTTCCTCCCCCCTTTTTTTTTTTTTTTTTCTCTCCCTTTCATTTTCTTCCATTTTTTTTCCCTTTTTTTTTTTTTTAGGCCGTCTGTTCTGCACCTGCAGTGAGCGGCCGCAGAAGCACACGCAGCAGCGAGTCCCTCACCATTAAATGAGAACAAAACAGCGTTTCTAGCAGCGAGTCGCTTACTGATTGTTTGTGCGTAATATATAAATAAATGAGCCGATAGTGCGTCTGTCTCCAATAGCCACAGGCCCATTTATTTTGTTTTTTGTTTTTTTTTAGTTTGTTACTTAGACGCAGGCAGTGCGCTGCATGAGAGAAAAAAGTAATATAGCTAAAACAACCACATAGCCGCTCTTTAGTATAGATGCATGTTGATTTTATCAGACGAATGGCCACGATTAATAAATGAGAGCTGAGCCTCATGGTTAACATAGTATCTAATATATCGAGGATCGTGTTTTATGGTCACTATTTTGTGTGGTCTTTTTTGACAGGATTCACTCAGCAGCTGACAGTAAAATAGAAGGCATTCTACGGTCTATAATACTGCCAGTATTTCCTAGCAATCAGTAGGAAGATATGCCGTTAACACATCCGTCATGCCATGAAAAAAAATAATACCTTCATCGGATACCGGCTGAACACCCGCGTATTTGATTTTTTGGAAAAATTCTGTGATATAAATTTTTGGTCATACCTCCCAGCACTAAAGTAATAAGCCTTATTTCTGCTGCTTCCTTCAGGTTTACTTGTTTTTTTTGCTGCGATCTTAAAAAGTCTCGATTCACTGTTTCATCAAATGAAGCTTAATAAAGTCTCTCACATCAGATGCCAGCGAGTCTTCAAATTCAAAATAGTCTATCGGCCAGTTAATCTTAAAGCCAAGCATTACTAAAATTCGAATATACGTTACTAAGGTATATGTTGTCTGGGTTTTCGCCATACAAATATCTAAATGTAGATAGTGTGAAACTCTGTTTCATTTTTGCAGATATGCCCCCCCCCCCCCCCCAAGAAAGGCAAAAATAATCCTAGTTAACGAACAAATATCTGCCAATGAGGAATGAAAACGTGTTTTTCCCTTTGAATTAAGTTGATATTTATTTTTCTTTTAATTTCTCACGTCATTTTGATTAATTTCTCAGAAAAGAAGACTTATTATCTTTAGTCGTTTGCAAGATAAAAATACTCGGCAAGAACAAATTTTTTTGCAGTGTGATCAGATGTACAGTAATAGTTTTAAAAATGAATTAAAAAGTAATGAAGATCTGTTAGAAGTTGTATTTTTAATAATACAACTCATTGTCTCTTCTCTAGACACTTACACTACCGTTCAAAAGTTTGGGATCAGTATAGACTCTTGTAATGGTTTTTTAAAGACGTTCTTCCTGCCCTCATCAAGGCGGCATTTGATTTGATCAAAAATCCAGAAAAAAAACCCCTGTATCTTGCCAATGTTTTATTTATTACAATTGATTCATAATGGTTACTCTTTTATATATCCATTATAGAAATATAATTTATTTCAGTGACGCCAAAGCTGGAATTCCATCAGCCAATGTTCCGAGTCTATAAGTGTCACGTGGATCTAAGAGATAATCATTCTAATATGCCGTATGTTATTATTCGGAAATTATCAATTCTGTATTCTCATAATATTTGCGTGGGAAACTGCGTAATACCTTTTAGGATTCTTTGATGAATAAAAAAAGTTTAAAGAGAGAACAGCATTTATTCAAAATAGAAATCTTTGCGAACAATATAAATATTTGCTACCGATCACTTACTTATCATTTAACACATCCTTGCCTGATCAAAGCTTTTATTTTAACTTTCAAAAAAGAAGAGTTAATAGAAAGCTACTGCACCCCAAACTTCTAGAACGCCTAGTGGGAGTGTATATAAAATTTATAAAATAAAAAACTGTTAGAAAAGGTTTCTATATTTAAATAAATGCTCTTCTTTTATAATGCACTTTTTTTCATCAAAGCTACCTGAAAAAAAATGGATACACAGGTTCCAAAAAATATTAAGACTGGCCCACACTCGCTTCCTTAGCCACTGCATATAAGATCAGCATTATTATTGATGATTTCCATGAAAGCATCATGGATGACACGAAGACTGCGAAGTAATGCGCCCCCTGAAGATACAGCGCCGCGCATCTCGGTGATATCAATAGAATTTAATGCTGTAGTTAAAATGATGAAAAACGTATATTTTCTACATCATAAATAGATATGTTCACAAATATAATTTTTTCCTGCGATTTTTGATCAAATGAATGCAGCCTTGATGAACAGAAGAAACTCCTTTAAAAATCATTAAAAATCGTTCTGATCCCAAACATTTGACTGGTAGTGTAATGAAGAGTACATATTGACGTCGTGTTCCATTCCTTCCTTACATTTTCTTAACTTAGTCTTTAAAGGGTTTTAAAAAAAAAAGTTTCAAATTTACCTTCGTAAGACCTGCAGAAACCCTGTACTTAAAAATGTGTGTCGCATTATTTATGGCTTCAGAAATCTAGATGTTCAGGGCTAACCTGCTGCTTGTCCCAGGTGCCTCCAGAAGAGATGACCTACCTGACCCGCATCCACTACAAAGCCCAGTCAGCAAGAGAAGCTATGGTTTCCTTACATAGGGAGTGCCCCATCCCACGAGATCGACTACATCCTCTTCATGCAGAAAGACGTGGATCTGAATCCAGACCCCAACGAGATCCAGAGCCACTGCTATGTGTCCAAAGAGGAGCTGAAGGAGATCCTGGAGAAAGCCAAGAGGAAAGAGTTGGAGATCACACCCTGGTTCAGCCTGATCGCAGAAACCTTTCTCTTCAAGTGGTGGGACAACCTCCATAACCTCAAACAGTTCATCGACCACGACGGGATCCACCGCATGTAAGCCACGTCTGAAAAGGACTCGTTACTAACGGACACTTTAATGGTTAATAAATGTTGGGACAAGCGGAGCGGGGGGGTTGGGGGGGGCGGGGGGGGAGGGCGTTTTATTAGCATTAAAGCCTCGTTGAAGATTTAAGTTTCTTTTTTTTCTTTTGACAACTTTAAGCAACTTTTCAAACTGCTGCAGGAGCACTGAGCATTCGCTGTCTGTCTGTCAGAGGATTGTGTGAAGTGCCTAGTTTCATACGAAATACTGTTTTGTGTAGATACAACTATCAGGACTCATTATGAGGTTTACAGTTATGTAAAGTAATTATTAAAGAAGTCAAATAAAATGTGGTTTCTTCAGTCTTGTTAATTTGAACCCATTCATTTCACAATTTTTAGAAAATGAAGTGGGGGGCGTTGTTTTTGTGTGTTTTTTGCTTTTTTTGATATGGAAAATTATGCATATATCCATCCATGCTTAGAGGTTTTCCCTCTCCAATAATACATTTATAATTACAAAAGCTAGGTGTGCGAAATGATATAAGTATAGCATAATAGATTGTTAACATTTGCGGCTCTAGTATGATAGACACGTTTTTTTTAAGAAGCGCTCACCATCTCTAGATTTTTTGATCAAAAATGCCGTAAGAATCCTATACAATATTGACGAATTTATTGCATTATTACAATTCCAAATAACTGTTCACTATTTGAATATATTGTAATATTGTAAGATTAAGTCCTTTTCTGGCCGAAATATCGAAGTGATGTGTTACAAGCTGTATTTCAGCATATTACTCCAAGGTCTCAGGTCACATAGATCATTCCGAAATCCATTCTATATATATGCTGATCTGATGACTCAGACAACATTTCTGATTATCATCGAATGTTAAATCAGTTGTGCTCACGAAACAGTGAGATCTTTCAGAGATTTGAAGATGATAGAAAGCCTTCAAAAGAACAGCATTTATTTGTTTAAAAAATAATGAAAAAAAATAAATGTCTTTACTGTCACTTTAATTCATTCTTGCTGAATAAAAGTATTAATTATTTTTTTTTTAAAAGTTACCTGACCCTTTCATAATGTTACACACACACACGACACAGGCCGGTGAAAGGTTTTTGCCCCACTCCGGATTTTTGTTTTACATTTTGTGCATTGTACTTCTCACCTTAAAAGGATTAAGCATCATTAAACCAATTTTAATATTACCCAAAGATATGCAAGTGAAATACAACTGACAGTTTTTTAAATGATGTATTTCCATTATTAAGTGCGAAAGAAAGCTGTCCAAACCTACGTGGCCTACGTGAAAAAATGAATTGCCCCTCCCCCCTGCTTTACAATCATAGAAAAGAGCCTGATTAAGCACATTATTTAGAAAGCGAGTTAAATATTCACTAAGCCACACCACAGATGCCTGCGAATTACGCAACCTGTTGAATACGTAGAAATCACTTAAAATATGAAGCCTGTGACAATTAGTGACGATCATGCCTTAAGAGCAACACATCATGCCACCGATCTAAAGAAATTCAAGAACAGATGCGAAACAAAACAGTTGACATGTATCAGCCTGCAAAGGGTTATAAAGCCATTTCTAAGGATTTGGGACTCCAGCAAATACGTTCCAAATACATTTTTATGGGATTTGAGTCAGAGTCCATATCACAAAAGAAGAAAACTGTGAACAATGGGAACCTACCAGGAGTAACCATACGCGCCAACCAAAATTCACTCCAACGGACGCAACGACCGACTCAATCCAAGGGTCATAAACGACCAGAACAACACTAAATAGAACTGCAGGCCTCACTTGGCCTCATTAAAGATCAGTGGATTAAATGATTCAACAATAAGAGAAATGAGATCTGCCGCGCAAAACGAGTTGGCATCATCGGCAAGTGCTTCCAGGCAAAAGGCCACTGCCCCCATACAAAAAGCAACACCAAAGAGCGCATCGTCTCTCATATAGCCTAATAAAATATCTGACTATCCCACAAGATCTTTTGGCTGCAACATATTCTGCATGGACTGATGAGACAACAGTTGACAATCTTATGGAAGGTAGTGCCCTGTCCGTATACATCTAGACCCTGGCGTAAAACCAGCACAGCTTTCATAAAAAGAACATCATACCAACAATCAAACATTGTGGTGGTAGTGTGATGGCCTGGGCTCCTGCTTTGCCCAGCTTCAGGCCTGAGACGACTTGCCATTAATTAATTTGCATACAATGAATTCTGGCGCTCTACAGAAAATCCCTGAAGCGCAGGAATATCCGGGCCCGTCCGTTGACGACACCAAGCTCATAGCGCCATCTGGGGTATATGCCCAGCCAGAACATGATCCCAAACACCACCAGCAAGATCCACCTCTGGATGGCTCAGAAAAACTAAATTAACGGTCTTTGGGTGAAGATTTAGTGAACGACTGTCAAAGCTCCCAGACTAAATACATGATGAGATGCTGCTGGTAGCCATGATCTTTAAACAGTCCATTCAAGCTTTTCCCCCCCCCCCCCGAAACCCCTCCAATTGTGGACTGAACAATTCTGCCCCCCCCCCCCAAAGGATTAGCTTAGTGTGGGCCAAAATTCCTCCACCGCCCCGAGGTGCAAAGAATTCATGCCAGCTATGACAAACGCTCTGATTAAGCGAGTTGCTTGCTGCCAAGGGTGCCGCCCACCTAGTTAATAGATTTACAGGGAGCAGGCCATTCTTTTTACAGTAGTGCGCAGCAGGTGTTTAACAGCTTTTTTCCCTTAATAAATGAAATCATTATTTCAAATACATGCCATTGTATGTACTCAGGCTTATCTTTGGAGCTAATAAATATTTTGTTTGATCTGAAATATTTATGTTGTGCAAAATAATTAAAAAAACAGGAAGGGGCAAAAACTTTCACAGCATTTTTTTTGATCAAGTTCATTCTTGCTTTTATCCAGCAGATAGCACTAAACCCCAACAAAAGCCATGAAAACTTCACCACAGAAACAAAGGAACAGACTGTACAAAACTAACATTGGACAAGAACATTATAAGAACTGAGCATTTCAGTTCCGTTTTATCTCATACTTTTAAGTGTATAATTGTGTTGAGTATGAAAATGGCAGTCATTCAACTCCATACACACTGTTGCTCTGCTTCATGTGTTGTGATTGTGTATTAAGGCCATACAGAAAAACAGCAGCTGTGTTTGTCATACAGAAGCCCATCTGAGCTGATACACAAGTTAGTTAGTTACTGTTTATAACTGCACTTCACCTGTGTGCTTAAAGCATGAAGCACTGACAGCATTCATAAAACACCACACAACCCTGATTGCTATCTTGCCGACAATAGATTCTGCACTGCAACATCACAGACCTGCCTTGCAGAGACGTAAAAGATATCCCTGATCACATTATGCCCCACATGAGATTTCACAGCAGAGCATGTCATGACGGGAGAAGTTGATGTATGCAGAGAGGGTTTTACTAAGAAGCACAACAGAGGCGCCTGCCGCCGATACAATGCATGCAAGAATCATCAAATAGCAGCACAAGCACTACAGTGAAAGCCCCATGTATTTACCATGGCAGGATGAGTACTCAAACCAGTGTGCCTGACCACAAATAACATCCTGTACCCTGGAATCGAGTCTTGTGTAGTACAGTGAGGTCTGCAGACAGAGTGGAATGCTTTAATGCAATTAAAAATTAACACCAATATATTTAATGCAAATTAGCTATAACATGAAGTCCAAAAGTTTTTCGCTAAGCATGTCAGCAGCATAGATAGAGTTAGGGGGTTGGGATGAACCACCGAAAAATAATAGCAAGAACCTTTCTTTCCAAGTGTGTGAATCGTCGTGTGTGGTGTGTGTGTGTATGGCTGTGTGACTGTTCTGCTAGTGTTCGTTGTTGCCGCTGTGTAGTTTTCAAACGCAGGGCTAACAAATCATTTTTACCCCCACACCTATTTTAATGCATCCCAGCTTAAGAAGCCTCAGTAGATCCAATAGAATTGCTGTCCATGATGGACAATTTCTGTTCTGAAAGGACAGCATTCACCCAAAAATTAAAAATCTGCTCCTATGCTCATTCAACACCCCCCCCCTACATGACTCTCTTTCAGTTTTCACCCAGTATAAGTCCCAATGATATTTGGGATGGAACTAGAATACCGGTTTGATGCATAAAGCCATTTGATTAAGAATCCCCGCGATTTGAACAACTGAAGGATAAATAAATACTATACAGTATATGAAACAAAGTTTTAATAACAGTAATCATATAGCCGCCCAGCCACGCAGAGTTGTATGTCATCTTTGCGCCATAATAAAGAGTGGTTCCTTATAGCCAATGCGCTTTGGTCCGCGAGATGGTCATACGGGGAACCTGCTTAGTTTAGACCCTTAGTTCCATGAGTAGCCACCTAGTGTCAGAGAGCGCAGATTACAGTTGAGAGTGACATTTACAGTCAGCTTGTGCTGCAGCTTTCTCTGGAACTGCGCCAAAAGTTTGCCCGAGGCCCTTGCCTGTAATTTGTGATTGCTCCGGCATTGATTGTGAAAAAAACTAAGCGTTAGTAGCGATTATACACATTTAAACAATATCGGATAAGTTATATAGAATTACTATGGAGACAGCTAATAAATATCATGTACATTGCATTGTATTAGTACTCAATTATAATTTGAGCTTTCCTTTTTAACTTGAATTTAAATGCTGCCAATGGAGAAAGGTTTACAATTCATATG
This sequence comes from Sinocyclocheilus anophthalmus, assembly GCA_018155175.1. Taxonomy (NCBI): domain Eukaryota; kingdom Metazoa; phylum Chordata; class Actinopteri; order Cypriniformes; family Cyprinidae; genus Sinocyclocheilus; species Sinocyclocheilus anophthalmus. The sequence continues at coordinate 844,813 of JADLZN010011102.1, forward strand.
AATTTCTATAACATTATCATAACGAATTAACATTATCATGACCATGTTAGTTGCTCAGGCATGTTGTCATTTTAAAATCCGCACAATCCTTGCGTAAGTTTTGTTTCTAGTGTTGTATGTTACAAACAAAAGTCATTTATTTGTTGATCTTAAAATAGGTAAAGCTTGCGTGAAAACAACATAGATGGGCTTAGTAGTCAGGACATTTTTTTTGAACATAGTCCAGAACATTTTAACAATACTGCTGCATAATACTGATACCGTGCATAATCTGATAACGGTCACTATAATGTTCTGATAAGAAATTATTCATGGACCGTATACATCTTCAGACAATGTTGCAATACTTGCCAAAGACTTGACTAGGTGTGCTCGAGTAAATGATCGAAGAAATTAAAAGTTTGGGTAAGACCTATCCCCTACATCAGTTGTTTATGACGTAGAATGATTGTTCGTGTAGAATAGTTGTAAGTAAAGAAGCAGCCAGGAAGAAAGCATGTTTATGCGCTGAGTGTTTGAGGACACAAATTTGTATAATAACAGGGGTATGACATAGGAGTAATAAAAGTAGAAAGGTGATTATGAGGACACTTTCAATGTCCCGTAATTCTAATATGGCTTAAAAACATACACAAAAAATATTTTTGAAACTCATAAAAGGCCCCAACGTTTTTTTTCCTGGTGAGGAAGAGTTAGAGTTTAGGAGAGCTTAAGATGGCCAATAGAAAATACGGTCTTGTACAGTGTGGTAAAAACCATACGCTAATAGAGAGAGTCCCTGCATAAACCGACGTGTGGTCGTGTGTGTGGGTGGGTGTGTTGAGACGAGGTGCAGGCAGCCAGGTGGATGTTCTGATTCTAATTTTTTAATCTTCTGGCTTCCGAGCTTCACCTATCCCTTCAATCCTTTGTATGCTACCAAACCCCCCCATAGTCATAAATTTGACTTGCACATCAGACATAATCAAACAAACATTTCCATTAGTGTGTGATTATTATGCACTGAAGCACTACTAAACTCAGCAATCAAAGTAAACGACTGTACTAGGCCATAACACTGTATAACAAGCATGCTGCATGTCTCAGGAGTAACACATTACACAGTTGTTGACTGTTCGTGATCTACACTGATTACATATAAAGTTCTTGCCTTGTCGCTCACTTAATACACTTCTCGTTTTTATCCTTGTGCCTTGGAATATATATGATGACAAAGCAAACCATATGCAGATGATTTCAGTATGTATTTGACACTAGTGAAAGGCATTAATCATGTATACAGTATGCATTAGCATCTATCTTTTCAATAAGCTTTTCGCACACCTGCTCTCATTAGAAGCTGCCTGTCTATTTCCACAGTTAATTGCTTTTCCCGCCATGATGCGCTGATTAAATTAATATCTGGCCCGACCGGTCAATCAGCATGTCTTATTTCCTCTCATGTCTCTATTTCTTCACAAACAACTCTTTCATCATACCATGGTAATATGAGCACAGCTCTATTTTTGCTTTATAAATTTGTCAGAATACGGCCAAAGATCACTAAGAACTGCTTCAGCTCCCCTGAGAGACTAGACAAAGGAGAATGAGAGAGAAAAAGACAAGCGGAAGAAAGAGTAAGCAAAGAAGCTACAGACACCGGAATATCTGCATCTCTAGCAGATAATACAATAGACACTGAACATGCTGTTGCCTGAATCATCAAAGTGATATAGTTTGACATGCTCGGCACTGTTGACATGATATAGCGATATCTTTCTGCCATCGAATAAAAAATAGTAAGTTAATTGCACGGATCCTTTTTCATACTCAGCAATTCTAGACTTTTCATCATACGCCCTGTATTCTGGAACAAATGATCAGAATTTGAGCCACAGGGACAAACTCGCAATTGCCCTGAGTGTATTCTTGCAATGAGAGAGGGCTAAACTCGCTTATTAATAGATGAAGGAAAGAAGAAAAAGTCAGAATTTTGATTGATATAAAGTCACAATTTGTAATTTCTTATCCAATAGGAGTTCATAGAATATTGCTCTTTGTAAAATAAGTGCTTTCGAGTAGTTCGTTGCCCCTCTAATGTAATCATGTAGAATATACATAGGTCTTTTTTTCTGAATGGACGCGTACAATCACATGTGATGTAGAACTACACCCCTAGAGGATAGCTCCCCTAAATAGCGTCGCTTTTTTTAATTTATACAGTAGGTTGTGGTCTTATTTCCCATGTTGAAATCACGTGTAACATTCGTTAGCTGCAGTTTGCTGAGGTGCAACGGCGCCCGAAAATTATGCGTGTGTTGCCCGCATCAAAAGCAAAGGACCGCAGGATCGCAATTTGCGCTCTAGATTATAGCCCGCGGATGTTTTTAGTATCACTGGCCGAGAATAAAAACATAGCGTAATGCCCTCATCCTCATGTTCTGATTACAACCGAGATCTGTGTCATAAGCTCTCTCGCTGATTGGCTCTTGCTCAACACGACGTCTTGCGAATTTCTGCATCAGTCCGATGAAATTTGCCAACTTGCCGCCAGAAGAGCAATTGACTATCGCCGTGAGTAGCCCTCCCTCCGAACGCAGATGCAAGCCAATGGCAGTTGAGTCATAAGCTGCTCGCGCGGGAAGGAAATCTGGACATCTTTATGTGCTCTCTAGCGCCCATAGAGAAACATATGGAGATCCGTAAGCTCTCATCGGTTCTGATCGGTAGTTAATGACTACAAAAATGAAAAACTATGTGCCTGCGAGTACTTTTAACACTGATTCCAGCAGCTGTATCTGAGAGGATGGCAATGAGAAATTTATTTATGTCCTAACCCAAAAGCTAAATGTCACCTATTCAACCCCAATTTCCCAAATTGGGAAAAGACGCAAACGCATTTCTGGTTGTCATATACTCATAAGTTACATGTATATGAATCTGCTCAGCAGAATGCATTAATGTCAGTACGCTTTGCGTTCAGCCCCCAAGGATCTCTGGCTAAAGACTATTGCCATAACGGTAAAGTTATAGTGCCCAGTCCATGCTAAACGCTACAAATCCTAAATAGCCCTTACTATTCTCACTGTCATGCTACGAGTGTACGCGTGGTACAACCCTCACTATCAAATAATAACACATATTTATTCTCAAAATCTGATATATATATCTAATCCCTTCCATGGCATATTTAAGTACCTCTTGAATGGTAGCTCCTTCTAGTGACTCCAAAAGTTGATCAAAATACATCTAGAAGGACAAGTTTTCACAGCTTGACATACTGTCATGCGAAATAGTAGCAACTCTTGCGTTTGTCAAAGACTGATGAAACAGAATCTGATGAGACGGTTGGGCAGGCGAGGCCTACGATAAGCCTTCATTGAAGCATTGTATACGTAGTTTGCTATGATCGGTAAGAACGGAGGCGCGCAGCAACCGGGGCGAACACTCAAAGAACTTCTTAATTAAAAATAAAACAAACAAAAAACAGACACGACAGCATCACCTCTGCGGACGACTGCGCGACACAAACACCCCACAAAACACCAAAATAAACTCCAGGCCTGTGCTCCTCTCTCGTCTTTCCATCGTCAGTCACTCTCTCCTTTATCCTTCCGGCAGCCCTCCGTGAGACTCGAAACCGTGAGGAGGTGAGTATAGTGCCCACGGTCGCTACATTATCAAGTTACACTAGCGCCCTCGCTCCATTCCCACAAATCTCGGCCCCGCCCCTCTCGTCACAAGGCATATATCATACGTTCACGGAAATCGCCACGCACAATTTATATCGTCGCCCGGCGCAAATTCACGTCTATTCGTGTCTTTGCATTGATTTTGTATGTAACCTGCTCGCGAGAATAATAAAGTTGGCTTTTGGTGTGCACACCAGAATTCACGTATAGTGCTTCACCAGCGTAAACAACAGAAGAAAGTGTTCCTGAACAGGCGAAGAAGCAGAAATCGCTTACGTGCTTGAAACACATGAGGGTATGTAAATGATGACTGAATTTTTTGGTCATTTTTGGGTGAACTATTCATTTAAGTGAAATGACTTGTTGGAGGCGCCGTCTTAATGCATCGGTAATAAGATCATTGTGTTAAGAATAGAGAACGTGTTAAAAGGCGAGTGTGTCAAGTGTGATTGGTTAGAGTTAAGGAAGATGCTAGAGGCATCTTGGCTGGTTGTCCTTTAGACCCATATGTCTGATAATTTGGCATACTGAAATCGTTGACGTATTAATATATAGTATGGGAAGTATGCAGTTATGAGTTTGCCCCAGCCTTGGAAGGGAGGCGGGGGGGGGGCCAAGCAGGTGACTGTAATATCATATGCCCCACACCTATATAATGATACAGTTAAAACAGCAGTGCATTGGGGGGGTTGATTAGGTGCGTTAATGCATTTCCAAGAGGTGTATATGTAGTCAGTGATACTTTTTTCAAGCCCCTTTAAGATTAATGACATTATTTAGCATGACGTTTATTTACAAGAAAATCTCTTGATTTAACTATTTCAAATAAGTAAGTTACTTGATTTCCCTTTTAATTGACTTGCAGCTCTCATGCCTCACATTGTGAGACGAAATCTAGGAGTAAGTGCAGAGGGTTAGTGATGATCCGCCTACGCCTATGTGAGAACATGACATGTTTACTGTCAGGTGTGAGAGGTTGTCCTCAATGTGAACATGCATATTAATAATCTCATTTGCACAAAAACAGATTCAATATTCCTCAAACTGAATACAAAACAGTGAAATGCAAACCAGCAATTATTAAATGTTAAATAACACAAATATTTCTATTGCATCATAATCTCATTTTATTAACAATTGTCTTTGCTGCGTGACCTTCGATGATCAATTTCAACATACTAATATCAAAAATTGACTTTAAATAAACATAACATTGTTTGTTTCTTTATTTTATCTGCCCCCTGAAGTCAGGTTGGATCTGAACTTCTTCTTACTGCATTCTATTGTTCATGCAACAGGTCAGAACAACCTGAAAAGCAGTTGTTTTTGCAGGGAGAAGTTTACTTTTCCTTCAGCCTGAGGCTTATTCATTTCACTTTTGGTGTGAAAGGGCTTTTACATTTGACAAAAAAAGACGTTTTTTATATTAAAAGCAAACAAGCAAGACCAGCCCAGATAAGAAAAAGTAATAGACCCCACACAGAAAGCTAGTAGGTAAGGACACTCTACTTTTGATAAAAAGTAACTAAGCTATCATAAGGGCAGTAATGCCCAATGATTGTAAGCATTAACATTTAAAAGTAACTTACCTCAACACTGAAATCAGTGACACTGCATAGCACTGTATTGTTCAAAAAAGTTGTCTGACACACACAATCATGTAATTGCTTTTAACCATATCGTATTAACCAGTAAAGATCAGCTTATTGTTACATGTCTGTGTGTTTTGAGTTTCCCCTGTGACCTAGCTTTCCCCAGTCTGTTTAATTAGTCATTCTGTTCACCTGTTGTCTTGTTAGTTATCCCATTAGTCCTGAGTTTTCCACATTTCATTTGCCAGTTATTGTCTATGTTACACGCATACTTGGATTATTCCTGACCTCTGGCCACGATTTATATTAATGACTGTTCTTTGGATTCCCTGCTCTCTCCGTGAGTTTTATCTACAAGAGACCGTAACAGTCATTTACTCAATGGCTTAAGAGTCCTCAAAAACCACTGATAATTGAGATGAACATCATCCTAATATGTTATGACTAGTCGGTGAGTTCTTCTATGGCCTTCAGCTCTCTATCCATTCGTCTTTGTACAAGAACAGGAGTGGATGGAAAATGGGACTCAGGGGTGGCCAACTGTGTGTGCTGTACGCCTGTGACATATTTGCTTTGACACTTCCATCAACGAGCGCTGCCAGGTCTGACCTGCCTAGGAAATGTATCGTAGCATTATAAGATTTGGTTTTAACCCACACACAATATACGACTTACAGGCTTCAGGCCTCTGCACAGAAGGAAAAGGTCAGGAACACAAATGCATTGTGCTACATGCTACTTGGATACAAACCAGCATGTGTACACCTAGGGGAAGGTCGGGTATTTTATTTGTGTAAAAGTAGCTGTAGACACACACTAAGGCACGATATCTAACAATTTAGGTCAGCTCCCCCATACTTTGTTTAGAAGCTATTATAAGATGACTCACTCACGCAAACAAAACACAAATGCGCTCCTATTGACGCAAACGGCGGGTGTCTCATCCGAGACTCAAGAGTGGCACACTTCTAATTCTGACGCAGAGACCGAGATTATTCCCCCCTCTACAAGAGAAAGCCAAACAAGCATGACGTAAAAACCTAGCTTTTCACAAGTAGGGCATATCCATGCATATTCCTTTAAACTGTGAGATGGTTTCTGAGAAACCACATGTACAGAAGTATTATCAGAGCCACACATACTGTATATAGGGCATATTACATTTGGTAAACATGGATTCTCAAATGTGTATATGCAATGCACAAGAACCAATGGGGTTTGTATGCATCTGTGTTTATTCACTGTGATGCACTATGTATGTGTTGATCATTGTTTAGATAAAAGCCTAGATTTTGTTAATCATATTAAGAGTTTATATCTTTTTACAAGACTTCGGTTAAATGGCTCGATTCATGTGGTTTAGTTTAACGATGCCTTTATAACCTTTTTGGATCTTCTAAGTTTTACTCACCTGGACTTTTTAAGAAAGGAAAGAAACCTCTCAGTTTTCCTTTAGTTCATTAAGACCAAAGTCTTACAGGTTTGGAACGACTTGAGCGGTGAGTAAATGATGAAGGAATTTTCATTTTTTCTTTGGCTGGAATGAACTATCCCTTAAGTTCGCGAGTAAAAATGAGACATCAGATGATTCTCTAAGGTCATTACCATGAAGTGTTCCATTGCCCACCGTTTCAGAAACGTTGAAAAAAGAAACAAACAGATACAGCCCTTCTTATTTGCCGTTGCGCAACTTGCGCTAAAACAAATAAAAAACCAAAGATTACTTGAACATCCAAGTTGTGCTACTACGTTAAGATGAGGGAATGAATTCGTACTACAACATGGTCATAATGTACCTAATGAGGGAATAAATTAAAAAATTGGCCTCCATTTAATCACCTAACAAAGAGGCCAGTCAATTTTATATTGTTTGCTCTCATTTCAAAAGCTTCGAAAGCCTTTGAAGCAAAAACAGACAAAGTAAATGGCAAGATGTGGCTACTAGTGTAGTTCTCAATATTCTTGTTATGGAAAACTCTAGTAGACACAAATAAATATCTTTGGGAAATTTGGTTAGAGTATCTTCATTGGTTTCAAGTTGAGGTATAGCGAAGAGAGGTTCACGATGGAAAAGTTGCCACAGAAAGAGGGGCCCAGAGGCCAGCCAGATCTTCATGTGACACCCCCCCCCCCCCCGAGGAGAAGATGTAATCAATCCACAAGCCATCATGATGACATATAGCCTATCTTTCCTAACTGCTGGTGACAGGGTGTGAAGACCTGACTACATCCACACCTTCTATCATTAGTTAAGTGCACTCCATAATTCATGTCAGTAAAAGCAGGAACAGAAAGCAGAGTTTTCTGTCCAGCTATCCAGAAACTCTTGTTTTCTCATACCTTGTCCTGCACTTTTTCTACTACAGACATAAAAATGATACAAACTGACACTCACGTCATTTGGCTTGTTGATTAGAAATATGCTCTTACCTTCTAAGCCATGACACTTTTCTATTATACTATTTTTGTTTAAACTTAACATGTAATAATTCAGTTATGCCGTATAATTTGCATAAACTTGTGTTTCCAGTCTCCTGCATTCACATGAATGTAAGTCAGTGAGACTAAAAGTGTAGTGTGGCCATCCCTTGAGAATAGACTATTTTGACTTATAGGCCAGTAAGTAACCACCTAATAACCAACCATAACAGTTTAACAACCCCATTTCAAGGCCTTACTACTATAGAAATTAGTTTTAAATAAAAAACATTTACGTTTTCTTCAAATTAGGTTAAAATAGTTTCTTTTTTGAGATCTCTACGTCTGTGCGTCATGTTCTGTGCACTACTGATTTCTGCTGAACTCAGGATCTCTTTTACTGAGAGGAGAAAAGGAAAGAGAGAGATTGAGAGGCAAAAGTAGAGACCTAGGACAAAGTTGAAGAAGGCTCAAGAGATGCAGGGAAAACAGCAAAAATAGTTGTTATCAGCCTATCCCAGACAGCTGAGCAGCTAGAATATGTGCCTTCACCGTTCACCCACACATCCCACTGTAATTACCTCTGACACACACACACACACACACACACACACACACAGCCGGAGAGAGAAACAGGACCACACATCCCCTCCCCCTCAGCCTCCAGTTTACTGACTAACTCTTTAAAAGAAGCAGTCCTTCAGACTTGTTCAGGGCTTTGAGTGGTTCACAACAATAATGGCTTACATGTGAATGCTCTGGTGTGAACTTGTTGCTAATTAAAAAACCAGGTCTGTTCTATTTATATGGAGATGACAGAATGAGAATACATTAATAACTATTGTCAAAGACACACAGAAAGAGAACTGTCTTCTATCCGTTTTAAAATACTGTGATGTTGTAATATTAAACGGATAGCTCTCCCAAGATATAGGTCACTTGATTTTTTCTTCAGTAAAACAGTAAAGAAGATTTTTTTTGGTCTAAAACCGTGATCTTTGGTGATTCATAAAATGCAAGCAAGCAGCTACCAGCTCTTGAGAGTCAAAAAAAAAAAGAAAAGCATATACAGACAAACAAAATTCATACCTGTGGTTCCTGACAATATATTCAGGTCTTATGAAATGTGCAAGAATGCAATTCAGAGCTTCAGGTAAACAGGGGTGATGTCTGGCTCACAAATGAAAAGTCTTCTTTACTGTTCTACTGAAAAAAACATCTTAGATGGCCTGAGGGTCAGTAAAGTAATGGCACATTTTCATTAAATTAAAATTGATTGGTAATTATTATATTGCTTATATAATTAAAAAGATAATTCAACTAGAAATTAACATTTTGTCATTACTCACCCTCAGCACACATCTTCAGCACGCATAAGATATTTTTAATAAAACCTGTAAGATTTCTGTCTGTCTTACTATAAAATTCAGTTAACCCAACATTTTGACGGTCCAAAAAGTTCATAATGGATCGATTGGATGATGATCGATTGGATGATGCGACGGCATCTGTTTTAATTCATTTTAAAATATTAATTGCTTGCTTTTATTGTTGTGATTACTTTTATGATTATTTTCATTCCTTTTATGTAAAGCACTTTGAATTACCATTGTGTATGAAATGTGCTATATAAAAAAACTATGAAGCAATCACATGATTGATTCATATGGACTTTTTACGATTTCTTTGTGAACTTTTTGAAGCATCAAAATTTCAATGGAGGTAGAGAAATATCAGGTCTCAGTAAAAATATCTTGCGTTTTGAAGATGAATGCAAATTCGAATGGTTTGGAATGACATGAGGGTATGTAATTATGACAGAATGTTTATATTTGAGTGAACTATCTCTTTAATTACCAAAATGTGACCCTGGAGCACAAAAGCAGTCTTAAGTCGCTGGGGTATATTTGTAGCAATAGCCAACAATACATTGTATGGGTCAAAATTATCGATTTTTTTCTTTTATGCCAAAAAGCATTAGGATATTAAGTAAAGATAATGCTCCATGAAGATATTTTGTAAATTTCCTACCATGAATATATCAAAACTTAATTTTTGATTATTAATATGCATTGCTAAGAACTTAATTTGGACAACTTTAAAGACGATTTTCTCAATATTTCGATTTTTTTGCACCCTCAGATTCCAGATTTTCAAATAGTTGTATCTCAGCCAAATATTGTCCTATCCTAACAAACCATACATCAATGGAAAGCTTTATTCAGCTTTCAGATGATGTATAAATCTCAATTTCCAAAAATTGACCCTTATGACTGGTTTTGTGGTCCAGGGTCAAAAATAGAGTAGTATTAAACATTATAGTAATTTATTTTATTAATTTGACCCAGCATTGCAAGGCAGCTAGCCAAGTTTAATCCTTGAGCCTTCATTTAATTGGAGCACTTTCAAGATTCTGTATGAAGGCAATGCAGTTTTACTGCATCATGTTCGATACTTCCGATAGTCAATCAATATTAAAAACGTACAATTTGTTATTATTCTGTCCCCTGTACACAGCGGATAATAGTGCTATTGCATAAAGCTCATCTTAGCAAGCAAAGCCAGCCATGATGATTCAGTATATCTAGCAGAATATCAATCCGCCTCTTTCTCGCTGGCCGGCTGATATTATCAGACTTGATGACACCGCCATCACAGTGAATACTGAGCATCGACTACTGAATTCACACAGGCTGTTCACAGCTGGACGACTGCCCAATGGACAGCATTTGATGCAGAACTTCATGACTGTTAAGCAAGACACAAATCAGACATGTTTTGATGCAGGCCATGAGTCACTAACGTGCATCAGTGAAAGTTGCTTGATTGATTTTATTATTCCAGCAGCTGACCCTGCATTCAATTACAATAATAATGGCACATTTGATGAAATATGATTGACTTTAAGAGACAGTGGACTTGTGCTCATTAGAGCATGCTAGATTAATTACTTAATTTGCTTCCACATCTCAAAATGACTGCTGCTAATCTGTTGCCATAGCAACCTGATGTTACCGTAAAAGATGCACACGGACTGCAAGAGTCACAATTGTCCTGTGCGTGCTTTTGGGTGATACAGGGAATAGTGGGGGCGAGCGGTTCATTTAGTTTTAATTTGAACCCCCGGGTTAATCTGCTGCCATGAAATTGTCAGTAAGATACGCTGCTAATCATAAGGCTTTCTCACATTTGAGTGAGCCCAAGAACTGGCTTTTTATAGCGCTTACATACGTGATGTAACTGTAAAAGTGTTGCACTCTTTTCCTCAGAGATGCTGATCTCTAAAAGAAGGGTCAGAGATGAAGGCTGCAAATGTCGAAGGCTTTGTCATAGTCGACGAAAATCCTGAGATGAACCATCTGTTCCTCAATTTTCATTCCACACAGCACTAGTGCAATGAAAAAAAACTGGAGCTTTAAAGGAATAGTGCATCCAAATATGAATATTATGTCACTATTTACTCACCGTCGTATTTTTGATGAATCTTAATGCAAATCGTTTCCATATAATGATACTAATTTACTAATAATATTCAATCAATCATCAATGATGCCATATTTGATTTGAAATACACAGAAAAAATATGATATAGAATAAATAACAAACTATATATATGCTTTCCTTTTTTTTAAATAAAATGAAAAATGAAATGTGTAATACAAATGGTGTTTTTCTGAAATTCTATGTGGTAATACTAAGATTTTCCTGGCAGTAACTTCGCTGAACATATGGTGAATCTCTCCCACGGCTGCACAAAGATTTGGTTCACACACACGTGCATGTATATTCTCACTGAGGTCTGATGGGAAGGTTTAAATAGTCTCAGTCCCGTGGTTAACATCTTCATTTCTCAGCTCTTAGGTATCTTCTGTATCTGCCTGGCAGCGCTGTGTGACAAAACACACTTACAGAAATATTTTGGCACTCAGCCCTCAGAAAATACCCCTCTTATATTTTAAACCTGTCAGATGATAATTAAGACTTCAGACTTGATACATGGTGTGTATTACAAAATAATTATTCATCCACGAGTCCCGATTGCAGGGTGTTTTTACTGTAGTTCACAGTGCAATTAGTTATAAATGTAAAATAAATAAATACAACCGTAGTCAGCCCATGCACAGTTATTACATTTCCATATATTATATTGTCATATAGGCAATCATATTAGAAACTGGAACAATTTCATATATCTGCATATGTATCTAATCCATAAAAAATGTTTATGTATATGTAATACATTTTCTAGCATATATGTCATGTACAGATATATCCTAAAACTGCCAGGACATGAATGCTCATGTTTAAAACTATATAAAAGCTAGACATTTATTTTAAAAATATATTACACAAAAACATATATAAACAGATTTTTTTATTAATTTTGTGTGGTATATAGACTAATATATATTCTATAGATATATATTGTATATATGATATTATATATATATATATTATATATATATGTTGACATATATGGTGGAATACATATAATACCTCATATAGATATTAACATGTACACACATTTTACTATGGGTATATTATATATGTTAGGAACTTTTATCTTCATCTACTCAAAGAATTTATGTATTTGAAAATTATATATCGTCTTATAGGTAACATGGTACATTTGCATATACATTTACATTTAGCAGACGCTTTATCCAATGCGATTCAATGATCACTAGCTCAGCAAAACCAACAAAAGAGCAATGATATGTGCAAATGACAAGTCTCGGTTAGCCTAAAGCAGTACACATAGCAGGGTTTTTTTTTTTTTTTTTTTACATATATACACATACATATAACAAAAAGAACACAAGTAGATAGAACAAAAAAAGAATAGAGGAAGCTAGTGTTAGAGGCCTTTTTAAGAAAACAAGCAGTTTAACAAATAGAGAGTGCAACTTTTGAGGTCAAGTCAACAAATAGATACAGTTTCATTAGAATAGAGAATGCTAGAGTTAGAGGGTCAATCAAAGAAAGGGGGGGGGGGGTTGGAAAGAGATGTGTTTTCAACATTTCGTGAAGATGGCTAAGGACTCTGCTGGGATTGAGTTGGGCAGGTCATTCCACCAGGAGGGAACAGTTAATGAAAAAGTGCGTGAAAGTGATTTTGTGCCTCTTTGGTATGGCACCATAATGCAGTGTTCACTTGCAGAATGCATGCTTCTAGTGCGCACATAAGTCTGAAGTAATGAATTTAGGTAAATGGGTGCAGAGCCAGCGGTGGTTTTGTAGGCAAACATTAATGCCTTGAATTTAATGCGAGCAGCTATTGTTAGCCAATGCAAATTGATAAACAGAGTTGTGACATGCATTCTTTTCGGCTCATTAAAATTAATCTTGCTTCTGTGTTCTGGATTAATTGTAAAGGTTTGATAGAAGTGGCTGGAAGTCCTGCCAAGAGAGCATTGCAATAGTCCAGTCTGGACAGAACAAGAGCTTGAACAAGGAGTTCCGTGTAGCATAAGGAGTTGTGAAGCATAAGTTCCGTGTAGCATAAGGAGTTGTGAAGCGTAAGTTCTTACATGTTCCGTAAGAAAGGTCCTGATGTTGTATAAAGCAAATCTGCAGGACTGGGCAGTTTTAGCAATGTGGTCTGAGAAAGTCAGCTGATCATCAATCACAACTCCAAGGGTTCTGGCAGTTTTTGAAGGAGTTATGGTTGATGAGCCTAACTTGATGGTGAAATTTTGATAAAGTGATGTGTTTGTTGAAACCTCAAGCAGTTCTGTCTTAGCCAGGTTGAGTTGAAGGTGATGGTCCTTCATCCAGCAAGAAATGTCTGTTAGACAAGCTGAGATGCGAGCAGCTATCGTTAGATCATCAGGATGGAATGAGAGGTAAAGCTGAGTGTCATCAGCATAGCAGTGAAATTAAAAGCCATGTTTCTGAATGACAGAACCTAATGATGGCATGTAGACAGAGAAGAGAAGTGGTCTAAGAACTGAGCCCTGAGGCACTCCAGTAGTTAGATGTTGCAACTTGGACATCTCACTTCTCCAAGATACCTTGAAGGACCTATCGGAGAGGTAAGACTCAAACCACTGGAGTGCAAAATGCCCTTTGCCAATAGGGTTGACAGGAGGATCTGGTGGTTCACCGTATCAAAAGCAGAAGACAGATCCAGCAAGATAAGTAATGAAGATTTGGAAGCCGCTCTTGCTAGTCTTAGGGCTTCAACAACTGAAAGCAAGGCAGTCTCGGTCGAATGTCAACTTCTGAAGCCAGACTGGTTGCTGTCCAGAAGGTTTTTCTGTGTGAGAAAGATAGAGACGTTGTTTAACACAACTCGTTCAGGTGTATATATGGCAATATTATATGATAAAGGTCTACATATTTGTCATATCCACATGTCATATATTACATCAGCTTACACATGAAACATGGCTATAATTCATACATATAATTCAACATTATTATATATGTGTATGTGTGTGTGTGTGTGTGTGTGTGTGTGCGTCAGATCAATTAATCACATCTGAAATAAAAGTTTGTGTTTATATTATATGTGTGTATTGTGTATATGTATATAAATACACACACATACATGAATATATTTAAGAAATATATAAAAATACACAACACACACATATAATGTAAAAAATAAACTTTTATTTTGGATTTATTTTATATACATGCATACATACACACATACATAAATACACAGACACACACATACAATACCAGTGAATTATAGTCATATTTTTTCAATGCTCTTTGTGGAGCAACAAATCATTGACACTGTTTTCTGGTGCTCAGGTTCTTTTGGAAATTTGATTTTAGTTACCATGGAAACAAATTAACCCATGAAAATGGCTTTAAGCTGGTCCATAATGAAGGACTGCTCTTGCTTGTGCTGAAGTCTTTCTGAAGGAGAGACCAATCAGCTGTGTGACACTGATGAACATGTGCCACTAATGCAATGACGTAAGCTCGTTTACTCCAGCAGATCCATCAGCATTGATCCTCCTCTGGCCATTAGCCTTCCAGGGTTTCCTCCTGATGCCACACAGCTCTGATTAGATCTCAGAGCCCTCCAGAGACAAAGTGAGCTCCTTAACAAGAGCCTGCTCAGCGAGACCCATGCCCCCTTTGACAGAGTCTGCCCAGCGCAGCAGAAGCACTCTCAAGCACGCTGTGAGAGCGAGAAGGAGAGAAAGAGGGTGTTGCATGGATTCGCAGCAGACCGCACAGTGTCATGTGGCTCGTGACCTACGTAATGGTGCTTTTTCAGTGGCCGGCGCTGTGGTTTGCCTGTCTTTTCTATGTGTCGTGCTCAGGCCCAGCCTCCACAGCGCTTTTATCTTCTCTCTCTTCCTTTCAGACCACTATTATCTGTGATGTTCACACACCAACATTTTCGACTTCTGCATCAGTGGCATATAAGTGAACAAACATAAAAGACACTAAATATCTCATTGCAAAAGAAAAAGAATATGACCTTGCAACTCTTGAGAACAGCGGGTGTTTTATTTATATTCAGAGTACTTTTATCTAGGCTGATTGGCAGTTCTGTTTAAGACTGCCTAGCAACACATCAGGTTTTCTTCCTGCATTGGCTGTTTCTCATTCCACTCCAAAGGTCAACTGTTAGAATGTCATAATTGTAACATTCTCATAAATGTAACATAGCTGTGTAATATGTACACATATTAAATTGTCAGATAGGAAATTAGATTGTCATATGAAATAAAAACATATAAAACCTATTAGAAATTGAAACAGTTTCATATATTAACATTTTATCGATTAATACATTTTTTGATATATACTGTAAGTCATGTACATGTATATACATCCTAAAACCCATAAAGTAAATATAAAAGATAGACATGTATTTAAAAAACAAATAAAATAAAATAAGACAGGTACTCCTACAGCTTATTTGTGTAAATTCTGATTTAAATAAAGTTTAGATATATATATATATTCTATCTATATATATTAGTTATCTATATTATATGTATATATATCAGTATATATAGTTGACATTTATGGTTGCTACATATAATACCATATAAAATCATCATATAGATATTATTAACATATACAAATTTTACTATGGGGATTTTATATATGTTAGAATCTTATATCTTCATCTACCCAGAGAACATATGTATGTGGTAATTATATATCTCCATATAGGTAACTTATATTAGAATGTAACTCTTGATATATGGAAATATATGTCACACATTACATTTCTGTATCATTTTGTTTATTGTGGATTGCTGTTGTAGCTGTTAATGAAAATAAATTATGTAGCTGTTATGAAATTTGTGCTCCATTTTTCATGACTTGAAAGACTGAAAACATTTCCAGTAATTCCAGTAACTCTCCAGAAAATAGGTGAAACAAAAGTCACATGGGGTGGACCTCCCTTTCAAACGAATCAGAATCAGAATCAGAATGAGCTTTCTTGCCAGGTATGTTTACACATACGAGGAATTTGTTTTAGTGACAGAAGCTTCACAGTGCAATAGAATAACAGTGACAAGATAAGACACAGATAATAAAAAGAATCATATACAAATATACAAAATAGACAATGTACAAAATAGCAAAAACACAATATGCTCAATAGACATTTTTGTATGTACAGGTATGTTATGTGCAAATTTGAAATGTAAATAAGAGGTGTGTTTAAATAATTAAATGTATTGATAATGTTGTGTGTTCACCTTTATGGTCAAGGTCATGAGATGAATTAAATGAAGGAAGAAACTGTCCATTGCTCTGTAGTGTCGACCAGATGGCAACTGTTCGAAGACGAAGTGGGCTGGGTGTGAGGGGATCAGAGTGATTTTGTCTGCCCTTTTGCTCACTCTGGATAAGTACAGTTCTTGGAGTGTAGGGAGGGTTGTACCAGTGATTCGCTCAACAGTCTGGACTATCCTCCATAGTCTTCTGAGGTCAGATTAGGTAGCTGAGCTGAACCAGACACATAGAAGTGCCAGAGAACGGATTCAATGACTGCAGAGTAGAACTGTATCAGCAGCTCCTGTGGCAGGTTGAACTTTTTCAGTTGACGAAGGAAGTACAACCTCTGCTGAGCCTTTTTCACGATGGAGTCAATGTGAGTGTCCCACTTCAGGTCCAGAGATAGTGTTGCCCAGCGAACTGAATATTCCACTATCGTACAGTGCTGTTCTGATGGGAGTGGGGGGCGTTCCAGGGGCGGGTTCATCTGAGTCCACAGTCAATCTCCCCCCCCCCACTGTTTGGAGCGGTTGAGCTCAGGTTGTTGAGGATCGCGACCAGACAGCCCGCCTCTTTTACCTTGTCTGTAGGCGACTCGTCACAGTCCTGACTTGGGCCGCTAAGTGTGGTGTCGTCTGCAAATTTCAGGAGTTTGACAGAGGGGTCTTTAGAGGTGCAGTCATTTGTGTAGAGGGAGAAAAGCAGTGAGGAGAGAACGCAGCCCTGAGGAGCTGCAGTGCTGATGGTGCGGGTGTTGGATGTGAATTTTCCCAGCCTTACTAGCTGCTGCCTCTCTGTCAGGAAGCTGGGGATCCACTGACAGATGGACAGATTGGACAGGAGGAGTTGGGATGATAGTGTTGAAAGCCAAGCTGAAATCCACAAACAGGATCCTTACATAAGTCCCTGGTCTGTCTAGATGCTGCAGGATGTAGTGCAGTCCCATGTTGACTGCATCATCCACAGACCTGTTTGCTTGGTAAGCAAACTGCAGGGGGTCTAATAAGGGTCCAGTAACGTCCTTCAGATAAGCCAACATCAGCCTCTCGAATTACTTCATGACCACAGACGTTAGAGCCACAGGTCTGTAATAATTAAGTCCTGTAATTTTGGGTTTCTTTGGGATGGGGATGATGGTGGAGCGTTTGAAGCAGGAAGGGACTTCACACAGCTCCAGTGATCTGTAAGATGATGGGGGCCAGCTGGTCAGCACAGGATTTCAGACAGGCTGGTGTGACACCATCTGGGCCTGGTGCTTTTTTCCTTTTCTGCTTCCGGAAGACCTGACACACATCATCTTCACTGATCTGAAGTGCAGGAGTGGGGAAGAGGGGGGTTGTTGGAGGTGTTAATGGTGTTTTTTCAAACCTGCAATAGAACTCATTCAGATCGCCTGCCAGTTGTTGATTCTCGCTAGTGCTGGGGGATGGTGTCGTGTAGTTGGTGATGTCTTTCAAACCTTTCCACACTGATGCAAGGTCACTGGAAGAGAATTGGTTCCTTAGCTTTCCAGAATAAGGCTTTTGTATAACTCTGATCTCTTTTTCCAGTGTGTATTTGGCCTGTTTATACAAGACGCTGTCCCCATTCCTGTAAGCATCTTCTTTGGCCTGACGGAGCTGTCTGAGTTTTGCAGTGAATCATGGTTTGTCATTGTTGTAGGTTAGATACAGTAGGCTAAGCTACATGCAGTGAGATTTAGTTCTTGTCCTTTTCTCTCGTCTCCAATATCTCTAAGGCCCAAAACATACTCTTCGCAAATAAGCTTCTAGAAATGTGTCAGAATGCAAGTCATAATGCAACACTGTATTCTTGGCACTGCTGCTGGAGGCATTGTAGTGAGTATTAGCATAAATTCTTTGCCTCTATTAGCTTTTTCTTTCAGGTCAAGGCGGGTCAACATTATGAATCTTGATGAGCACATTACTTAAAAGTTGATGTGTGCTAACTGAATGACAACATTTACAGCACATTTTATAAATATTTTAAAATGTAGTATTTTATGTATTTATTGGCTGATGGAAATTCTTTCAAGCGCTGTGTATGATGGCTGTATGAAACCAGCATATAAAGGCCTCTTTAGTTGTTAAATTGTGGTGAGGTGTTAAGTTGTTGACTACAAGAAGCAAATAAGCTCAAGGGTTTCACTGTGCATATGAATCAGGCTTAATTATGAATCTGAGAAAAGGAGAGAAGGGTTGTGAACAGCACAGCTTCACGTTCTTGTGTAAAAAGAAGTGTTGGGAACAAACTAAAACTGTTGAACTGTTAACTACAATGTGTAACTCTCTAGTAATAAGCTACTATTTCCAATGAACAGTGGTGTAGTGCACAAACAAACATAATTGTATTATTGTGACAAACTGTTCTAAACTGTCCTCTTTCTTATAGCATTGGAGATCCAATTCATTTTAGTGAACATTCGATTTATAAACTGATTCATTTAAGTCTCTGGGACTAGAAATGCTAATGGTCATCACTGTTTTCAACTCAATGATAAATTTGTGGTTTTTGCTACATTTTATTCTTTCACAGTCACTGTAAATATACTCTTTTTGTTTTGTAAAATTAAATAGTCATACCTTTGTAAGGGATCATCAGACGGGGTAACAGAATTTATAAACAACTATGACTATATTGTTTTTTCAGTGTTCTTTATGTGGTCTCTTGTATTTTTTTTTTTTAAGATTAAAGGATGTTTATATGAGAAAAGCTAAGCAGATGTCAACTTTAGCATTGTAGAGAAAACTACAAATTATATTTTTCTGCATCATTCTATGAAAAGTATTCACATAAGTAATTTAACAGTGGGAGTTCCACATAAGAGTGCAAAGTGGTATGTACATAAAACACACAGCTACTGTACTCATATTTAATGTCCATGTTTTATTTTTTCTTTGGTGAGGTTATTATCTTATGGAGAGGAATTTGTAGAGGAACAGCTATGGTTTGTTTACATGGACAGCTACTGTACACAGCATTGTTATGAACCATGGTCTTTATTCAGAAACATTTAGCCACTGAATGCTGGGACTGATCAGAATCCAGAATTCAAAAGAGCTACAGAAATGGTATTTTAGGTAGTTCAGTTTTTTAAAGGGTAGCTTGGCTGTAGTTAAACTACTTTATGTGTAGCAGTTTTAAAGAAGCTTTCCCGACACTAGTGCAAAGAGCAAGTGTGTTTAATCCCCAAACCTGTGTAAAATAGCTTTATTCACACACACTCAAAGACATAATCCCACTGCGCTCAAAATACCAAATCCGTCTGAGTCAACATCGGTAAGCCTCACATTTCCTTCACTCTCTGCTGCATCATCTCCTGATATATGCACAATGAGAGGCTCAGATTGGGATGTTGCTGACAGCTGAGATAGAACAAATCCCAGCAGAGCACACAGGTGAGATTAGGACACTATCAGGTGGGCTTCATTTGCTGTCTGTGACAGGCGGTCAAGAGCAGTCCAGCCGGTCCCTGTGGTGAACAGAGACAAGGCACATCCGCACGTCTGCCTTGAGGCTCCGCAGCTGCTGCCCCTGTTCCCCGAGCTGACGTTATGCCCCACTCAGGCTCTCTGTGTTCCCATTGGCTGATAGTAAGCAGTCAGCGATGCATGAGTCATCTCCCTGTGCCTCGTTTTCAAGCCTGCAGGGTTAGTCGAGTTCACCTAATTAACGTCTATTGTATACTGTTTGCTCATCTACCACAGGCTGTCGTGTTATAAAGCTCTCTTACAATTGGGCAAGAGGGCATGATTGCTGTGTGATTGCTGTGTAATTGCACATAATTATAAGCTGCCTTTTGCTGTTGAAAGACTTTTATGGAAGAGGGCTTCTGGTTGGCCCATTTGCTCAAAGCATTTTTGTTGAATATTTTGGTCAGAAGCCATATGCTAGCTGTGTTAAATATATTCAGAGAATTAAACGACTTGGCGTAAGCTGATTGGTTCATGCTGCATATGCAGCCAATGAGCTTACTGCCTTGCATTTATATGGCTGGCTAGCATTTACTAGAGATTCCTGCAGCGCACGTTCAGAGTTTCTCTGAAACCCTCCACCTTCCCCAGCTCCACCTGTATAGATCTGTATAGACACGTTTTTTTTTTATATGCTATTTGTGCAGCAGCAGTATGTCTTAAATACTCATGGCACCGTATCGTCATATGCATTGGCAGTAGCAAGTTCCTGTACTTGCTTGCAGCAGCAGCAATAATCTACAACTAAAGCAATAACCAACAGCAGCAGCAGCATAGCAGATCTGTTCCGCCAAGACCAAATACATTAACATTGTCATATCCATCACCATGCTAAAATCTTTCGAGAGTTGTAACTAAATTTTATTTATGTAGCACATTTCAACATAGCAAAGCTATCCAAAGTGCTTAACAATGTAAAATCAAATTAAAAGAGAAAAGGAAACACAGACAAGAATTTAAAAAAAGACAGACAATAACACAACAATGAAATTAAATTAAAATGCTAAGGAGAAATGATACGTTTTCAACCTCGATTTAAAAATGGTAATGGAAGGTGCAAGGCGGCAGTCTAGAGGCAATTGGTTCCACAGACGGGGGCAGTGACAGAAAAAGCTCTGTCACCCTTCGTTTTCAAACGGGAACGAGGGACAAATAAAAGAGCCCTATCAGCAGATTTTAAAAGTCTGGTAGATGACAAAGGGATAATAAGATCTTTAAGATAAGATGGAGCTTGATTGTTTAGAGCTTTAAAAACAAACAACAGATTCTTAAACTGAACTCTAAAATGATTGGCATGATTGAACTTGATTTTCTATTTTATTTTTTGTTGTGGATGGTTGCCACACAGTTGCTAAGCTGTTTGGGGTGGTTTTTAGCATGTTGCTATGTGGCTGCTAGGATGTTTGCATGGTTTTTAAGTAGCTGACCACTGGCTCACAATGCTGTATGCTTTCACTGTATGGAAAAGAGCAACTTGGACATTCTTCAAAGTATCTTGTATTGAATTTCAGCAAAAGAACAAAACTTGTACAGTAAATGGCAGAATTGTTAATAATACGTTTCTCTTATTATTCTTATAAGAGATAAATTAATAGAAGATTACTCTCAGAAAAAAAGGTACTAAATTGCATCATTTAGGTGCTAAAATGTACCTTTGAGGTAATAACCACAGTTACAGCTTTTGTACCTAAGAGTGTAGACAAGAAAATGTAATCAAATTTAATGTCTAATTTCATATTTTACCTAGCATTGTGACTATAAACTGACAAAGACCATAACATTTTTTACATGTATGTGCATGTTAGTCCTCTAATAACTACCATTCAAAGACTCTAGACTATACCAAGCAGCCAGATAATTTTCAGCCTCCAAAGAGACCCACAAATTTAATTAAGGCTCTCTTCTTTTGCAGTGCGAGACCTTCGAGAGAAAAATAGGACATCCCTGTTTTCATCTTGTAAATAATGTCATGCAATTAGGCTAAGCATACATCTCTGTGGTTACATGTCAGTTCCCATTAGTTTTGGGATGTGTGTGTGTGCGTGTGTGTGTAGTGTGTGACCTTTATAGCGATTGTCTGTATACAGCAGTCACCTAGGATGGAAGCAGCAAAAAAAATGATTAAAATGGATTCAATGTATTACAAATAAATTGCCATTAGTATTTGGTAACTGATTTGACAATTTTTTAAAGTTTCGTTTCTCTTTTATTTTTAATGTTTAATAATTAAGAAGCAAAAAACAAATCCTTTAACAAATTCTTTAAAAAAGGGACTTCCTAATAGCCAATTTTATAGATTTGTTATTCTGATGAAGATTTTATTGATAAATCGTTAATCGTGAAAAAAATGTTTTTGGATAGGGGTTACCCTTCTGAATGGATTGAAGAAGCGTTTAATAGAGCTTTTCAAAAGACACGTTCTGAGTTGTTAAAAAAGAAAACAAATACTTTTACTTTTATTACAACGCATTCAACTAAGTCTTATCTTATGAGATCGATTTTTAAGAAATATTGGTATTTGTTGTCCTCTGACCCGGAGTCCCATTTTTCAGCATCCTCCTTTGATTGTGTACAAACGTTCCAAAAATGTAAAGCTTCTTGGTATCATGCCTGTTTTCATCACGGCTACTCCTGATTCTCTCAAAGTTACTAGTTACCTTACCGAAATGGTATTATCGTTGTGGTATCGGTGCTCAGTGCATAATCACAAACACTTCTTTCTTGTCATCCAAACTGGTAAAAAAGATAGAATAACTCCGTTATTACCTGTGTTTCTCTCCGTATGTTGTTTATTTGTGATTCGGTGTCCTTGTGGTTTAGGTTATGTTGGAAAAACATCACGTCAACTTAAACAAAGAATTAGTGAACACAAGAAGTATACGTTGCAATGATTTTTCTCTTATGACCAGTCCCACAATGTTCTGGAATGGGTCCGAAAGCAAAGAAAAAATGTTACAGAAACTTCTAGAATGTTCCCATCCTTGCAAAAGCAAAATATCTTTAAAAAGCATGCAATATTAGTCCAAAAACTTATCTGCACTAAACCAATGTTTCCTAATTGATGATAGAAGTTCTCAAATTTACCTGACCGAAATATTTATCAAAATATTGATGCTACCTGAAAATAAATAGTGTGATAATAATTAGCACCACAGAATTACAAAAGAACCATAAAAAATTAAGTGCAACAAATTTTTGTTACATTGTGCAATTTGATAAGTAATACAGGTGTTCATACTCTAATTATCGTGATCTTCTATAAATTCTGCTGGTTAATTGTTTACATGTGAACGCTTTTAAGTGTTGCCTTAAGCATTGGCATTGATGGTTCCATGAAGAACCTTTAACATCCATGGAACCTTTGCATTGCACAAAAGGTTCTTTACAGTGGAAAAAAAAGTTCCTTAGAATATTAAAAAGTTCTTCACACTAAGAAAAAAATGGTTCTTTTAAGAACTTTTTACTAAAAGGTTCTTTAGAACATGGGTTCTTCGATGGCAGCACTGTAAAAATACAACCTCTATTTTTAAGAGTGTACTATATTGACTAAAATAATGGGTCACACTTTATTTTAAGGTCCAATTCTTGCTATTAACAAACCATTAACTACGGCATTTGCCTCAATAAACTCATAATTTGCTGCTTATTAATAGTTAGCAGCACAGTAGTTATTTAGGTATTGGGTAGGATTAGGGATTTAAAATATGGTCATGCAGAATATATGTGCTTTATAAGTACTAATAAACAGCCAATATATTAATATAGGCATGCTAATAAGCAACTAGTTATTAGTGTGAATTGGGCCCTATACTAAAGTGTTACCAAAGTAATTGAACTGTAATTGAATACTAGCTTACTACTTCCTTAATGTTGCATGGTACAAGTATATTGTGAATTATTTACAACAGTAGGCAATATTCAGTAAACAGTAATATGCTACATTGTTGTCATGATGCATAATGTTGCACAGTAATTTTGTACATCCAGTTTCCATCTTGGCATTTGGCAGTCTGATCAAATATTATGTTAAGAAACAGATGTTAAAAATCATGGCTGATTACATCTGGTTTGTCCATCATGTTGAAGGTCAAGGCAAACACACTGCATACCATTTAGTATGAATATGTAGGATAATTCATGTGCAGACGTAACAAAAATGTTTGCATTTTTGTATTATACATGTTAAATACATACACAAATTCATTTTACATCTTAAAACTATACCACTTTAAGTGTGTTCTTCTCATGTATGCCATTCAAGTATTTTGATTTTTATTTTAGACCATTATACAAGACTAACGTTCAACTAATTAATTCACACATGCATATTTACCAACTTTTTAAATTGATATTCATTTTATTGATATTAATTATTTTTTGCACACTGTTCACCCACTGCAGAGATACACGTGAGGCTGTGATCTCACATCATGACTTTTCTTCCCTCTAACTGTGCTGAAAAAGACCATCCCCCTTCACTAAGATTCACAAGCTAAACACATAAAGAAGAGACAGATGCTGAAATATTTGCATTTCTATGAACATCTTTGGTGTTTAAAATTCATTCCTCTCCATAGTGATGAAGGCATGGGGAGATTTGTGACTTTTATTACTATTCCAAGGTTTAGAAGCATTAGCTTTATTTGCATGCTAAACCATATGTTTGACTCTCACAATGCAGCAGCCATAAACTCCTGGCCATTAGAGAGTGTAACACGTAGCCTGGTAAAACAAACCATTTTCGATTGTGCTAAATGTTGCATTACACCCACTTTTGTGTTGTGCTGAGGTCCCAAGCCCATGTGAGCCATGATAGATCAAGATGCATTGATTCCCAAGGTCTGATCAACATCTGTATCTGTATCATATCCAACTGAGAAAGGGCTTTTGAGAAAATTGCAGTTTTAAAGGTTAGTTCACCCAAAAATGAAAATTCTGTCATTAATTACTCACCCTTGTGTTGTTCCAAACCCGTAAGACTTTCATTCATCTTCGGAACACAATTTAAGATATTTTTGTTGAAATCTGGGCTCCCTGCCCTCCCAAGTCAGGCAAGGTAACCTTCCACGTTCAGGTCCAGAAAAGTACCAAGTGATACGACAAAGTAGTCCTGTACATCAGTGGGTTCACTGTACAGTTTACAAGCTAAAATCTTTTTTGCGCAAAGAAAACAACAATAACGACTTTATTCCACATTTTCGTCTCTACTGCGTCACTTGTGGATGCGCGTTCACGACAGTATCGCCGCCACACGCTCCTGTCATGATACTGTCGTGAACGCGCGTCTACAAGTGACTTGTTTTCTTTGCGCAAACAAAAAAAAAAAAAAAAGAAAAAAAAAAAAAACAAAAACAAAAGAAAAAAAACAGATCTTGTAGCTTTGGTAACTTTACAGTTTAGCACGATGTCACACGGGACTACTTTGTCGATCATCTTGTACTTTTCTGCCTTGAACGGGGTGGTTTACCTTGCTGTCTATGGGAGGGTCAGAGAGCCCTCAGATTTAATAAAAAATATCTTAAATTGTGTTCCGAAGATGAACGAAGGTCTTACGGGTTTGGAACAACATGAGGGTGAGTAATTAATGACAGAATTTTCATTTTTGGGTGAACTAACCCTTTAAAGGTGCACTAAACAATATTTGAAAAATGCTTTTGACCACAGTGACGGGCCGAGTTTCCACGATCGTCGCTGCCATGGTTGTATATGTACAAGTGGGGCGGAGATATCAAAATAGGGGCGAGGTCCTGTTGGGGTATGGGCATGTAGTTTTGGTGCTTTCAAATATCAACATCGTTTGGCAAAATTTACTTAGTGCACTTTTAATTTTGAGCATCCAAATGCCTATGGTAAAATTGCACATTTTGGACAGGAAGTTGTATATATACTTCTACTGAATCTCTGACAGAGCACTCATAATCATCTGACAGACCTCACCGAACAGGGTGTACCTCTGAAGTCAATGCTGAGAGAAGAGCTTGTATCCAGCAGGCATATGGACATGAATCATTGTACCCTTCCTTGCAGGAGATGCACCGTGCCTACTCTTTGCTGGCAAACCTCCTGGTTGACAACTATGACAGACTGAAGGAGGAAATATTGGCTGAGACGGGTCCACCCCTGGTGTGTGGCCTACTTTCATGCCTGACAGTTCTTTTATTCTAGTTCGGATCTAGGCAATTGTTGCCATCTGTGCATTGATGAAGTGGTTACTACTTGTTGTTAGTTAAATTGTTAAGATCACAACCCCAGGCTCAAGGATGAGGAATCAAGGTGGGAATCACTGAAGCTGGACATCCGATAAGACCTTGAAGGGGTCCATGGCACTGGTTCTAGTGGATGAACCAATGCCTGCCAACCCCAGTATGGGCTGTGGACAAACTTGGCCAGTTGGCAGCAGGATCTACAATATCCCACCACAAGAATTTGAGTGGAGTTCAAAGGTAGACCTTCTGGCCTGCCTAACCAAGGATTTAATCCATGGGCACTATGAACATGAGGATGATCGCAT
Source organism: Sinocyclocheilus anophthalmus (assembly GCA_018155175.1). Classification (NCBI taxonomy): domain Eukaryota; kingdom Metazoa; phylum Chordata; class Actinopteri; order Cypriniformes; family Cyprinidae; genus Sinocyclocheilus; species Sinocyclocheilus anophthalmus. The sequence continues at coordinate 871,184 of JADLZN010011102.1, forward strand.
TTCTATGGTGAGACAGTTTGTTGTACCAGTAATGCCAGTGACCATTGCAGTCAAGCTGGGAGAACTGGGGCACTATTTTAACGATCTAAGCATAGGGTCTGAAGCACATGGCGCAGGTTCACTTAGGGCATGTCCGAATCCACTTTTGTTAGTTTACGGTCGGAGCGCCAGGTGCATGGTCCAAAAGGGTTGTACCTATTCTCTTAATGAGCCAGGGGTGTGTTTTGTGCGTAAAGTGCAATAACCCAATCAGAGTCTCATCTCCCATTTCCTTTAAAAGCCATTTGTGCTCAACATGGCGAATTCGCTGTTTACATAGCAGAATTTGCCAGAGCAAAGACTGAACGTGTCTCCAGAGAGGAAACGGATCTGCTCGTGTGCGAGGTTAAAGCGCATACAATGTAATCCTTTTTCATTTTTAATACAGTATTTGGCATGTTTGTGTGCTGCTGCGCGTCCCTGTGTGTGTAATAAGCAGAGTGCACGTGCGTTTTGCACCTGTATTGCATAATACGAACACGCCTCTTAAATAAAAAAATTAAATACTGCACCATTGACTTTAGACCAGGTTTTAGTTGGTCAATGGCATAATCGTTTTCAGTTGCCTCAAAATAGCAGATGGGCCCAAGTGCATTTGCTATTGAAACAACGTGGCACTGAAAGTGAAAATAACTGCGTCTGGCTGAAACTAGCAAAAAACACTTGCGTCATGCCTGGCATCACATTGCGCCGGGCGTATGATAGGGCCCCTGAGGAGCCATTGCTTCTTAAAGGGATAGTTCACCCAAAATTTAAAATTCTGTCATTAATAACTCGTCGTCATATCGTTCCAAACCCATAAGACCTTCGTTCATCTTTGGAACACAAATTAAGATATTTTGATGAAATCCAAGAGCTTTCTGACCCTGCATAGAAAGCGAACAGAACTACCACCATCAATGCCCAGAAAGGTAGTAAGGACATCGTTAAAACATTCAATGTGACATCAGTGTGTTTGGAATGACTTGATGAAGAATTTCATTTTTGGGTGAACTATATAAGTGGTCTTGGCTTAAACAGTCCATGCACTGAAACTGCAGCTCAATGATGAAGGGGGAAAACGCACAAGTATTGCAAATGATCTCTTCATTCGTGCTGTCGAGGTGGCATCACGAAGGAAGTATTCACAGACCAGTGCACTCAGACAAGCATTATCTATTGCACATAAATGGACTCCTTGATAGATTTAATATAACTCCTGAAATTAAATTGAACATTCTCACTGTAAAAAGGTTTTGTCAAGTCATCTAAACTTACTGGCTGCATTACATCCTGGTTATACAGCTTGAAGTAATTTTCAAGGGTTAGATTAAGTTGATTCTTAAGGTGACAACTGCAGAGTTTTATCATAAAACATGCTATAAAGGACAAGGCGTTGCTGTTGTAGAACAGGAGCTCCTGGTCGAGCCTTGCAGAAACTTGGCACCTTCCAGTTGTGTAGTAACTTTGGCTTTTTTGGGTGAAAGCAGGGCCTTACAAAAAGCATACTGGATTTCCTCTAGAGGACCACTGGTAATTTTCCCCTATTCAGTGTGCTTGATGCATTACAGGAATTATGGACCACTGGTACACTACAACATACCTGAAGAAGCTGAGCAGATCTACTTTGTCTCCAAAAGCTGTCCAGGGACTATCTCGACTATCTGCTAACCTAAAATAAATATCCCTAGATTTACTTATAACATGCTAACTGGGTTTTCAAAGCATCAGGAATTTGATTAAAGGACAGTAGACAAACAAAGAAGCAATGCCTTGACACTGTAATGTATGGCACTTTCATCATTCAGATGCAACTGCAATTGTGGTTATTGCAGATTTTGCAGGGATGGCCAACATCAGTGCTGATGTAGCACTCATGATGCACCCATCCTGATACATCTGGTGACTTAGCTGAGATACAAACACTCACTGCCACCTCACCTGGGACCCCTAAGTGCCTCTTTATCACCAAACACCAATCATGGAGCTAATCCACCCTGCAGGCTCATTCTCAACTAAACCAAATATCTCACAAAATGGTCCTCCGGGGTAGTATAATATGTTATGTCCATGCCTCTTTCCACAACAGAGCACACATCGTCTGTTTTTTAAAATCACACAAAACCATTTACGAGTAAAGCAACAAGAAAGCATCTCTGTGCCATACAGTTTGTTTTCTTTATGCTCACTTTCTAGTATCTTTACAGGATTCTAATTACCAATGTTTTGCCAATGCATTACCAGTGGTTTAATGCATTAGGATTAAGTCATACAAAAGTTTTTATTTGTAGTTATACTAATTTAGGTAGACAGGATTACAAATTGGATAAATACCAATTTCCACAACCATAGAAAGAATTGCAGACATCATGTTTATTTAACCCGTGTGTTATCAGATATAATTATATGAACTATTATATCTGATAAAACGAGATAAAATGCAGCAAAAGGCATGCCAGGAGTATGTAGAAACTAATCGACTGCATTGGTATTCCGAGCTGTCAGGTGTGTGTTGTAAGAATAGGTTTATTATTGTTTAAATTATGTGAGCATTTACCTTGTCCTTTTACTGCATGTCAAGTACTTTTCAGCCAATGCCGTCTCAATGTGGACATGTGTTACACGTTCCCTAGAGATGTCACAATATCTCTCTCTAGGTAAGTCGGATCTGTAGATCAATTACCCTTTGTCTCAGGGGAGACGATGAGGTTGACTCACTGTCAGTCACGGCAAGACAAATGCAAACCGCTGACCTGGAATCAATTTTTTAGTCCCCTTTCCTGCATTTTCCATTTGCCAAAAAACAAGCAGTGCATTGGATTCATATTTTAGATTCTGCAAATGCACCTCACAGGGGTATTATGTATTCTAGTATACTACTGATTTTTTAAATGTTTTTTTATCCTGTTGTATATGGATAACAGAATATGCAATCACAAAAAGACAATATAGTGCTATCACATACGAGGAAATCATAGAGATATGAGTGATATTAGGGCAATTTCCACAGCAGTTTGAACCTTATAATCAATGTTTAACTGCATTATCTCTGCATTAAATCACATTTCTCTCCTGTCTGGTTTGCTGTAGCTCAGCGTTTCCCAGATTTATGCAGCATGACAAATCTCTTTTTGAATAACTTTCTCTCCGATCATTATCTGTGACAAGCCTCTATAACTGTCAGATTGAATCAAACCAGTGGCCTTTGTGTCATGTTGTTGGATTAATAGAAAAATAATGATATGTCATAACAATATAATGCTGCGACATCCTGCACACTGTCAAAACTGTTATCTTGTGCTGAGAACAAAAAAATATGAGCGATTAATTTGGGAGGAAATGTTTTCTCACTGCTCAGTGAGGCGTGAAGAGTATTTTGTATTTCTCTCTCATTTCTCTTCCATTTTATCCAGGAGCTAAAATCAATATCTGACAAAAGGTCTTTTACAGCACAAATAAATTGACCATAACCCTGCCTTAAAGATTTTATATCAGTTTCTAGCCTATCTTTGTCCATATTTTGAAATATTGTATGATGTATTTAAGTGAAAAGGGAATATTTAACTTTTTCTTTGGAATTGATTAGATGGTGAAAACTGAAAAGTGTGTATTAAATACCAGAATGCAGCCAGACCTGAATATGGCTTTGCAGTGGATTTTTGATCCCCTCCTAAAATGCCAGCACCGCCTTTTGAGAAGACTTTTTTTGAGAAGACGTGACAACCATAGGTCAATTTCACCCACCAGAGCATCTCAACGTATTTCAGGTAACACTATTTTGCTATTTGCTACCCGTTACATGGAATAGTAAAGAGATAGCTTAATTGTGTACCAAAGTGATATGATTTTCTTTCTTCTGCAGAACATAAAAGAAGATACTTAAATGTTTACTAGTCCAGTGGTTCAATCTACTTTGTAGAAGAGCAAGACTGAAGAAGCCATGCACACAAAGACCAGGAACGTGTATGAAGCAAATAAGGTCAATTTTGATTTTATGTTGATGATGCAGTGCAAAAGTTATAAATCTTCATTCATTATGCTCTTTAAAAAAAAAATTCCAAAAGAGGGTTTTCGCATAAATTGAATAAAAGAACTGTTTTCGGTTTCCCAAAGCAACACAAAGAACTGTTCAAGTGTGAAGAACATTTTAAAATTCTAAAGTACACTGTAAAAAATGACCGTGAATTTAACGGTAAAAGACTGTAAAAATGCTACAGTAAAAACCTATTAAATGGTTAACGGTAAATTCCCCTACTATATACGGTGAAAAACTGTACTGGACATTACATGTATTGGACGGTAGTAGACTGTTTTTGGAAGTGAAAAGACTGTATAATTTACAGTGAATAACCGTAAATTGACATTCCCAGAATTCCCTGCGTTACATTTCAAATTTGATGTTTTTTTTGTTGAAATAACTGTTTCTTCTTAGTTTTTTTCTTATCAGTTTTGTATATTAGGGTTGTGTGTTACACCTAATGTTGTTAAATGAATGTTTATTGCATTATTTCAGTTTCATGTGTGTCACCATGATGGTGTTTAGTGTTTGTGTGAATGACACTGTGCACCTTCTATATATGTTATTATTTAAAAGCTGCCTGTGATGGGCTTTGGTGTGACTTTCTCATCACCTCCTGCTTTTGGTGGTTATAAGTGTATTATTACAAAGTTTCAAAACAGATTTCAGTACTTCAATAGGTTGGTATATTAACATTATATCAGTTAATGAAATTACGGTATTTAACTGTAAATTTAAGTTAAAACCATAAAGCCTAAAACGTTGCTACCGTATTTTTTATGGTAAAATTCCGGCAACCACAGCTGCCGGTTTTTTACAATAAATTTTATGGAATTTTTTTTACAGTGTACCTTTTTTCGCTGTAAAGAACTTTTTGTGTAATGGAAAGGTTCCATGGATGTTAAAGGTTGTTCATGCAACCATAGATAGATGCCAATAAAGAAGCGTTATTTTTAGCAGTGTAAAGCACCACTGACACTCTTTGAAGAATTTGATGGATTGTAAATGATGAGCCATTGTCTTCTCCTCATCCACAGCCCCTCTCTGCCTCTGTCATTATGCAATCTGTCTCTCTTCCACGATGCCAACTGTGTGGGTACTATTATGATGCTGAGCGATGTGCAGTTTTGATCATGGTAAATTTAGACCCAGCACATTTTCCATACTGTAAGCTGTGACTGACAATAGCATTTCATGATAACACACACCAGTCGGCCTTTCCTATATTAAACCAACCCCATAGAAAAGTAGAGATTATAGAGCTTATTAACCGGAATCATGCTGCTAAATCAAAATTAATATGAAATCGCTCTCACCCCTTTGTGACTCATTCACTGATGTCTAATATGCTGCCAGATGGTTAAAAAAAATATGAGCGACAGTCAGCGAAACAAAAAACAGCCAGACTTATGAACAGCGCAACTATAAACTATAAGCATTTGTTATGCAATGCATGCTCAGGTGATATACATTGTGAAGAAATGTTCACCTAAAAATGGGCTTCATATGATAACATCAAAAAATAGCTGGTTATGTTTAATTACATTTATTCTTGTACAGAATTGGCTCAAAAGAATGATTAATTCAAGAATCAGACATCACATACACTCTTAAAAAGAAAAGTTATTTTTTGGCATCGTTGGTTCCATGAAGAATATTGGAAAATTATATTAGAAAAAAGTTCTTTAGATATTCTTCGGGGGAAAAAAAAAAGACTTTTCACTAAAAGGTCCAATAAAAGCTTCTATGGAACCACTGTGAAAACCTCCTTTTTGGTACCAATAATTTTGTAGCCTAGATGTTCTTCTCTATGCAATTTCTGTCATGACAACTCTCGGAGGGATTGGCATGGTAATGTACATGACAATGTTAATGTATTTGGTCTTGGTGGTATCTGCTACGCTGCTGCTGCTGCGGCAGAGCAAGTACCGAGACTTTCTACTGCCAATACATCCACAACATGCTGCTGTGAGCATGTAAGAAATACTGCTGCTGCAAATATAACATACATGAAATAACCCCCATATAGCATACATGAATCACCTCGTAGCAGATCTATACAGGTGGAGCTGGGGAAGGTGGAGGGTTTCTGAAGCAAGCTGCAACTGCTACGGCAAGCACTAGTCATATATTTGAATGTTGAGCAGCGAGCTCATTGGCTACCGATACAGGAGAGAACCAATCAGCTGTGCCATGTGATAATGAAAAAAACATTTCAAATGTGTTTATGAGTTTTGCATACTTGAGATGGCTTTCTGTGCTTGCAAGAATAGTTTCAGGTTTAGTAAATGTTCATTTCTATGGAGATCATCTGTGACCTGCTGTTCATTACTGCAGAAAATAAGTTAGTCTCATTATCACTCACAATCAAACTGCATTTTTAAAAATACACACTGCACCTCATGAGATAAACATTGAAATAATACTTTAACATTGCCATTTTTGAACTAAAAAAACATTAACTTAATAGTGTCTCAATGATACTAAAGTAACACTGCTCAGAATATTCCTTTAAAAATACTTTGTGCCTTCCTTTCATTCCCAGACACTTCAACAAGCCAGTAAGTGAGTGCACATGAAATAAATATGCTTGAGATAAAGAAGACATCTGCTCTGAGACGTTTGGCCATGCTGGGCGGCATAGGGTTGGCATTAGCTGTACAGAGCTGTCTGAAGGCATAATGGAGACAGATGATGGGCCGAGGATGGCTGCACACCTCACGCTCAAACACTCACACATCCTTTAGTCTGAATCGTTCATTGCAAATTCCCCTTTTCTCAGCCGACCTGAAGACTTTAAATGTAAATCTGGTTTTATCAGACTTGCCTGCAAAGGTCATGAATGGAAGATGCAAAAATTGAACACAGAATTGAAATCGATCAGGCGTACGAAGATGATCACAAGAGAAATGTAGCCATAAAATATACACTGTAAAGTGCGGCAAAGAAACCTTGAAGCAACCGTCAAACATCGGTATTCTTTTACAATTAAAAATATCTGCAATTCCGTTTAGCTCCGAATGAAATGACACACTTTGCCTTTAAAGTCAGCATGCAATGCAACACCATCTGTAGGCTCACAGGCAACTAAACACACATTTAAGTACCTCTCCAGTCTCATCGTTTCTTTACCCATGGAGTCTAAATAGAGGTTAATAGAGATTGAACCTAAAAGCTCAAATATGATATGCAGTCGTCCAGCTCTGTCCGTCTCATTTACAGACTATAATATAACACTATAACAATACATAGAGGGCACAAGAGAATATAAGGCAACAACTAACTATTGTTTTAATAATGAATCTGTCCGTCATTTCTTAATTCATTCAGATATTCCATATAGTTTATTCGAAAAGCGCATAAAAATGGTTATAAACCTATAAAAATACAGTATAAAATGACTTTTAGAGGTTGTTACAACAGGATAGGAGTGTATATCTCACAATTCTGACTTGAATTCATATCTTGCAATTATGACATCTCATAATTCTGACTTTATATCTTGCAGTTTTTCTGAGATTTAATTCTCAATTCTCAAATTTGCAAATAATGTTTTGTTTTGTTTTGTTTTGTTTTGTTTTATACTGTGGCGGAAACAAGATCCCATAAAAACATTAAATGTCCTGGTGATGATGATTATAATAATAATATTATTATTATATGTTAATAATTGGACTATAATTGATATACTAGGATAATATTTTATAACAATAATAATGACAATTAATAATTCAATTCAATGCATTTTCACATTTTTAAATGTTTTGATAATAAAAATAAATACATACATAAATTAGTGAAAAGTTCTGATAATACAAATTGAGAATAATACATTTATAATGGTCAAATTTCTACAAATAAATGCTTTGTAATACAACAGAGGGTTTATGCAACAATAATATCCATAAAATATGTTTTGAAATCATTTTAAAGGAATAAATGTATTGGAAAAGTTAAGTTTTCATCATGTATTGTTATTCATTTAATTGATTATTTGCAGCTCTGGAGAATATGATCATAAAATACAGTATGTCTATTACCCATTTATAAATAGAGCAAAAAGCCAATCTTCACCATTCAGAGCATCACAGAGCAAAAACCTTCAGCATCCATCATGTGTTTGGGTGATATTTGTGTTGCTTCAGTTATGCTTGAGTCATAAAGAAACAGATGGATGTGAATGACCAGTGCAGATGAAATTGCTGCCTGCTGACAGTGTGACACTCTGTATATGTGCAGCTCATTATTGCTTCTCTGGAGAAGCTCATGATAATATCACACAGAGATCGGCTCATTAGTTGACTGTGGGCATCCGGGACTCATCTGAAATCGTACGGTAATACAGTTACAATAGTGTTTATTCTCGGGATCTCTGGCTCGTTCCTGCTGTGTTTCTCTGCTCGGCTCTGTGCCTCTGAGACACGAATCAAGACACATGCACAATATTAGTTATAGAATCTATTCACAATGAAGTATGGCTTGCAATATTTGTATATTCATATTGCATTTTCTATATAACTATAATCTTAGTCCTTAAAAGCCACCTGAATTCAAAATATTCAACCCGATCTCACAGTAAATCGTGCATATTTTACGAGTTCCCCAACTCGAATGACCTATACCCCTAACCCCGGCCCGAAACCTACCCGTTACTGGGGTCTAGACAAATACTACAAATTTGTACAAGCAACGTCAAACGAATTTGTACGAATTAGCCACTTCGCAAAACACGGTCGTGAGATAGCGTTGGAATGTTTGAGGCTGTTTAGTCAATGAGCCATCTATATTTCCTTGTATTTGTATAAAGCAAGAACATTTCTGCCATGAAATCTTATTTGTTTTAGTAAAGATTTACAAACAGTTTATAGAAAACAGTTTATTTTTTTATTTATACTTCCTTGATTTTCTTATTCGTAAACAAGAAGCAATATAAACAATTGTGTAGTTGACGTATAAACAAACCAACAAAACAAAAACAAGCATAAAACAAAGAAGTTGTTCAATAAAATGATAACAATATAACAATTTATAATGCATTATGCAAAACATAACATCTCTGAAGTAGTGTTGTTATTAACATAAAACTATTAAAAACACTTTTCAATAATTAAAATAAATATTAGATACAAAAACTATACTTAAAAGAAAATTAGAAACGGCAACTAACAAACAAAATAAGGCCAGGCAAGGCAAGTTTATTTAAATATCACATTTCATACACAACACTTTTCATACAAATATCACAACATTAAAAGCAGAGAATAAAAGTTTTGAAATTATTTAAAAAATGTATTTAAAAGGAATTAAAACAGTTATGAGGATACATAATATGTTGAAGATGAAGTACTAAAATGACTAAATTACTCAAATTGAAATAAACATTAAAGCTAAATAGAAATATTTTAAAAAGCTAATACCAATGACAAGCACAACATAATTACTGAACCTAAAAGAATAAAAAATAAAATCTTAATACATACTGTAAAAACAATACTGTAAATAATTACTGTTGCTAAACTGATGCATTGTATAAAGTTATTGAATTGCGTGAATATTTATGATTCCATGTTTATTTATCCCACCAATATAAATCTCTGTCATCTGACTTATATTTGGAGTCTTGCTCATGAACAGATGGACAGAAACTGAACAATGTGTCTGTCATTGTGCCAGTGAATGAAAGAGAGAATAACTTTTCCTGAGATTTCTGCTTTCTGTTTCAAAACACACATTGAAAATTGAGTGAATCTCCTTCTCTATCCCACATCTGTCACATAAATCATGAGAAAACACCGAGCTTCCAGCACAACGCCAATACAGCGCTCGCTAACCGTGTAAATCACTGAATGTCAATTAATGACTGTTCTTCTGTCATCCTCATTTCATTTCTCAACATTTACTGCCTCAGCGTGGATGTAGATGCTTCAGATTTACCTGAAGCTCATAAAAACACCCTGTAATGTGATATAAACACTGAATGATGTTTCTCTTTATCCCTGACAAATTAGGAAGCTGTAATGCTTTTCTTATTAGAACTAAATGGTGCATGTTTAATGGAAGCTGACTAGAAATGAAATGGTCTACAACCAAATGAAAGCCACAGTGACGAAGGGAAAATGAAAGCACGTTGTGTGTTTTAAAGGAGAGCGATGAGGTTTCACAAATGAAGTTGTAACAGAGCTGCTATTGCCTTTTCTTGAAGCCGTTTAAAACAAGCAAACATGATAGCATAGTTCATTAAATCAGTTTAATAGAAAGAAAATCAATGCTAGCTGCCAACTACATTTCATTGGACTCGCATTGGACTGGTTTATCGAGCTGTCGTATCAAGCATTTGTTTGCGTGTTTTGAACAATCGTGGCTTTAAAAGAGTGATTCCAAGCAATGCATCTGCATAAATCACTGTTTTTGATGTATCTATGTGTCAGCGATCATGCTTATTATTGCTGTTTTCTAAGGCAAGCTACTACACTATTGCATGTATTTAGGGTTAATGTAAATTAGAAAGAAAGAAAAAGCATGCTAATAACTTTTAACAAACTTTAACAATTGCATTGGAAGCACCACTCAAATTGTTTGCAGAAAATGTACAAATTGTATTGTATTGTATTGTATAAAATAAAATAAAAACTCTGTAGTAGCATTGAAACTAATTACAATGATTTAAAATAATAATAATAATAAATTAATACTTTTCTACATAACTCATCAAGGACACGTGAAGTTGATCAATTTTTTCTTTCAAACAAATGCCACTCTTTTTAAATTTTTTTCCATTTGTCAAAGAATACTAAGGAATATATATCTCCTCATAAATTGGGTTTGCACAATTGTTTTTAAGCAGCACAACTTTTTTCAACATTGATAATAATAAACTGGTTTCTGAGCACCAAATCAGCATATTAGAATGATTTCTGAAGGATCATGCGACACTAAAATTCTGATTTGCATCACAAGAATAAATAACATTTTAAAATATATTATTAGAAACGTGATTTTAATTGAATCATTCTGATTAAAAATTCGGTCTTGGTTATGGAGAATAAGAAACTTCTTTCAAACATTAAAAATCTTATTTTTGAATGCAGTTATCTAAAAAAATATATATATTATATTATATTATATTATACATGCTTCCATATGCCTACATATTGCAGTTCACGTTTCAATGCAATTGATTATTTTCAATACAACATCACAGCAGGATTTTATTGATATAGACCAGCAGAAGTGCTGCGCATCAAGAAGTGACTCAATAAATGGTTTGGTCATTGGAAGATGTCCATTTCCATGTCAATAAATGTGTGGTACATGACATGCGCTGAGAGGGAGTGAAAAGACAGCATAGCTGTCTTTAGCTGGAAAAGGATAACAATGGCTCTCGACGTTCATGAGGTAATTGTTCCTAGACATGTGAGTTCACATCCTTCTATTATCCTGGAGACTCATTATTACACAGAGATATGAGCAGACACTGGTTCCTGCAGTATGACAGGGACAGATAAACGACTTAGTCTTAAAGAGAGAGTTCAGTCTATTTGTAGACTATCATTATTCATTTTTGGATCAACTATCTCTTTAAGACAGTTGGAGTGAAAACTCGTTCATGTTTCTGTTGTGTTTGATTCTTCAAAACGAGTCCCTGATGTTACAGTTCTTATAAGCAGGATGAAAGCTTCTAGAACGGAATAGCGTGCATGTTCATTCTGAATGCAGAAGGCAATTTCTTCCGTTTTTTTAAGTCTATGTATCTCTCTTTTCTGCAGAACTGGTCTGACTCACTCCTCATTCAAAATTCATGTGAAAGAAACAAGCGTTCTCTGTCTTTTCTGAATATAGGTCTATAATAGGATACAGAAAGAGCATGAGCTTCTCTCAGGAGCAGAGTGACGTGTTACTCTGATAAATGTTATATATTTTAAATTCTCAGCACAAAAAAGTAAGTCCGTTTTTTGAGGGAATGTTGGTTTTGGAAATGTAGTTAAAATTGCACAATGAGTCGACGCCGATGGCCTTGTGGGCAGCACGCTTACATACAGCGCTGTTGTGCTTCGGGTGTCACGAGTTCAAGTCCTGGCTCGCGGACCTTTCCTGATCCCATCCCCCTCTCTCTCACCCTCTTCACCTCCTGTCGACCTATACTGTTCTATCTAAATAAAGGCATAAAATGCCATAAATAAACCTTTAAAAAAATTGCAGCACAATACTTGTGTGATCGGACATGAATTATACCTCAAATTGTATAGTTTGTTGAGGAGAATGTTCTTTTGAGATACTATTATTTTTGCCATTTTTTTAATTTGATTTTTATTTCTATATTTGCTCCTCTCATGTTAATTTTAGTTAAAGTTTTAGTAATTTTGTTGTGTGTTTTTGTCATTTTTATTAGTTTTTTTTGTTGTAATTTTTAAATGTCTATATAGATTTTTATTCATTTTTATTTCAGATTTAGTTTGAGTTATTTTAGTACAGCAAGAAAATAACAGTGTTGCCTTGGAATCTAACAGAAAAATAAAAAAGTATTTTATTTTAGTTCAGTTATGTCTCTGATTTTCCGATGTCAGTAGTGTCGTTATGTATGAAGTACAGCTCAAAAGTTACTTTCAAACCGAGACGCATCTGTTGGTTAGCGTAGTGAATTCACATGACTATCTTGAAAAGAGGAATTTCAGAAAACTTTTTATGCATTTTGGCCATTCATTTACACAACAACAGTGTTTTGGGGGGCTGAGAATTTTGCAAACGGGTTTTAAAGTGATTTTTTTTTTTCAAAACGATATCATTATCTCTATGTAAACTACAAAAACGTCGTCGACATCGTACACACATGAATTACATGTTCAGTCTATAGGAATGTGTGCAATGTTTACTTGAATAGTAAAGTAACTTGAAAGTAAATTAATTAGTAATCGGATTACTTTTTAAACTCAATAATCGGTGATGTAATCAAATAGCAATTTTAAAGTAGTAATTAGTCATTTGTAGTGGATTACTTTTTTGAGTAACTTCAGTAACCTAACACTGATAACACATTAAAATCTAATCAGAGCACCTTAGCAACCATGTAGCAACACCCTGGCAACCTTTCGAGTATTGTGGCAGAGCAGCTCATGTTTTCTTCAGAATGTTATTCTGCCATTTTTGGCTTTTCCGACCTCCAGTGAAAAAGCGCTCGACGGTAATCAGGGATCTGAGTAATCCGAATCTCTCACCCGTCTCCAACAGCACAGCGTTCACAGATAGCAGGTCTTTGATCTCGCATGGCTGTATTAGTGTGGCATGCAGTCACTTGCAGTTTTCGATTGGCTGAACATGCCATCCTCTAACTTATCCCAGGACATGTTTCACTGAACAGAACACCATCTAGCCATTTCATCTCATTTAAAACTGCAGTGTCATTATTACAGGACAAGTCATGGGCAGCCAGGCTGGAACTACCTTTAGAAATTGCTTCATTATACAATATGGCTTAGTTGACATTTCATAGCCTGGTCAATTGCCTGCCTATCTGAGCTGTTGAACGCTTTATAAAACTCTTCATTTCTGTTCATTCATTGCTGATTGTAGCACACACACACACACACACACACACACACACACACTGCAGAGACTCACAGCGTTTGTCCCTTAAGTAAATTCCCCAAGAAGTTGAGGCCATTTTCCTGCTTAAAACCATGTGCCTTTGCTCTCTTTTTTTCCCTCAGGCTTAACAGTTGTCTAATCTGAGATGTTAAAGTGAAATTATAGATTAAATACAAGTTACACTTTATTAACAATCTATCATTTATCACAAAAAAATGATTTTAATCATATTTTAGCTTGTGAAAAGAAACTCAAATGTCAATTAGCATTATCTTCTGTAATGATAAACTGTGATGATAATGTTTTTTAAAAAATATTTTTCAAAGATGTAAATACAACAAAGATTAATTGGAGTACGTTTTTAAAAGAAAATACTGTTTTTGTCTTTCTAGTACAACATTTAATGTTTACTTTGGTGTGTACTTATTTGTGAAATGTAGCCATTTCTGAGTGAAAATTGTTTCGAAGTAAATCCTTCACCAGTTTTTTTTATTTTCACTGTGCAGTTATTGTATGAATGTGCACTTGTAGTGTACTTCTGATCTTAAAGGTTTTTTTTGTAAACGTATTGAGAATGTTAATAAAAAAGAAATTTGGATTAGTAAATGTAAAGTTTTTTTTTTTTCACTAGGAATTGTAAAGGAGGGGGGACATATTTATGACACTTTTACAATATGTAATATAAGTCTCTGGTCTGTGAAGTTTCAGCTCAAAATACTCCACAGATCTTTTATTATATCATTTGAAAATGCACATTTTGAGTGGAAGCAGAAACACACTGTTTTTCGGGTCTTTTTGTTATGATATAAGTGTACGCGCTGACTTGAAGCATGCGTTTTTTAAACCATAGTAATTAAACTTCTGAATAGGGTGTTCTGAGTGCCACCCCACACATCCGAAGCACACGCACAGAAAGCGGCTGTCACAGCATGTGAGTACTAAACTAAGTTCTCATTCACACACAAGTTTACGTTAAAAACACACGAGTTACAAAAAACAGTTGGTTATGTCTGTGAAGGTAAACAGCTGGGAAATAAATCACATGTTTATTTTAGATCTGTGTGGCAGCAGCATAATATATAGTAAATAAATCAATAGATCCACTGCTGTCTTGTCTCCTCTGAGGTTGGGACTCTAAATATTGTTCTGTGCTTGTCTGTGCAGCCAAACACAGAACAGTAGCATGTTCTGCTCAAACTATCATCATGGCTTTAGAGCTGGTACACCGTTGTCGCTTGCGAAATCAAAATGATGGTGCTATGGGTAGAAACGTGCAGATTAAGGGGCGATAATATTATAATGAGATCCCTTTGCCACGTCACCAAGGGAGCGAAATCAGACGCGCTGGTTTTCTCAGACGCTTGCAGAAAAAGGCTTCCCAAAACAAAGTTAATGGGTTAATCTTTTTCACGTTTCCTTGGTTGGTAGATGCACAGGGGACCTGATTATAGCACTTAAAAACTGGAAAATCAGATTTTCATGATATGTCACATTTAATCATTGTTTTGTAATATTCTGTTGTGCTTTAAGAAGTGTATTATTTTGATATGTTGATGGAACATGCTAAAGAACATGTAAAGCACTGATTATAATTTTACTTTAGTTGGTTATTATTATTTTAAATTTAAAGTTCTTATATTTTAAATATAGGCCTACTAAATTACACATTTTATTAGACATTAATACAAGTAACATTTTGTTTACCAAAAATCTTTGCCAGTACATTCAGCAGTACACTTTATATTTGAAAGACAATAGAATTATGAAATTACATATAGAAATATACTTGTCATATTTAAATGAGCCACAGTACATGCTTAAGTTCATCTAATTGTATTTAAACTATAATTCATTTTCATTTAATTGCAGTCAGCATAATTAAGTGAACACATTACATTCAGTTTGCACTCAAGCATATTCTTTTAGAGTATATTATTTCCATAATAAGTACTATTTTTAAAAGTATACTTCTTGTTCACAAGGATGCAAAATTAAATCTGTTATTCTTAAAGTTTTGAAATATCACAAGTAATATTTTGGTCTGTGCTTCACACAAAGTTATCAACTTGAGAAGACTTGAGATATTATACACAAGTCAAGACAAACTTACAATGAGTGAAAAAAAAAAAAATGATTAGAAAGAGGTTTTCATAAACAAAGTTGCAGTCAATTTCACAAGTAATAACCAGAAACTGCAAGTAACACAATTGAAGTAAAATGTGGAAAATTTTAAGTAGAAATTTTTTTCGTGATCTAAGAGGGCACTTCAATAAATTTAGTTTTATAAAATCATGTTTTACAGTGAATCGGGTAAATTGGGCGTTTTGAAGCTAAAAGTTTTTTTGGGGGGGGGGGGGGGGCGGGGCGGGGGTTCCTATAATAGGCTATTCTTTGAATTTGTCACCTGTTAATTTTGACATATCTTTATAAAAGACATGATATTTGAAAGGACCTATACCTTCCAAGCAAAAGATTCCAAAGGTACTCAAAACCAAAATCACCTCATATACTTGAATAACATTTTAAAGGGGTCCTATGTGCTTTTTAAAGATCATTATTTTGTGTTTTTTGTGTAACAGAATATGTTGACATGTTTAATGTTCAAAAAACACATATTTCAAAAACTGTACAGTATTGTAGGTCATCTATGCCCCCGACTCTCTCAAAACGCTTCGTTTTCTACAAAGTCCCCTCCTTCCGACAAGCGCAGTCTGCTCTGATTGGCCAGCTGACCCAGTGAATTGTGACTGGCCAAACACCGCAAGCACTCGTCGGAAATGTAACGTCCCTTACCATAATCGCGAGCTTAATCTTTCAAAATACATGTAAAGACAGTAAATAATGTCATTAGTTTATCCATCAATTCAAGCCCGAAAGTGGAACAGAGGCGGGACAGCCACAGACAAGGTGGTATGTGTTTGCAGTACACAAGCCACGGTTAGGACAGCTGACTCCACTGTGATGTGATGCTCTCTCTCTGTCTCACACACACACACACACAAACACAAAATGTGCAAATCTCCGCATTTGAACAGTCAATAGCAAATACTTAAACTAATAACAAAAAAAAAGTAGCTGATTCAGAAGCGCCAGATTATCATAGCAAAGTCAGAATGACCTCCTCTCTTAGGTTCATGAAACGGTCGTTCCATAAAATGCATTGCTGTTCTGTTGTACGCGATCTTAAAGATTCCTAAATGCATCAACTTTCGGAAGGCCAAATAAAGTGCTTTGGCTTTCGCCTAGAAACACACAGCGTCTCCCTGAAATGACTGCTTCAACCAAAATGCCGGTTACTGAAACCATTGCATTCTTTCTTTGCGTGAACATTTGGGGGCATTGTGCAAATATTTCCACATAGTGACGTAGACAAGTGGGGGCGTGTTAGAACGAGACGTTTAAGGTAGGCGTGGCCGACTCTGAAATTTTATAAAGAATATCTCTTTGAATTTGAGACTTTAGTCTTTGCAGCTTCAGGGATCTTATCTATGCACAATCAGCTTGTAACTTAAAACTTGAAAACTTGAAATCGCATCATATGACACCTTTAAAAAAAAATCCCAAAAAACATGGAAACCAAGTTGCAGAAGAGAAATTCTATCACAGGACAGACTTTACAAAACCCATCATGATGGTAAAACATATATATGTGGCATGGTTCATGAAAAGCTTATAAATAGTATGCAATAGAAAACCCTGTTATTATAACTCGTGGTATGATACGCAAAAAATGGGACTTTTGGCGTGCATTTGTATAATATGCAGTTTTCGCGTTTGCATATGATTGGAAAATTTGTTTGGCGGTTGCACTAGATAAGCAGTGCATTGTACATATGATACGCATCTACCCCACAACCCTAAACCTACCCATCGCGTAGCATATGCACGCCAAAGTCCATTTTTGCGTATCAATACCACAAGTTTTCGTTTTTATTTGGCGTACTATTTATACGCACTTTCATGAGATCGGGTTGTAAAAAATTAAATAGTGAACCACAAACACACCCAGTGGAGTCAAAGAGTACGACCCAAACAGACGGCTCCTGCCTTAATGCGACTCATTCACGTATCGAATCGAGAACCCGCGATGATGCGTGAGTCCCGCATTCGTTACTATTGTTGTGTTAGTGCTATTTGCATAGGGACAGCAATGCTAATAAATAAAGGTCAGAAATGCTGAGCAGAGCGTTTGTGTTGTGAGTGATATGAAAGCGCTGGACTCAGTCAGGCACAGATATGAATTACATCCCACCAGAATTAGCAATGTGACTGACTGCTGTGTCTGGGCATCAGGCAGCCGGAGGAGTTAGAGTCCCAAAGGGGCGGCGAGTTTATATCAACTAGTCTGATCTGAGCTTCCTCTGGTGCTCTCCCTGTGATTAATAATGCCTTCACCTCACTGGGCTTTTCCTCACGAGAAACAGATATGCTTTTCCAAAAGTTTCCCATTTTTAGCAGAATACAGTGTTGTGTAAACACCTCCTTTCTAAGAGATTGGGCTTTTATTGGACAATTTTATTTCCAGCCCAATTACAAAAAATATGTGAACCAGTTCTATAAATTTACATTGAAATGGGACCTGAGCCTTACAGGGAGACTATCACATACAGACATGTACAATTCCAAGTGTTACTTCAGATGTGAACACAATGCCTTTGAAATAATAACTTCGAAATAATACTTCAGTTTTAAACTTTTATATCTTGTTGCTCTTTTTTATGAACGTTAATGGGCTATGAAATAAACTATAGAGCAATTAGGCCAGCAATAATGTGACTAGCTGCTGTTAGCAAACTAAGTAGAGATGTGTTGCTTTATCTGAAACAAGTGGCAAGAAAATCAAGAACTGATACTGTATATCAGACTGACCGAAGGACTAAGCGGAGGGTTTTACTAACAACTTACATCTGACAATTACATATAAGATACAAGATTGGTTGTGCAGATATTGTGTAAAAAAGTTGAACAATTGACATTTTATGAATGATTTACTTAGAAACAGAATCAGAAACAATTCCAAAGAATGGCTTTGCACAGAATACTTTATGTAAGAATGACTTTATACCGTTTGCACAGAAATACAACAATTAACATAAGAAAGATTTTACGGTAACACTTTATTTTAAGGTGTCCTTGTTACACTTGTTACATGTACTCACTATTATAATAACAATAAATTATGCATAATTACATGCAAGTAACCCTAAGACAAACCCTAATCCTAACCCTAACCATATAGTGAGTACATGTAGTTAATTAATATTACTCTGTACCTAATGTATAATTACACTGTAACAAGGACACCTTAAAATAAAGTGTAACCGTATTGGCCACGCTTAACACAGAAATGAATCAATTCACATAAAAATGCATGGGTTTATGATTTACACAGAAATTCGTCAATTCACGTATGAAAAGTTTCATGATTTATAGAAGTTCAACAATTCACATAAAAATGTTTTTACAGTTTACACAAAAATTAAACAACAAATAAAGAACTGCGCAGGATTATCTGGAATTCAACAATTCGTGTAATGGTTTATGAATGATTTACATGAATGATGTAACTTTTTTGAAACTTTAAGTGAAACAATACAATATATTGTAGTATACACTCTAAAAAACGCTGGGGTTGTTTTTTCAACCCAAGAGTGCGGGGTTCGATGACCGCGTTGGTTGTTCACGCACGCGATTTTTTTAATCCAATTTGGGTGAAAACTTGGTCTTGATCTATAGCCAGCGCGCTGGGTTGGGAAACAATGGACGTGAAAGAAGACACGAACGTCACGTTACTAGTCGGACGACACCAGGCGAGAAGACCGCCATTTTCTCAGGAGTTTCAGAGGAAGTGAGTGAAAGACGGTTTATGTAAGTAAAGATTAAAAATGTCGAGTCACATTCGTGTTGGGGTCCGGGTGTCCTTGAGATTCATGCGTAGGCGGAAATATTAGAAAAGAGCTTAAATGACAAAAATCGGGGATTCGCCTAGAAATAGTCTAACAGGCTCTTACTGAACGGAAGAGGTGCTTTTAATATAACGCCAGTGAGTGTCTTATGTCATATTTACATAATATTTTACAATATTCAATTTTTTTGAGGCGTTAAGAGAGGGTTATTAACATATTTACATGTCAATTCGTTATCTTCTTTTCCGCGGTTAAATTGACTTTATGTAATAATACATTCGTCGGTAATAAAGACTAGCCGAATATTTTGAGGTGAGCTGAAGTGATCGGCTGCACAAGCCGTTCGAAGCTGAAACGTAGGCGAGGACGGAGCACCGGATAGAGCGTGACACATGGCTAGAAAGCAGCGGAGCTTTTATTATGCCTCAGTCGAGCGCTTCCGCTGCTTCTGGTCTTGTGTATGTGGGGTAAAGCAGCGGAGTTTTATTATGCCACAGTCGAGCGATTCCGCTCCTTCCGGTCGTGCGTATGCGGGGTAAAGCAGCGGAGCTTTTATTATGCAACAGGTATAGCCGCGTTCGCCCTTCCACCCCCCCCCCCACTGGTCGTGCGTATGTGGGGTAAAGCAGCATAGCTTTTATTATGCCACAGTCGAGCACTTCCGCTGCTTTCTGCGTGAAGACGTATGCGACACCGAAGGCGGGCGTATGTGGGGTAAAGCAGCGGAGATTTTATTATGCCACAGTCGAGCGCTCCCGCTGCTTCCGGTCGTGCGTATGTGTGGGGTAAAGCAGCGGAGCTTTTATATGCCACAGTCGAGCGCTTCCGCTGCTTTCGGTCGTGTGTGTGTGGGGTAAAGCAGCGGAGCTTTTATGCCACAGTCGAAGCGGCTTACGGCTTCAGGTCGCTGAGTATGTGGGGTAAAGCAGAGGGAGCTTTTATTAGGACACAGTCAGAGGCTTACGCATCCTTACGGTAGGTGTGTATGGTGGGGTTAAAGCAGCGGAGCTTTATTATGCCACAGTAGAGGCTTCGCCCTTCGGTCGTGCGTATGTGGGGTGTAAAGCAGCGGAGCTTTTTTTTTATGCCACAGCGAGCACTTTCCGACTGATTTCGGTCGTGCGTATGTGGGGGGTGGTAAAGCAGCGGAGCTTTATTATGCCACAGGGTCGAGAGCGTCGCTTTCGCGGTGGGTATGTGGGGTAAAGCAGCGGAGCTTTGATTATGCCACAGTCGAGCGCGTCCGCTGCTTCCGGTCGTGCGTATGTGGGGTAAACCAGCGGAGCTTGTATTAGACCAACAGTTCGAGCGCTTCCCTCCTTCGGTCGCTGGTATGTGGGGTAAGCAGCGGAGAGCTTTATTATGCCACAGCGAGCGCTTACGCCCTTCCGGTGTGGGTGTATGTGTGGTTTGTTAAAGAAGCGGAGCTTTTATTTGCCACAGTCAGCACTCCGCTGCTTCCGGTCTTCGTGCGTAGGTGGGGTAAAGCAGGGAGATTTATTATGCCACAGTCGGAGCGCTTACGGGTCGTGCGTTATGTGGGGTAAAGAGCCGGAAGATTTATTATGACACAGTCGGACGCTCCGGCTTCCGGTCTGCGTTATGGGGGGTTAAAGCAGACAGATCGTTTATTATGACACAGTCGAGCGCTCGCGATTCGGTCCGTGTGTATGTGGGGTTTTAAAGCAGCGGAGCTTTTTTATGCCACAGTCGAGCGCTTCCGCTACTTCAGGTCGCGTGTGTGTGTGGGGTAAAGCAGCGGGCTTTTATTATGCCACAGTCGAGCACCTCCGCTGCTTCCGGTCGTGAGTATGTGAGGTAAAGCAGCGGAGCTTTTATTACGCCACAATCGAGCGCTTCCGCTGCTTCAGGTCGTGAGTATGTGGGGTAAAGCAGAGGAGCTTTTATATGCCACAGTCGAGCGCTTCCGCTGATTCCGGTCATGCATATGTGGAGTAAAGCAGCGGGGCTTTTATTACGCCACAGTCGAACGCTTCCGCTGCTTCCGGTCATGCGTATCTGGGGTTTTTACAAGCAGCGGGCTTTCTTTCATTATGCCACAGTCGAGCACTTCGCGGCTTCCGGTCGTGCGTATGGGGGATAAAGCAGCGCGAGCTTTTTATTGACACAGTCGAGCTCCTTCCGATGTTCCGGATGTTGAGTCTGTGGGGTTTTAAAGCAGCAGGGGGGAAAGGCTTTTATTAGACACGTCGAGCGTTCCGTGCGTCCGGTCGTGTGTCATTATGGGGTTTAAAGCTGGAGGAGCTTTTATTATGCACAGGGCGAGGTCGATTCCGCTTCTTCCAGGGTCGTGTGTATGTGGTAATTGGTGGTTTTAAAGCCAGGACGGAGCTGTTATTAGCACAGGCCGCAGCGCTTCCCGCCTCCTCCCGGTAGTGTGTTGTTTGGGGGGTTAAAGCCAGCGACTGTTTTTTCTCATCTCGTACTTTGAAAGTTCGGTTATACTGCTACTCAGTGCGTTCGGCAACTGTCTAATTTAAAAGCACACCACACATATTAACGCGGTCTTTGGGTTTCCATGTTTTCGTACAAAACAAACCGGAAATCAGGGGATATGACGTTCATTGGCAGGCGACACATGACACTAGAGACACGGGTCCGACGTCAATAGTTTAAATGGCTTATTTCTCTGGATTTAAACTTTCTTCGAAACATTTGGGATAATGTAGTACACAAGTCAGCAAAATATATAAACACTGTTCTAGTGGTTTTTGGATATATAATTTTTAATAAACGTTAAATGTTTAAACCAACATTCTGGGTAGGTAACCTCAAGCAGCTGGGTCAAAACAGCCAAATTGCTGGGTTTGTCCCTATTTACCCAGCACTGGGTTGTATTTAAACCCAGCATTTTTTAGAGTGTGGCAGCGATGCCTGATCTGTATTCATGGACTATAAAACAAACTAAGTGTATAATTTGTAAAAATCAAAATGTTAAATGCTTGTTCTGTGTTATTGTTTAGTAGAAATTGAGTTTACACTCTGTCATTCATACACATGCTCACATTCTTTCACACTTATGTTTCTGATAAATGTTATAATATCAGTGTTAATGTTGTGGTTTATTTACAGTCATGCCAGAATAGTTTGTAAAGAACTTAACTATTGACTAATTGTACAACTATTGTATAATAGTGTTTTTGTATAATATTTTGATACAATATATACAATTTATCAAAAAAGTCCAATTTGATCTTAAAAATTATATTCAACAAATGTTCATTGCTTCATTTATAAACTCTGTAGCTGTCAATGCCATACTTTTCTGCTTTTCTTCTTACATGCATGTTACTTTTGACTGTTTTCTCGTTTTTAATAAATATTTACCTTTTGATAGTCATTCTGTGTGTGTAAAAGTGATTTTAAAATGAACAAGATTTGAAGGTTTAATGTCTAGCTCGATTTGGTTTCATTTTAGCAGTGTAGTAATTTTAAACCATAAAAAAGCAACCCAGCATGCTGAATCAAACATATAACCCAACTTGTTGGGTTAAAACAACCCAGCGCTGGCTTCAGCCCTTTTTGACCCAGCGCTGGGTTGCCAAAATAACCCAAATTGGGTTGTATTTAACCCAGCAGTTTTTAGCCCCAAGTGCTTTAGACTGAAATTCAGTGATTTAAAGTAACAATAACTATACAAACACATTCAACAGTTTGACAGTTTATGTAAGAATGTTGTTTTTCACAAGCGAGGTGCCTTGCATGAAAGTTTCTGTGACTGTACAGAGTTCATGAATATTTAATGAGGCAAGCAGGCTTTTGATTGGCTGTCTGCTGCGAAACAATGGATGGTCTTATTCTACTGCTGCATTGTTTCTGATTTTGTACCTTTGACTAAGGCTTCATAACATGTTCGAAAGCTGTTCTAACCCCCTTTCCACATGACAAGTGTGAAATGTTGCTTAACTCAACTTTTAAAAAGATATTAAACTATAGTGTGAGATGTTTTGCCATTGCTGTTTTGGCTAATTATACTGTACATCAAATGTAGAAAAGATGCGCAAGATGACAGAGGTGTTAGAAAGACTTCATTAAATGAACTCTAACGTTAAATAGCTCCACATTAAATAAGTAAAATATAAAAAGAGACACTAAAAGGCAGCGAGGTGCCCATTTCTGCCAAGAAATCAGATCAGCTCAGCATGCATGTGCCTCTTCTGATGCTGAAGATGATGATGTTAGCATGATGAAGCAGGATTCACATGGTCTACCCCACCCTCACTCTGCTATCAGACAGGAAAAGAGGGGTTTGTCTCGGGGAGCATCGTTTCTCTGTGTCACCCCAGCAGAAACATGAGCGTCAGGAGGTGCGCACCTTGGAGACGTCCAGCGCGTCTATGAGGAAAGGATGGAGACATGGCAAGCGCAATTCTCCATATCTTGACGCCAATGAATTAAACACTTATGTTTCATCCTCAAGCGCTTTAAACACAGCTGGATCCTTTCGTTGAGAGAAACGTGGTGAGTTAAAACTGCTCGATTTGATGCGCAATATGGAGACGCATTTGCGCTGGCGATATTTGCAGAAGGAGGAAATAAATATGACGCGTTTTGATTGCTGCAAGTGCGTTTTTGACCAACAGTGTTTGAATGCCGAAATTCTCATAAATAATCTAATTTTGGTGAGTAAAGTATTTTACGCTGCGTGCAGAATTTGCAGTTAGTGTATTTGCACGAAAGTGCATGCAAATTAATGCAAAATAATAATCATAATAATAATAATACAAGCATGCATGATATATCGTTTGCGGGTGAAATAAATGGCTTGTAAAATTTCCGAAATTTATATTATCTGCACCAAATCTCCTCTCTGCTTTATTTTTGGCTACTGTGGTAATAAATGCATAATATCTAGCATTTGGTAGGAGATTTATTACAGAAACCAGAGACATCTCAGGTTCATTTTTGGTTCAAAGGCTGTGCCCCTTGCAAACCTCCAATAAATCATGCTTTCTTCAGCAAGATTTTTAATGTCTCCAGCCGCACGGTGTGCCATGAGGGCAATATAGGCTACCAATATGATTCATAATTGCTGTATGCTATAATATGACATTTTTACGAGTTATGAGGTTACAGCATAATAGGTGGGCTTTCATCAGAAATATATTGTTGATATTGTTGCCCCCTGGTGGGGCTTTTGGTTGTTAGCAACGTTATTTGCTTTCAATCGGGTAAAAAAACAAAAATCAGACCATATTTTTTGTTTGTGTGAGGCACTCAGAAAAAAATCTTTTTTTAGCCCATTATAAAGTATTTTGAAATGTATACAAAGAAATAGATCCATAATGATACATCTTGTTTTACTGTACATTAAAAACAGGTTTTTATACATTACTTATAATGTTAAAATTGTAATTGAACTGATAATCCAAACTCAACCGTTTCACCACTATTTAGTTTCCTTCCCCGTTACATAATTTCTTCCCATCACACTGAATCAAATTCTGCTTATCTGAGCAGGCGCTACAGCACTTAAATATAGAAATTGCTTTACACATGGGGCGGCAGTAGAGAGAGAGAGACAGGGAGAGCAGCGAGAAAGGAGACCACTGAAGCAGCGAGTTATGAATTATGTAAGATTTTCTTCTGCATTTCTGTGAAACAGCAGTGCAAGCTTGAATTGGCTAAACATTTAAAAAAAAATGCTTAATGTTCACTGATAAAGATAGACTCACCTCCTTGACAACGTGTCGATCTTAATGTGTTCAGTTTGCCCAAAAATGAAGATTATGACATTATGTACTCATACTCATGTCGTTCCGAACCCATATTCTGTTATTATTCCACCGTCAAACACAAAAGGAGCAATTTTAAACAATCTTTATGCAGATTCAATAACAGTGCCATGACCATGTTTATCAAGCTTAAAACAAAAAAAACATCATAAAGTACAATAAACATAGTTCATATGACTGACATTTAAGTTGTTATATATTACAGCGATCTAATATCCTGTGAACTGCTGAGAACAGGTCATTGAGTCACTTAGTAGAACTCACCCGTTTGAAAAAAACAGCATATGCTGGTTAGGTACGTTTTGATGCTGGGATGCTGGTTTAAGCTGGTCCTTTGCCAGCACGTCTCGTATTGAACAGAATAAACCCGACACACATAGGACCGGTTCCATATAAACAGTAAAAGGAAGCACGGCATATAACGCAGCAATAGGCACGGAAAATATTAAACCAGCAAAAGGACCGGCATAAACCAGCAAAGGACAAGCATAAACCAGCAAAGGACCAGCATAAACCAGCAAAAGGACCAGCATAAGCCAGCAAAGGACCAGCATAAACCAGCAAAGGACCAGCATATGCTGGTTAGGTATGTTTTGATGTTGGGATGCTGGTTTAAGCTGGTCCTTTGCCAGCACATGACCAGCATAAACCAGCAAAAAGACCAGCACAAACCAGCAAAAGACCAGCAAAAACCAACAAAAGACCAGCAAAAACCAGCAAAAGGAACAGCATAAACCAGCAAAAGGACCAGCATAAACCAGCAAAAGGACCAGCATAAACCAGCAAAGGACCAGCATAAACCAGCAAAGGACCGGCATAAACCAGCAATCCACAGGACCGCCATACTCAACCACCACAAAGCAACAACGGACGCGACATAAACCAGAAAGGAACCGGCATCATTATAAACAGTAAAGGCCCCCGGCCTACACACCAGCCCCAAAAGGGACCGGCATAAAAGCAGCATGGGTAGGACCGGCATAAACCAGAAAAGGACCGGCATAAACCAGCAAAAGGATCGGCATAAACCAGCAAAGGACAAGCATAAAACAGCAAAGGACCAGCATAAAACAGCAAAAGGATCCGCGCTTAACCCAGAAAAGGACCAGCATAAACCAGAAAAGGACCAGAATAAACCAGCAAAAGACCAGCTTAAACCAGAAAAGGACCAGCTTAAAACAGCAAAAGGACCAGCATAAACCAACAAAGGACCGGCATAAACCAGCAAAATGACCAGCTTAAAACAGCAAAAGGACCAGCATAAACCAACAAAGGACCAGCAAAAACCAACAAAAGGACCAGCCAACCATTTTTTATTTTCTAGCTAAAACCAGCAAAGGACCAGCATAAAAAAGCAAAGGACCAGCATAAACCAGCAAAAAAACAGCATAAACCAGCAAAGGACCATCTAAAACCAGCAAAAGGACCAGCAAAAAACAGCAAAAGGACCAGCATAAACCAGCAAAAATGACCAGCATAAACCAGCAAAGGAACAGCATAAACAAGCAAAAAGGACCAGCATAAAACAGCAAAGGACCAGCATAAACCAGCAAAGGACCAGCATAAACCAGCAAAGGACCAGCAAAAACCAGCAAAAGGACCAGCATAAACCAGCAAAGGACCAGCATAAACCAGCAAAAAAACCAGCATAAACCAGCAAAGGAACAGCATAAAACAGCAAAAGGACCAGCATAAAACAGCAAAAAGACCAGCATAAACCAGCAAAAGACCAGAAAAAACCAGCAAAAGGACCAGCATAAACCAGCCAAAGAACCAGCATAAACCAGCAAAAAAACCAGCATAAACCAGCAAAAGGACCAGCATAAACCAGCAAAGGACCAGCATAAACCAGCAAAAGGACCAGCATCAACCAGCAAAAGGACCGGCATAAACCAGCACAGGACAAGCATAAACCAGCAAAAGGCCCAGCAGATAGGGATACAGCAATACAACCCAACATATGGACCACGCATAAACCAGCAAAAGGGAACCGGCATAAACCAGCAAAAACTGACCAGCTTAAAACAGACAGAAAGGGACCAGCCACTAACCAAACAAGGACCGCAGAAACAGCAAAGGAACGGGCATATACCAGCAGAAAAGGACGGCATAAACCATACAAAGGACCGCCAGCACAACCAGCATATGAGGACCCTAGTCAGTTAAAACCAGCAAAAGGACCAGCTTGAACCAGCAAAAGGACCAGCTTGAACCAGCAAAAGGACCAGCTTGAACCAGCAAAAGGACCAGCTTGAACCAGCAAAAGGACCAGCTTGAACCAGCAAAAGGACGAGCTTGAACCAGCAAAAGGACCAGCATAAACAAGCAAAAGAACCAACATAAACCGGCAAAGGACCAGCACAAACCAGCAAAAAGACCAGCACAAACCAGCAAAGGACCAACATAAACCAACAAAAGGACCAGCAAAAACCAAAAAAGGACCAGCAAAAACCAGCAAAAGGAACTTGCCAGAGACAAACAGCCACAACGGTGAGGCACAGACAGCCATAAACCAGCCAAAAAAGGACCAGCATAAACCACGCAAAGGGACCAGCATAAACAAAGAAAAAAAGGACAGACATAAACCAACAAGGACCAGCAGCAAAGGACGCATATAAATGACCAACAAAGGCCCAGCATAAACCAGCAAAGGACCAGCATAAACCAGCAAAAAGGACCAGCATAAACCAGAAAAGGACCAGCAAAAACCAGCAAAAGGACAAGAAAAAACCAGCAAAGGACCAGCAAAAAACAGCAAAAAACCAGCAAAGGACCAGCATAAACCAGCAAAAAGGACCAGCATAAACCAGCAAAGGCCCAGAATAAACCAGCAAAGGACCAGCAAAAAACAGCAAAAAACCAGCAAAGGACCAGCATAAACCAGCAAAAGACCAGCATACACCAGCAAAGGACCATCTTAAACCAGAAAAGGACCATCTTAAACCAGAAAAGGACCAGCATAAACCAGCAAAAAGGACCAGCATAAACCAACAAAGGACCAGCATGAACCAGCAAAGGACCAGCATTAACCAGCAAAAGGTCCAGCATAAACCAGCAAAAGGACCAGGATAAACCAGCAAAAGGACCAGCATAAACAGCAAAGGACAGCATAAACCAGCAAAGGACAGCATAAACCAACAACGGACCAGCATAAACCAACAAAGGACCAGCAGCAAAGGACCAGCATAAACCAGCAACAGGACCAGCATAAACCAGCAAAAGAAACAGCATAAACCAGCAAAAGGACCAGCAAAAAGGACCAGCATAAACCAACAAAAGGACCAGCATAAACCAGCAAGGACCAGCAAAAACCAGCAAACGGACCAGCATAAACCAGCAAACGGACCAGCAAACGCCAAAGGACCAGCATAAACCAAGCAAAAGGACCAGCATAAACCAGCAAAAGGACCAGCATAAACCAGCAAAAGGACCAGCATAAACCAACAAAGGACCAGCATAAACCAGCAAAAGGACCAGCATAAACCAGCAAAGGGACCAGCATAAACCAGCAAAAGAACAGCACATACCTAACAAACAATACTAACCAGATATGCTGTTTTTTTTCAACAGGGGCAGTTCACCTTTTATTTTTATTTATTTATTTAATTTTATTTATTTTTTGTTAACTCAGTCAATCTTATTTATCAACAGATCATGAGAATCAAGCCGGTTCTTTTCTATGAACCAGCTGATTCTGGCTTCACAAACTGAACTGAATCAACTGAACTGATTCGGTTCTCATGTTGTTCTCAAGTTATCACTGACTCAGTGATTCATAGCGGTTCATAGCTCACTGCAGAGGAAGATTTTAAGCAAAAAAAAAGGCTTATGTTAGTCTTTTCTAATATCAGATGGCTTGGGAAAACTTAATATGGACTAGTTTCATGGTGCTTAAATGTTTTTTGTTTGTTTGTTTCTTTCTTTATTTCATTTGGAGCTTGACATATCGATAAAAAAATCAGCATGAAATTAAATTTCATCTACTGTTTGTATGATTCAATTTGTATTTATTTATTTGATCTTATGACATGGCTAAAATGTCTTAACTCAACTTCTTTTTGGTGACGTGTGCCAGACTTCTACAATCATTTAGTACACTTAAACGCCACCTCTCCATACACTGATTTTTAAGTGCAATGCCCTTATCTTAAAACCCATTGAACAACCACCTCACCATACATTTTTTTCATTCCTGTGATCATTTACTCTGTCTGTATGTCACAATATGGGGGGAAAATTGACACTACTTCCGTTCCATTGCAACTGTTTTGAAGATTATTATAAAATTCTACTTCTCGTGTACAGACACATAACGGCATATGAGTTTGGAATGACAAGAAAATTAGTAAATAATAAGCACTTCCGCACCAAAGGAAAGTTTTCATAGTTCCTATAACTATTGCCATGTTCACACCATAAGAACTGGGAACGATTTTAGTTTTAGGAATGCCTTTTGGGGGGACTAAATTAGCTCCTACTTCAGAATAGGGTCTAACCCAGCAAAAAAGGAGCTACCAGTAACCTACAGTAAGTGTACACTGATTGGCCAAATGCGTGCCGTATATGAAACACAGCACCCACCATTTAAAAAAAAAACATGTAAACACCCAGTTTACATACTTACTC
This sequence comes from Sinocyclocheilus anophthalmus, assembly GCA_018155175.1. NCBI lineage: Eukaryota > Metazoa > Chordata > Actinopteri > Cypriniformes > Cyprinidae > Sinocyclocheilus > Sinocyclocheilus anophthalmus. Next base: position 901,090 of record JADLZN010011102.1, read on the forward strand.
CACGAACATGAAAAACAGCATTAGGTTGCTTGAACACAGAAATCCAGGCAGTTCCCCATCCTCCATCCTCCAGTTGTTAACTTTGTTGCTTAAATGACATTGCTACTGATAGTGCAAATGCAATCAGGAAAATGTCTCTATGGGAAATTGTAGTTCTCGGGGGACCGACCTGGTGACTAGTTCCCATATCTACCAGGTTCAAAAGCCATTAATTATATGATGTTCATTTTATAGCCCTGCTCCAAACTCAGCATCTTCTATTTTCATATATTTGTGTGTGTTAATCCCATGATGTTCATGTGTTTCACAGCTCCTCTGTAGCTGAAGAAAATGGATCCGTCCCCCACAAGGCAGCAGTACGGCTCCAAAAAGAGGGTTAAAATCCACCCCAACACCGTGACGGTGAAGTACGCCACGCATTTCCCCCAGCCGGGCGATGAGGGATACGACGATGCTCCATCCTTCGAGGACTTCGGCTCGTTCATGGACAACAACCCGAGCAAGAGACTGGTGTCAGAGAGCGGCCACGGCAGGACTTTATTCGGCACTATGGATTCCCGTCCCAAAGCCGATCAGAGAGATAAAGGAGTGGGCGGTCAGCTGGCGAGCTTCGGCGAGGCCTCGGTCCTGGCCTCGCGGGTCACCTGGGGGGCCCTCTTTGGGGCGGCCATCGCGCACGGATGCGTGGCCCTCATTACGCGCCTAGCGGCCGACCGCTCCAAGGTGCCATCATTAGAGCTCATCTTCATCCGCTCGGTGATCCAAGTGTTGTCCATACTGGTGGTTCTCTACTACAAAGAAGCTCCCTTCGGGCCCAAGGGCTATCGGCTGCGTTTGTTCTTCTACGGGGTTTGCAACGTCATCTCCATCACGTGTGCATACACGTCCTTCGCGATCGTTCCGCCCAGCAATGGCACCATCATGTGGCGGGCCACCACCACGGTTTTTAGCGCCGTTCTGGCGTTCCTGCTCCTAGACGAACGCCTCGGTTACACAGACGTAGTGGCGGTCGTAGGTAGTCTCTTTGGCCTGTGTCTCGTCATGATCCCCAACATCGCCGACGAGGAAAAGTCTCCTCTGGGATTCTGGAAGGAAGCCTTTGGCTACACGATGACTGTAATGGCGGGTCTGACCGCCGCCCTGTCCATGATCGTGTACCGGGCCATCAAAGAGCGTGTGAGCATGTGGACGGCGCTCTTCACGTTCGGCTGGACGGGAACCGTGTGGGGGGCGTCCACTATGTTCATCATGCAAGAACCCATCGTTCCCTTGGATGGCGAGACGTGGGGCTACCTCATGGGAATCTGCATTTGCTCCACCGTGGCGTTCCTGGGCGTCTACTATGCCCTCAACAAGTTCCACCCGGCTCTGGTCAGCACCGTGCAGCATCTGGAGATTGTGGTGGCCATGTTTCTTCAGCTCATTGTGCTGCGGATGATCCCGTCCGTGTATGACGTCTTCGGAGCGCTGGTCATCATGGTCAGCGTGTTCGTCCTCACGGGTCTCAAGCTTTACAGGGTGGGGCGGGCCATCCGACAAGATTACCAAGAGATTCTGGACTCGCCGATCAAATGAGAGCGTCGACGTGTGTGTACTCGAGCGCATGAGGGGGCATGTAGATGTGCGTGTGTGTGCAGTGTTTCCCGGCCCCCTTTCTCTTACAAATGTGCAATCATTGAATGTCTGGATCTTCGGCATTTGTTTCGAATCGTGTCGTTGGAAGAGTGCCATTGGTGTAATGTCTTTGCTAACTGTTGATGTGTGAAAATAAAAACAGTGATCCATAGTGCCCCCCTCTGATAGCATTGATTTTTTTCTTGTGTCACTAAAGCAAGAGTAAAATGCAGTAGCCTAAATCTATGAACAGCGGGATTGGATACTCTTACAGATAAATCAGAATGCAGTACTGCACACTTTTGCACAATTTCACACACCAGATATTGCATTTGTTACACTTTTTGTGTTTAATGTTCAGTGCTAATCCAGTGGTTCTCGCCTTGTTTTCCCAGATTATACAGATCCAATTATAAACAATTTATTAAATGTATTCAAATATGTCATTAGTTTTTAGTTATTTAATAATTAATGAATTCATAATTGTTCATATATAATCAATTCAAGTTTATTTGTATAGCGCTTTTCACAATACAAATCGTTGCAAAGCAACTTCACAGCAACTTACTTTCTACTATTATATATATATATATACATACTGTATATATGAGTAATAAGATCATTTATTATATTAAGCCAGTATTTCACAGTAGGGGGGGGGGGGGGGGGGGGGTTTTATTTTTAGTTTCGAACAAATGAAGAATAATTTTTACAAAACGATATTATTAATTGGATGTAACTCCTGTTTTGTTTTAATATTGCATGCTAATCCAGATTTACAAAATACTAATACTACAAATATATAGATCATATTTTTAAGCCATGTTTTTTGTTTTTTCACTGTACAAAAAACACTTTCTTCAACCAATGAAAGTGAATTTGCAACGTAAAATATTTTGTTTTTGGAAGCGAGCCCCTTTTTTTCCTTTCTTTTAAGATTCCACTACTTTCGTTTGATATCCTAATTTGCAACAATTATATCATATATAAATATTATATATATCTTTTTTTTTTTTTGCAATCCGAACTTGTGTCTTTAGGTCATGACCCACCCAGTCCATAACAAACCACTGCTCTAAATCTCTGACCTTTCGTAAGGGTAGACTCAGCCATACTTTAGTGGGCTATTTTTCTAAAGAGAACAAAAACCCTTTTGTACAAATGTTAGAAATGAACTTGTATTGATTTTCTTCAGTTCTGTCTCGGTATGCGTGGCGATCGATACAATCCCTGCCTGAGTGATGGAGGAATTTGTGCTTGGAATTAGGCATCATTGTATTATTTATTTATTTATTATATTTTAATCTCATCAGACTTGAAAGAAAACCTCTTTTGACAAGATTACACAACCTCAAATGATGTATTACAGGCACAGAGGAAGTGTCTTCCATTTCAGTTCTGACAATTCTCTTGTCAAAACTTAATTGACTCACTCTCATGATTATCAATATCTGTTAATATTTTATCATCATAACCATCTTCATTTTTGTAGCTGTAGTGAATTGGGTTGTGCACATGCTCTGTGTTTTCATTCCCCATCTCCTGCTTCCGATATGAAGGATTTAAAAGGCCTGTAAATATATATAACTGTCATCATCTTGGTGGTCTGTGGTAGAATCTCATGAAATTAGTCCCACTCTAAATAACCCCAGCCGCTCTGCTGTTTACCAGCGTCATTTTCGGTGGTATGTAGTGTTGTTTATACCCTGCCACAAAGGTTATATTTAAGATCAAAGTAATCATTGTTTCCCTGAGGCATATGAAAGCTGTGGTCATGATGAATCGCTGCTGGGTTTGTTGGCAGGGCCTAGAGATATTTTTGTAATGAATCTTTTAAATGGCAGAGCATGAGATCTCCCCAGTGCTCCACAAGGTGGCACTTTGGAGGCTTTGGAGACATCTCATTCTTAAAGGAATAGTTCAATCAAAATCACTATTTACTCAGCCTCACCTTGTTTCATGCCAGTAAGATGTTTTTTCTTTTTTCTGTGGGATATAAAAAGGGGATTTGAAGAATTAAAATGAATGCAGCTCTTTTCAATACAGTTTGTCAAGCTCCAAAAAGGACCCAAAAAGATGCACTACATTCAAAGCGATTGCATTTGTATATAAGACCTGGAATATAGAGCAGTCATATGAACTACTCATTTGTGGACTGTCTTTGCTGTATGAAGTTTCTTAAAGAAATGTGTTCCACAAAAACAAAAATAACCGTATATGGGTTTGGAACAACATGAGTTTCATCTATTCATTTATAAAAGAAACTATAGTCTAACTATAACAGTTAAAGGGATGTTTCGCCCAAAATGAAAATCAGGCCAACCAGAGAGTCGAGAGTTTGTTTCTTCATCAGAACAGATTTGGAGAAATGTAGCATTGCATCACTTGCTCACCAATGGATCCTCTGCAGTGAATGGGTGCCGTCAGAATGAGAGTCCAAACAGCTGATAAAAACAAAATATCCACAAGTAGTCTTCACACTGTTGCTTCTGGCTAAAATACAAGTCCACTATCCATAATATAGCTTTCTCCATTGAAAAGCCACCTCATCTGAATCAGGAGAGAAATATGGACAGATTGAGCAACATTTACGTCTAAAGAATAGATCTAAGGAAATATATGGGTGGATTTTGATGTGATGGTTTGAAGTTAAAATTAACTGATGGACTGGAGTGGTGTGGATTACTTGTGGATTATTGTGATGTTTTTATCAGCTGTTTGGACTCTCATTCTGACGGCACCCATTCACTGCAGATGATCCACTGGTGAACAAGTGATGCTACATTTCTCCAAATCTGTTCCCATGAAGAAACAAACTCATCCACATCTACATGGACTGAAGTGGAATAATCTTCTGGCAAATTGTTATTTTTGGTGAACTATTCCTTTACGTGAACCGTACCTCACAATTTCATACTTTATCAATAATTACACTTAATAAAATGTCCTGTATTAATCCTTCATAAAACTTGATATTTAGCCATTTACAATGAACATTTATACATTGCTAGACATTCACTTTCTTTCTTCCTCTAAGTAATATTATCATCATATGTTCACCAAATTCTTCATGAATGTCTGAATCAGAGAGCTCAGAGCACTCAGTGTAGTGATGGATAGTGTGAGCGCGAGGATGCAGGATTCTCGGGGTGTAGACCGTGTTCATATCCAGCGCTGGGATTATGGACAGGACAAGGCAGGGGTGGTGCAGGACATGTACAGTAAAGTCCATCTGTTAGGACAGGAAACAGATTGCATCCTGCAGCGTGTTGTGCACCATCTAATGGCTCTATCAGCCATGCGTGAGAGACTTTGAATACGGTCATATCAATGTAACTCATTCAGGTGCGTTTAGAGATAAGCTGATAGCAAATTCAGAAGATGAGGCATTATACACACAATGCATCCTGCCATCTTATAATGTAGTATACATTTGGTCCAAAAGTTTAAGATCACTGCTTTTATTTTTCTAATTTAATATAAAGTTTCTGATTACAAATTATATTTCTGACATAAAAAAGTCCCCCCCCCCAAAAAAAGTCAAGTGAATGTCAGTGTCTTAGTGTTTGATACTTCTTTTTTTTTCTTTAATGATAATAACACGATCTATACCGTATACTATATATATATTTCTATATGATATATATATCTCTATATCTATAATCTATATTATATATATATATAGTGGGCTGTCAGTTTGAACGCGTTAACTTAATTAATTGGTTAGAAAATAACGGCAATTAAATATTTTACACGGTTTAAAGGGTTAGTTCACCTAAAAATGAAAATTAGTCTGTGTTTTACTCACCCTCAAAGCATAGGTGTATGTGACTGTCTTCTTTCAGACGAATCCAATCAGAGATATATAAAAAATTGTCCAAGCTTTTCAATGGGTTAGCAGCTGCTTTGGTTGTCAACAGTTCAGATGACGTGAAATAAAGTGTGTGCATCCGTAATAAAACTTCCCTCACACGGCTCCGGGGGGTGAATAAGGGCATCCTGTAGCAAATCCATGTGTTTTTTGTAAGAAAAATATCCATATTCAAAAAACTATGACGTAAGACATACTGCTCGTCTCACGCCTCTGAGAAATGCAGGGCAAAGGAAGCAAAGTTTCCTTACTTAGCAAAGGAAAACCAGTCTCCTCTTGGTTTATATCGAAATCCTACGACATTTTTCTTTACAAATCCTCGTTTTGTGCTTCTAATTCATGAACTCTGTTTTGTTTTGTCTCCGCGTTCGTCACCAATCACGCAACATCGACGTCTTACGTCATCCGCCGGAACAGCTTCAGTGTACGACAGTCAGCGGAAGTGAGAAAAAGTGTTTATTACGTTTGAAATATGGATATTTATCTTATAAAAATGCATGGATTCGCTACAGGAGCCCTTTATTTACCCACTGGAGCCGTGTGAGGGACTTTTTATTACAGATGCACGCACTTTATTTCTCGTCTTATGAACTGTTGACAACCAACACCTGCTTAACCCCATTGAAAAGCTTGGACAATTTTTAATATAACTCCGATTAGACTCGTCTGAAAGAGGAATGTCAGATACACCTAGGATGCCCTGAGGGTGAGTAAATCACGGGCTAATTTTCATATACCTGTACGTCATCTTACATTTCATACAGTTGACTGTTGACTAATATGATGCAGGGCAACAACTCTTTTTATGCCCTAAAATTCAAGATATTGGTGCCAAAATGCCCCTGTATGTGTTTTTGTCTCATATTTATATCATACAATATCACACGAGCAGGGAGAGCAGTAGGCTATAACACAAGTGCTGATTTTGTCCCGAATATCACGAGTTTAAATGTGATTTTATACAACAGTTCAGTAAATAAGTTGATATCGTGTTATATTTTAAACACAATATTATGTTTTTGCTCAATTTTGCAAAGAATATATTACCTTTAAAGCCACAGGAGAACTGTTGTGTGTCTCCGAGCCACACGCTTGTTTAGCTTTCTGAACAAAAAAAAAAAAAAAAAAAAAAAAAAAAAAAAAACCGAATCCGCGTTTTGATCGAATCGTGTGAACCAATGATTCAAAAGCCCATTCATAGAGAGAGCCGTTTACTTAATTCCTGAATGAATCAGCCGTTTGGACCAATCCTAAAGGCATTTATCGCCACCTGCTGGCAGATTTAGTTTCTTTAATTTAGAGTATCATTTCAATAATCAAAATAAATAAAATAATAATAAATAAATAAACCCCGTAAAGGGGGATTTATTTTCACCCCCAAAAACAAATAAAAAAATAAATCATATTTGTCATCATTTACTCTCCCCTCATATCTTTCACAAGCGCACCTTCCTTTTGTGAACATAAACATATTTATAAATATTTCTATATTTATCTATTTAAAAGAATATATAATACCCTTTAAGGTATTTTTGAAGACTGTTGGTAACAAAGCTTTTGTTTTTTTGCTTTTTTTTCTTTTTTTTTATAGGCCGTTGTAGCCAGCATCAAATATTTCTAAGCTACAATTTGTAATGTCTACTTGATTCTTTCTCATTTAACACAATAATAGCTTTAAATAATCTTTTGAGGGTATTTTCACAGTCAAACTTATTTTGCGATTAATTGTATAATCCGATTCATAATATATATAATATATTATTATAAAAATCTGGAATTGCGAAACTGACCCTCTACCGAAACTCCACAGTTTCGGGACGAGCCCAGCGCATGCAATTGATGGACGTGTGCACTGACCAATGAGCAGAGATATCACTCTTGGCTAACCAATGAGTAAACGAGTAAGTGCTAGACGGCCCCGCCTCCTAAAGCAGGTTAGATAGCGCAGCAGTGCATTGAGTAGAACCGCAGGTCTCACGCTGGATGCATAGAAAACCCTTCCCATGAAAGCATCCGCGAATATGTAGCTGGAAAACACGCCTGTGATCTAAACAGTGCTGTTCCTCGAGTGTGTGCGGGATACACGGGAGTCAGGGGTGCACCTCGGGTCACTGAAGGGTAAGAGGACAGATATTTGAGAGAGTTTATGGTCTGATTGTAGCGCGCAGAGCTAAAGCAGTAAATCCGGGGGTGGTTCTGGGTGGAAACTATTATCTTCGTAACGATAGAAATATGAAAAGAAACAGTCACAGAGGTGTGCTATAGATAAATCAGTGTAATGCTCAAAGGATTGTGTAAAGGCTGTGGTCAGGCCTCACATTGCTGTGATTTCAGGACAAACTGCATTACATCCATATATACAGAAAATATTGAAAATTGGCCTGATGAGAATTCATGTTAAAAACATGAATCATACACAAGCTGCTGTGATGTTTGTGTTCAACAGGCCTTTATGGCATTTACATTGATATCTCAATGCACACTGCAGTGCTGTTAGCTTTATGAGGGTCTTTGTTTAAAAAAAAAAAAAGGTGTTTTATTTGCTATAAACTGCAAATATTGCTATTTTTATCATTGTCCATGAGATATGATTATGATTTTTGACTGTGACATCTGTTTAGTTGGGATTTGGGGATTGATATGTGGTTATTATTATGCTACAGTTATCGAGACAACACCAAATAGACAGAAACTATGACTAGATTTAGTTGCTGTGCACTCGGCTCATGTCTAAATGCTGGTTTGTGGTCTGATTCAGGGTCTTTATGGTCTGTATAAATCAGCTGTGGGCTATTGAATGTAATGGTACAGTACTTCATGCATTTGTATTATTTTCACATCGAACTGTGAGCTACGACCAGATTCGTGTGAGATTTCTCAGCAAACGCAGAAGTAGTGAAAAGCCTAAATGGCACGTTCCACAAATAAAGGTCACTTTAGTGTCTCAAGTGCTTGATCTAGCTTAACAATTAATAATGAAAAATAGAAATGAGCCTAATACGTTTGAATGAAATAATTGGCCCGTGTCTACTCGTTACAACCTCTTACTTGTGATTTGTATTTGTCTTGTTTTCCTCTACAGATATCTCGGCTTTCTTAAATCGGGATTACAGGAGAAGCAAAATGACATAAGATGGGTCTAATAGTTCTCACTTCGTTTATACATCAAGAATTAATATCTTAAATAATTTAGCATCTGAACGTATAAAGCAAGACAAAAATATGCAAGTAAAGAAGAACTGGGAACACTTTAGTATAGGGACCAATTCTCTCTATTAACTAGTTGCTTATTAGCATGCCTATTATTGACATATTGGCTGTTTATTAGTACTTATAAAGCAGATATTCTGAATCTGCTGACATATTCTACTGCACAATCCTACCCAACTTAAGCACTAGCTTCCTACTATTACTAGAGCCCGCAAATTAGTAGTTTATTGAAGTAAAAGTCATAGCTAATGGTTTGTTAGTAGCGAGAAACTATTATTTTTTTCCTATCCAAAGTAAGAGGTTTGCCTGTCCCGGTAACTAAGGTTAACTAATGAGGTCTTATTGTAAAGTGATACCTATTGGTGTTTATAGTTCTTTTGCACTTTAATCGGTGTAAAACTTTTAACTTTATACATTTTTCTGTATTGTTTTATTGCATTTAAATGTTCAGTTATTTTGTTATAAGAAAAAAATTACTAAACCTGTTATACTGTATTATGACAAACACTTTTTTAAAACTATTTCAATAAAAATCGGATAATACCGTTAGACCGTTACAAAGCATGAGAATTTGATACCGGCATATCCCTAGTCCCACCTCATGTTATCTAAAAATATGTATGTTAGGAAATAACATTTTTTGTGATTTGTATATAGTCTGTATTTCTATACATATAACAGATACGCTTACAGGGGTCATTGATTTTGCTAAAAAAAACCTTATTTGTGGTATTTGGTGTATGAAAATGTGTTTATGTTATTAGGTTCAAAAACCCCTTTTGTCGCTACTGTACATTATTGTTTCTCCTCTATGCCCCGCCTTTCTGAAACGCGTCGATTTTTTACAAAGCTCATCGAAAAGCGAGGTGTGCTGTGATTGGCCAGCTATCCAGTGCGTTGTGATTGGCCGAATACCTCAAGCGTGTGACAGAAATGTTACGCACTTAACATACTGTGATGCCGTGTCCCGGTGCAACGAGATAAAACCAATAAAACCCATTACAAACGAGGCATTTGTTGCATCCAGTGGGGACATAATTACGAATTATAATGACTTATACTGTCTTTTTAATGCGTTGTTTTGCATCGCGCCGCGTAAACATAAAACCATGTCTGCATTTGTGATCGGAGAAACGACAAACAATACTACAGCAAGAATAAGGGTTACGGCTTCTTTCTTTGCGTGAACATTTGGGCGGTGTTATGCAAATCTTCCAACACAGTGATGTAGACATGTGGGGGCGTGTTTAAACGAGGCGTTTTAGGTAGGCGTGGACCAGTCTTAACTTTTAAAAAGAATATCTCTTTGGGTTTGAGACTTTAGTCGTTGCCACTTTACAGATCTTCTTTATGCACCAAAAACTTGTAACACTCCAAAGAGAAAGAAAAACTTGAAATCGCATCATATGACCCCTTTAAATGATTTCATTCCAATGTTTTCATTTTTTCAATCGTTCTACTATCGACTTTAATTTCAAGCTCAAACATTAAACCGAAGCTGTTGTAAGAAAGAACAAATATATTTCTGTAAATGATGGGAATTATAAGTTTATCGATAATTTGGTCCCAACTAGTTAGTCACTACTGATTGAAAGCATAACGTAGGTTATTCGAAGAGATCATTTTTGCCTGACGATGATCAAAACAATTTAGATGACTTCACTCTACTATATTCTCAGAATATCCCTGAGACTTGAGTGTGGGCTCTTTTTGTTTTAGAAACCACCCCAACACCCTAGCAACCACATTGCGACTCGTTAAAACACCTTAGCAACCACATAGCAACACCCTGTCGAACACCCACAGGCCTATACATTTACACACGATTTCCAAATTTTCTTGGTTATTTGTGACAGGATATGTTTTCTCCAGGTGATCACGTGTGTTTCATGTGGTTTTGTGTTGGGTACGGTGCGCTGCATTGCCCTGCAGAAATCTGCACACCTCTCCTCCTGCCAGAGTACATGCAGCTTTTTTGGGGGGTTTTTTCCCTTCACATACACACCTGGTCCAGCCAGTGACTCAGCTGCTAATATCCCCCTTTCTGTGGTTTTGTGTTTATCTGGTGGCCTGTGTGACTGAGCTTGGCATTATCTGAATTACAGGGATGAGCAGTCATAACTACTGTTATTTGATTCTCTACTGTCGTCTTATTAAAGTAACCCAGTATTCAGCGTCTGGGAGACGGCCGAGATACAGTAGGCCTCCTTTTTTTTTTTTTTTTTGCTTTTTTCCATGACCTCACAGTTGTGTGTATGAATGTTTTGGGGCCCGGGGCCTGTTGCAGCTGGTGAGTTTCTGTAATTATTGTCACACTGACAGCTCTCTCCACAGCCTCTCATTAAGTTAAAAAAGAGAGAGAGAGAGAGAGAACTCAAATGAATGAGCGAGAGACATTTTGTCTGGGGCCCCGGATCCCGCTGAGCTGAGGGGCCCGGGATCAAGGAGAAAGGGTTGGGAAAATGGTGAAAGCAGCTATTTATATTTTGCCATTTCCTCCGTGAGGGGAGCGTCCCCCCGTGAGCAGGATTCACAGAAGTTGGATGGTGTATCCCAAACGTGCCTGTGGAAGCACAGCGGTCTCATTGAGTCCTCGACCCCCCGCTCTCAGAGCAGCACCTGCTGTTCAGACGCCTGCAGTGACGTGTCATTGATTTGCCGCACGCGTCTGTCTTTCAATGCTTTTGTTAGTGCAGTCGGCCAAAAGCTACTGCAGCGTTACGTTTCTGGGTCTTTAAGTTGGCTGAGACTGTGCTTGGCCTGAAATCTGCTTTTACTGGGATTCGTTTTTTTTTTTATCATTTCAATACTTGTGAACCTAGGTTTGCCTTTATTTGGGGATGATAATAGACTATGCTTATACCAATATTTTTATAAATTGTTTAAAACGATATGTAATAAATTATTAGCTTTAGAGTTTATATAATATATATTGTAATATGTTTTTTATTCAACCCGATCTTTTTCTAATGCCTTCTATTTCACAACCTATTTTCATTTTTGTGAATGAAATGTGTTTATATATTAATAATATTTCATGAATAATATCCTTAATAATATAATTTCATTAATAATATTTTAGAATGAAATATTCTTACTACATCAACCTTTTTTAATATATGTGTGTCTGTGTAAGTTATTTCATTTGAGGTCCCCTCTTGATTGACTTTAAGTATGGGACAGATGTGTGTCTTTTTTTAAAACCTTTCTTTTTTTTTTGGTTTTTTAATCTTTTTTTTTTTATATAAATCGCATTTTGAAGAGTACTTTGCTGAAATTTGTAAGGCCTGTTTTAATTTTTTCCCTCCAAATTCTGTTTTTTTTTTCCAAATGCAGTTTCTCCCCATTTACTTTTTTCTTTTTTTTCCATTAAAATTTTTTCAATAAAAGTTTTAATGATCAAATGAAATATTAGTAATCAAAAATGTATTGAAATGAATGTCTAATGAATGAAATCATGAAACTTTAACAACAATTTATGAAAAGTTTAACAAAAAATAAATGTTTACAACCTTATGAAATACATTACATTTTTTCCTAAAATTGTTATTTTAATAATTACAATGCATGTCTAATCAATTGAATTAATTCAATTAATGATTTTCTGTATTCCATGTTATAACTACAGTAAATTCCACTTTTATGTCTGGATTCTGTCTGTATTTTCAACATTGCAGAAATCATAAGGGCCTAATTGGTATCAATTAATTTGTTGCATTTTGAACAATGTCTAAATTTTTGGCAACAGCCACCGTCTTTGGTCTGATTTACAGTAACTCCTGTCATGGCAGACAGAATCTTGATGGCATGTTTATATAATTAATATCCTAAATAACACTTCAGTGTAATGGCTCAGACATTTGAAGGTAACTCTATCGTCCCCTGGAGTACTGAGATTTATTACAGTCATTTATTGTACACCGTACAAAACACTAAATTTATTTGTACAGTGGCACCTCAGGCTTGCATTGCATTGATCATTATGTATCTTCTTTACTTGTATTTCTGGGCATATATCACATAAAAACAAGGGTAAGACACTGAAAAGGTGAAAGTATTGTGTATCAGGAAACTGCTGCAATACCCAGATCTGTCCTCATTTACCCCGACACGTGTTTCTGTTCTCTGTTTCACAGTAATGCTGTTTGCTTGAGTAAGTCCATGTAGCTAAACCTGCTCAAGCAAACACAACGAGGCCACAAGGGAGAAACTCATATCTGTGTGACCACTTTTATATGGGATTGTTGTTGTTTTTTTTAATTAAAACTAACAAATTGCAACTTTTTTGTTGTATAAAGGTCACATTAGTTACTTTTGAAATGCATTTTATATATAGATTTTTGTATTTTTTTACCCTGGTCTCAGACCCAAATATTCAATTTCAAAGTATGAAAATCCTTCATTTAAAAAAAAAAAAAAAAAAAAATTTGTGGTCTCACAACAAAAAACAAATCAGGCTGTCCAAACTTGTTCCTGGAGGGCCGGTGTCCTGCAGAGTTTAGCTCCAACCCTAATCAAACACACCTGAAGCAGCTAATCAAGGTCTTACTAGGTATACTTGAAACTTGCTGGCAGGTGTGTTGAGGCAAGTTGGAGCTAAACTCTGCAGGACACCGGCCCTCCAGGACGACACAAATATCAAAATGACATTTTTACACAAATTATGACTGTCACTCAGTTGTTGCGTGGTTTTCACCACAACCACCAGTTTCGTTCTAGTGAAGTTTCTCCAAATTTTATTGCACTTGTTTACCAAGACAAAAGTGTCAAAGAAGAGCTTGAAATGAAATTTGAGACGTGATGTTTGAAGAAAATACGGGGGAAAAAAAACATTTTATATTGCATTTTCATAAGATATGGTAGTCATAAAATTAGCCTTTTTAAGTAAAGAAATTGCCCATTTATGTGAAAAATGTCCCCACAGAATGTAGCTATATAAATGTGATATTTGTTGGTTTAAAAGAAATTGCAGAAATAACTGAATTCTTCTATGAAACGTTGTGGTAGGCAAGTTAAACTAAGTGTTCAATGTGTGCTTGAAAAGTTTCTTTTCTGAAAGTCCACAGGTTCAAAAGTTTTGTGACCTACATGGTTTAAACAGACAATTTTAACATTGATTATTATTTTTCATTATTAATAATCATAGTATGTCTTAAAGAAGAAATAAAGGAGAACAAAGTGGTAATAGAAAATGCGTTTATGGTTATCATGCAATTTTCAGTTCTGTATTCAGAGACAGTTTTGGTAAGCATCTCATAGTTTATTATGGTTTGTTTAAACCATGATCGAGGGGTCCGTTGTGGCATTTCCTCTTGTGTATTTCAATGTTTCATGGCCTTATAGGGCCTTAACATCAGTCACAGACTCTCCAGTTCACCCTGTTAGATGACATGTTCCTGGTCTTATAGCACACTATTCGCATTTTTCCATAATTTTTTCATAATCTTTTATCAGAATGTAGTAACGTCAAGTAGGTTGCATAAATTTTAACCACTGGGCACCAACGGTGTGTTAGGAGGGATGCAGTCCTCCACAATCCACTGCAAACCAACACTCCAATCCATTCCTGATGGATAAAAAACGAAGCTCTGTTTGACATTTTTGGCTTTTTAGCATCCTGTTTTACTTGGAAACACATCTCATTTTCAGTTACCGTTTCAAGAAAGTTTGTGTTTGTGATTTATATAGGGTTTGTAACTAACATCAATGCACCTGAAGTGGCGTGTCACCTGTGTGTTTGAGCGGGAGAAACTGAGAAACTGAAATATTTAAGCATTTGACCTTGATCTGTAAAATAGGCCAGGGGGAAAAACAGGTGTTCAGTGTGTGAAATGACTGTTTTACACTTCTCTGCTGCAGGATTTAGAGCACTAATGTGTTTGATTGCCATTTGCCATTGTGGCAGGTTCATGGGATTGAAGGTGGAAGAAACCCCCCCCCCCCCCCCCCCCCAAAAAAAAAAAAAAAAAAAAAAAAAACAAAAAAAAAAAAAATAAAAAAAAATAAAAGATAAAAGCCACTGTATCCACGTCACCTTTTGAAAGCGTTGGCTTTCTGGACGTGATATCTTTGTGGTTTAAAAATCAGAAGATATTTTGATTGCAACAGTGAATTTATCCTCATGATGGAGCTGAGAGGAAACCATTGTTTTCCATCATCCATTCTTTATTGAACACACAGTCAAAGGTTTATGAACGGCAAGATTTTTTTATGCTTTTTAAAGAAGTCTCTTCTGCTCACCGAACCTGCATTTATTTGATCGAAAGTACAGCAAAAGCAGTAACATTTTGAAATATTTGTACTATTTAAAATAACTTTTCTATTTGAATATATTTTAAAATGTAATATTCCTGTGATTTCAAAAGAATTTTAGCATCATTACTCCAGTCACACGATCGTTCAGAAATCACTGTAATATTCTGATTTGCTGCTCAAAAACATTATTATTATTATATTATATTATTATTATTATTATTATAAAACTATTTTTCAGGTGTCTTTGATGGATAGAAAGTTCAGAAGAACAGAATTTATCTGAAACAGAAACTTTTGTAACATTGTCTTGATATCACATTGCGATCAATTTTAAAGCATACTTGCTAATAAAAGGTTATTATTTTCTCTAATCCCCCCCCCCCCCCACCAAAGAAACTTTGAATGGTGTAATGTTACAAAAACATTTTTATTTCAGATAATGTGTATTTGGTCTTTTATTATCAAGAATCTTGAAAAAAAAATCAACGGATAACTATGATAAAACATAATAAGCTTTTGAGCAGCAAATCAGCATATTTGAATTCGGGGTATGCGATATTGACAAAAAAAAATATCTGTATATTTTCTGGGATTTTATCGGTAATGACAATTAGACAATATTTTGCTGAATGTGTTATTGTGCTGATACCTTAAAGACTGCCGTGGACAGCTGACTCCTAAAATATTTGATATTCTTCATATTCTGTGTGGTCAGTTCACAGCAGTGATAGAAATTAATATTTTCAAATAAGTTTTTAATTTTATGGTAGGGATGCACGATATTGGATATTTGCCGATATCTGATATGCATATATTTTTCAACTCATTTTGGGCGATAGCCGATGATGATACCTAGGGCATGTGCAAAAAAAATTAATCGATTTTCATGAGCATCTTTCAGTAAAAGACATCTTTTGCCCTGTCCTACAGCCGATCATACCATGATTTATGACATAATTACGCTTGTGGATGTTATTGTGTATTTTCTTTCATTTGTTAGAAGTAGGCCAACAGGCCCCTCCGGAATACAACTACTTACCGAAAGGCATTAGGAAACGGGGGAGGCTGGTGCAGTGACACTGTAGTAATGTGACTATATCACAAACATTCTTAGTTTAAATGCAGCGATCCAAAACAGTGAATCTAAATCAGCACTAATCAGTTTGCTTCAAGAATGACCACAATGCTGACCTGATCTAATCGCTAGCTCACCCTGAGCACATGTGAGTAAACGTATTCCTCTTATCGGCAAGACATATCGGCATCATACTTCATATCGGGCCGATGCTGATATGTACATTTTAAAGCCATTATCGGCCGATTCCGACATCGGTCCGATAATATCGTGCATCCCTATTTTAGGGCCATTTTTTACTTCATACAGCATTTTTCTAAAAAAGCTTGAATTCTCTTTTGAGTAAATTCTACATTTAAGCAGTGCGGGAGTAGACTAATAAGACATTTGGGCTGTTACCAAGCAAATTACATTTACATTTAGTCATTTAGCAGACGCTTTTATCCAAAGCGACTTACAAATGAGGACAATAGAAGCAATCAAAACCAACAAAAGAGCAATGATATACAAGTGCTATAACAAGTCTCAGTTAGCTTAACACAGTACACGTAGTAAGTTTTTTTTAAATTATTATATAAAGTTCCCAATGACCTACAGCTTCTGCTGAGATTCTTAAGTGTGCATTTTAGGGACATTTTTTTGCTATCCCATGAGGCCATGGGAGAGGATTTATGAATGGCAGTGAAGCAACGCAACTGATGCTGGTAGGTCATGTGACAGTATAAACAAGGCTCATGTATCTTAAATCTGAATTTCATTCATACTACTCATATTCACACTATATAGAGGTAAGTGAATTACACTTCAAACCAAATGTAGTACATACTAGACAGTATGCGATTTGGACAGCTGATGTGTTCTAAAATGGATGGAATTATAAAAAATAAAACATAAAACTCCAGCTACCAAATTTCTGCCTACTCTTAAAACTTTTAAAGTAGAGTATTTCTGCCTTCAGCCGTTAAGTCTACAAGTGTGATGTTCCCTAATGTTTTCAATTCTGTTCACATTTTAAAAGTAAAAAAAATAAAAATTGGTTAAAAATTGTTGCTGGTTGTTAAAGCCCTTTCTTACCTAAAGGCCAGTTCTTGGCTAAGCTACAAAGTGGATCAGTCTTTGTCAGTAAGCAAAAATCTGGCTCTGCAAGAAGGCAGGGATGTTTTGTAATAGGTTCTGTGGTTAAACAGCTATAAGGTTAATTCATTTTATTGGGCCTTGTGGGGAAACGGGTGGTTAAATTATGATCATGCTGTTGCCACATAGTGTAATACATTTGGTCTAATTCCTCTGTAATGCCTTAAAAATGACTCCGGATTGAGATGTAAAAACCACCAAGACTTTATTTTAACTTGTCATTTATCAGTGCTTTTATTGGCGATTGACTCCAGAATATAACTTTAGTTATGAATACTTTTAGATTTGTATGTTTTATGAAGAAAATGTGGTTTTTCTCAATGCTGGTTTTCTAAAGTACTTTAAGTGGAATTTCTGATTTTTATTGCAAAATCATCAGTGTGAATGCTTACAAAAATAATAGCACACCTGGCCTCGACAAGCTGCGTGATTTGAGGTATCATTCATGTTTGGCGCGGGACGAGTTACACGCTAAAGTTTAATACTTAAGGTTTGGGGTTTGTTGAAATATGAATTGCAATAACTATTCAAAGACACTGGAAGTCTGTTAACACGATCATAAGTCTGATCATGAGAGGTTTTATTATGGAAAATGTCAAAGGAAGCCCTGAGGGAGTTTTCAGCCAAAAGATATTGAGGTCCTTTTGTGAACAGAACAATTTCCTTGTATGACTTTTGCTCTGGTCGGTCTCAAGCGGTCATCCCCTGACGGAGCCCTATATAAGGCCTAATAAACCGAATTTGTGTCTTTCAGGGGCTTATGTGGACACACTTACGTAAGCGGCACTCATTCCCCATACTCTGCCTAAATCAACAGGCCTGGATTTCTCCTCTAAACTTCACGTCAACATTAGCACCACATAAATGACTATTGGATGATCATGTTTTGTGTGTTCAGCTGCCCTGATATTATATGGCCTTCCTCATCGACAGGGGGCGTGGGATATCTGAACCTTGGCGTAGATAAAACACACAGACACAGGTTTTCTTTAAGATGATTAATTGTTTTTAAACTTTTCTAAGGCTGTGCAAGTTGGAGAATAGGATACGTGCTTATGGAAAATGGGGTTTCAGTGGCTCTTGAATTAATGGGATAGTTCACCCAAAAATTTTAATTGTCATTTATTTGCTCAATCTCGTGTTGTTTCAAACTGATTTTTTTTTCTGTGGAGCACAAAAGGAGATATTTAGAAATTTGCTAATGCTGCTCTTTTCCATAACATGGAATCATGCAGCGACTCGCAGCTGTCAAGTTGCAAATAGTTACACGGTTTCTAAAAAAAAAAAAATGTATATAAAAAGAAGCTTATGCAACTCGTACATTATCCACCTTATTCAAAGTGGAAGTAAGCTATTTCAGCTAGGGCTGCGATAAACAGTTAATCGCAATCATTTTTTCTCAAAAATAAAATCATGATTATTAATCGCGATTATTGTTTTTATTTTTCATTTAATCAGAATTAACATCAACTTGCATGGTTTGCGTACAGATTAACCGTTCAGACGACGGTGTGAAAGAAAACAGACTGGCTGTACACATTTATTTGAGCAGAATAAATGCACATGTTTGCTGGCGTTTTCAGCTCATCAGCGCATTTTCTGTAAAATAGTGAGAGTGCATGTACATGGTTGCCAGGCTGGGAAGATTAAGTAAGCCATTGGTTTGGTAAGAAATGTATACATTTTTGAAAAAAAAATGGGTGGATGTAAACTCTCGAAACCTGGCAGTAGCAACCATAATGGCTTGTTACCATTGCAAGATATGCAAATTAAAATGAAATGCTTTCAGTTTGGAAAAAAAACCCAGTGGGCAATATCACATACGGTTATGCTTAAAGGGGTCATCAGATGCCTATTTTCCACAAGTTGATATGATTCTTTAGGGTCTTAATGAAAAGTCTGTAAAATTTCTCAATGGTAATGGTCAGCTTTTCAGAGCGAGCCGTTTTGTAGCATTTTCCTTTAAATGTTAATGAGCTCTGCTGACCCCGCCCCTCTCTGACGAGCCGTTCTCATGATACTGTTTACTTTTGCCGCGGAACTTGCTAATTAGCACATTATTAGGAAAGACGATTTGCAAAGGTTAATTAAAAAACCTTATACTTACTACTTCTGGTGGTGAAGCTGGATCACGAATGATTTGCGCGAACATAGACGCATTTATGTAGATCGGGGGGCGCATTCCCTTTAGAAACAAAAATAAATCCTCTGCTTCTTCAGCGGCTCAGATGTCAGCAGTAAATGACGACTGCTATGTTCATTATTACATCCAACAACAAAACACCTCAATCTCTTTGGAGACATTCTTGTCTACATCTACTCCGGCGGTGAAACAATGGCGGACTGATGACAGCTCACTCAGGGCGGGTCTAAGATAAGACACCAGTGTCAATCAACAATCGTGGGAGGGGCCTGGGTCTGTGTGACGTCACACTGACAGGCATCTGAGATCGTCTCGATTTGAGAAAGGGGAAATGATTTAACGAGATTTTAACACTGGGTGGATCTTTATCTTTATAGGGTGGTTGTGTACACACACACACTGCTTACACACATTTCAGTTCAAACAACTTGTAAAAGTGCATGTCCCATCCGATGACCCCTTTAAAGAGGGCATAAAATGGACTGTGTTGTATTTATAATAACCTCGAGTAACATTATAAATAGACTAAAAAAGTCTTCACTGTTTGATTGCATGTAGGTCCTGTGACCACCACATTAGTTCAGACTCTTCTGGTCTAGGTTCTGCTCCTCTGCTGCTAGTCCATCAGTGTGTGTGATGTGTCAGAGGAAGTGAGGTGGTGCTGGAGGGGAAGCACACAGATTGCGTTCCAGCAGGCACCAGAGCCTGTGATTTGAGCTCCCTGTCAGAGGCGTTAGGTTACAGTGTCTGGGAGCTCGCGCTGGTCCACCAGAACGGCCACTTCTACCTCATAAACCATCTCACTTCTAATCTGCTGCGTCAGTATTTAACCACGGGGTTTGAAGTTTTATGAGGTGATCTGTAATTGAATTAGTGGAATTGTTGGTACAGACAGGATCCGTTCAAACTGTTTGCACCACTAGTCAAATCTTCTGCACACTTGAGGATCATATTACTCCTTGTTCTTGACTCACTTTGAGTCGGACATGAGCAATTCAGTCGTTCAGTGCAAATTTGGTGACACTGATTTCAAGGTTTTTTTTTTTTGTTTTTTCAATAATAATCGTCTCAAAAGAATCAAGGATTAAATTTGGAATCTGAATCACTCACTTTTGGAGGCTGGGTTAGATTCCGAATTAGACACCCTAATCTGTGCATGCTTACTAGGTGTTTTTTTACAACAGTATGGTTGTTATACATGTAGTGAGGTAAAGTAATATATTGGAATATATTCTGGTTTGGTTTGAGTAAAGTACGTCCCAAAATACAAATACCTGGAAGTAAGCGACGAAAATGGTACAAAACTATAGAGTACCCAATATGTGATTAACTACAACTATTTAAAAATGTTTTCATTAATTGAAATCTTAATGAGATTAGCTGAAATCAACTAGAAATATACATCTGCTGGTCAAAGTTTGTAATCTTATCCTATTAAGTCTATGAAGCTGCCTTTATTTGATCAAAGAACAGCAAAACAGTACTATGGTGAAATATTATTATTATATAAATATTAAATTATTTCTGAAGGATCATGTGACATGAAGACTGGAATAAAAGCTGCTGAAAACTCAGCTTTGAATAAATTACATGTACATAGAGAAAAACAGTCATTTTTAAAGTCGTTTTAAATATTTCACAAATTTACCATTTATTTTTTTTATTTATGACTTTTATTATTTTTTAAGCAGTTTTGAAGTATTCCAACTTTTTGACGGCCAGTGTAAAGCATTCAGATGGAAAAAAACTTTAACAAAAAAACTTAAATTAGTGCTAAAAAAACTAAAATTGAAATATAAATATTGTAAATAGAAATGAGTACTATAAAAAAAAAAAACAAATAAATTGCAAAAAACACTCAACTTAAACATGAATTAATATTTTAATAAATAAAAAAAAATTAAATATAATAATATTCAAAATATTAATACATACTTCTAATAGTGCAAGAATCATACTGAAATAAGAGACTTACAAAGTAAAATGCTTTGTTACTGGTTACCACTGTCTAAATGTAAAAATTTGGTTTAAAGTAGCCATGAAATCAAAATGGACCATATTTTTATTCATAATAATGTCCCTGATACTATTGCTTATGATTAATCATCAATCATTCGAGTCCCACCCCTACAATATTTCCCACTCAGTGTTCTGCGTAATTCTGAAATGTGACACTTTTGTGTACGTTTTTTAAAAGCAAACGTTTGTCCAGACACCTTGAGACGTTCAGTGTTGTCCGTATACTGATGGATGGATATACTTTACTGATACATACCACAGTGTGGAAAGTGGCATCATTCTGTAATATAACCCTCATTAATTCTGCCATTCATCATTACCCACCACTCCCCTGTCGCGCCTTTCTCTCGGACCCCCTCTGTCTGTGATGGCAGCCCGTCAGATCTCCAGGGTGGGCGCCTTCGGCTGTCCGTCTCTCCTCACGCACTCGCTGTATGCTCGTCAGGCCCTGGTGGCGGCCTGAGACGCTGCAGAAGAACTGAAGGAAGCGGTGAGCGACGCCATCACCCTCTCACCTCAGCTAAACACAATAGAGAGAGGAAGCTGTGCACTCTTAAACTGCAGCAGAATGTGTGCGGTCTAGCTCTATTGCGGCAATGGTTGCAGCATTGCTAAGCCAGCTGTAGACTTCACTTGTTTCGGTTTGCAGTGCACACACTCGTCTTTTTGAATGCACAGGTTAGTAACAGGTTTCAGGGGAGTGGTGAACCTAGCTGCAGGTTACAAAGCAGGATTACCTGTTAACCAGCGAGCGGGAATATGAACGTGAAGAAGAAAATATGTCACAAATTTGTTGTCAATGCCAAGACTGGAAAAGGTCACTAACGAACCTGTGGTTTTTGGATAAGGTGGGGCTTCTTTCAATTTTTGTGCATTTTGAGCATGTTTTTATCCTCCAGGAAATTATTTATTAGCATTATTTACATGTACAATAAGAATCAGAAGCGCTCCGCGTGTCTCGTATGAAAAGCTTTGTATTTACTCTGTCTGTGAAACCTGGGGCCTGCTACAAAACCTAGTGAGCAGCCTACGTAGACTGCTACCTTCCAAGATGGCATTCTAACTAAGCTGGAACCTCGTAAGCGACTAATTAGAATTTTATTATTAAAGGGATAGCCCCTTGAGAATTTGTAATGTTTTACATAAGCAGCGTCTCTATGAACCGCACAAATAAAGCTCTGAACAAGAGAATTGACTCTCTTTCGATTCCGGTAGCGTTTGATGTTAGCATATCGCTAAGCTAACAGCTCAGTATTCTAATGAAAATACAAAATTCTCAAACTAGCAACTCGCAAACGAGTCATTCAGTGCCGTTTATGAACTGATTCAACAGGTTCATTGAAAAGATTGATTGTTATCAAATCAGACATTGCTCTCGCCGTTACCCAGTCGCTTTAGGTTTCTTTCAGTTTTGTATAATGAGAAACGGTATGTTTTCATGAAATGTTTTAATATGATTGAACTGCCTTTGATTTTTTTTATGTGTGATGTCTCCTGTGAGCGTTTGATGCTAGCATGTTGTTAGTAAATGAGACGTTCATTGTGATTTGTGAACTAATTCAACAGAATATTGGTTTCTTTCAGTTTGATATAACAAGGAAGAGTATGTTTTTATGAAATGTAGAGAAGTCTCAACATGCTTTCGATTCCAGCAGCGTTTGATGCGTTAGCATTTGCTAAGCTAACAGCCTAGCATACACAAATATGCAAACAATTGCTATACATTGTAGTTGGATCAAATTTGTACCTTTTTTCAGTGTTGTATAATCAACATTTCTCTTCCTCACCATCTTAGAATTTATATATATATATTGTTTTGACGCTGGGCAGTACATTGTGGATCTGACTTTTCTGTGAAGGATTTGGTTGATACTGCCTTAGAACTTGACCAAACTTGGAGTTTTCTTCAATTTAGAGCAGACTCAGTCAGTTACCTCTTTATATAGAGGTTATAATGCAGAGCATTTGTGCTTTTTTGCCATGCATAGCATTCACAGGTGAATCCTCCTTGATCGACGGTGTTGAGGATCGGTTGAGGATGAGTGGATGTCCATGATAGCCTCTGCAGTTCCTCTTGATCTTATCAGGGTTATTGAATGCGTTGATGGAGTGAGAGATTCCTCAGATCGGCTCTAAACAGGAATAATGGGGGAGCCCACTTCTCAGGTGGGTTCAGATTCATTGCCTTTAGCTTGAATTTTTTAGGACATACAGTGAGTTACATATAGATTTACAAATATTAGTTTCAAAAACGGAGAAATTTGGACACGGTTGCTACAGCAGTGTCTCTGGTTACAAACATACAAAACCGAGTTATCCGTTGTTTGTACTGTACATTTAAAATGTTTTCATTTCACTTCATTTCTGTGAGGTATAAAAGGCAGTTGCTTCATTGTTAACAAAAAATTTTAGTTGAAAAAAGGTGGTTATTTTATAAATATTGCAGTATCAGGCTTGTGGCATGAAATTCATTAAAGGATAGTTCCATCCAGAAATAAAAATTATCGTCCAATTTAATTACTCATGTCATGTCGTTCCAAACCTGTAAGACCTTCGTTCATCTTTGAAACACAACTGAGGGATATTGGAGAAATCTGAGCGCTTATGACGTGCATAGAACAGCAAGCAACTGACACGTTCAAGGCACTGAAAGGTAGTAAAGACATGGTTAAAATAGTCAATGTGACATCAGTG
The DNA here is from genome assembly GCA_018155175.1 of Sinocyclocheilus anophthalmus. Classification (NCBI taxonomy): domain Eukaryota; kingdom Metazoa; phylum Chordata; class Actinopteri; order Cypriniformes; family Cyprinidae; genus Sinocyclocheilus; species Sinocyclocheilus anophthalmus. The sequence goes on from JADLZN010011102.1 coordinate 925,105, forward strand.
GTTCAACCGTAATTTTATAAAGCTACGAGAATACCTTTTGTGCGCAAAGACAACAAAAATAATGACTTATTCAACAGTTTCTCTTTCGGTGTCAGCTTGTGGCCACGGGTCCATGACGCATTAATATTTAAAAACACTAATTACAAATCTGAGTACTAAATATAACCTCTAGTAAATGTCAAAATGAATATAATTTTTCATACTGTACAAAGTTATTTACTTTTAGCATTTGAAATATTGTTTCTAGTGTTAATCAAGACCGTAATATTGTAAATACAAGTTATATTTATTAAAACAAGTCCCAAAAGACAATAGAACACTATCCTCATTGCTTACATCTGTATCTCCAAATCTTTCTTTCGTACTTTATCTCGTGACTAGTCGGCTTATCATTTGTAAAATAATTTGCACACATCATTTGGCGAGGTTGTAAATGTCAAGCACATGGACCTGTGGGACAAACCAAACGCATCTGTGCTGTTCCACCCCAACTCAAATGAGCGAAAAGGTTTCTGGGACAGATGGAGAGGGAGGATAGCGCAGTTCTTCTAGAGTGCAGATGTTTTGTTTTGCTCTCTTCTGTGAAGTGCGTCTCTCTTTTACCATCAGTCCTACAGCTTGAAGAGCACAGATGCACACGGCTGGAGGTTTCTTGAAGCTAACGTGTTTATCAGACAGCAGCATAAAAGCACTGAAAGAGCGCGCTTCTGAGAAGCGGGGCCCTCTGTGCCTTTTGTGATCAATTCAGACAGCGTTCCTTTTTTTAGTGTGCAAAGAGCTGCAGAGAGCTTCTGTTCTGTAGCTTTGAGACTCAATCCGCATGTCTGCTGTGTCTTCAATGGGTAAAAATCAGAACTGCAGTTTAGGCCTTGAGGCTTTTGAAGCCTCTCTCTATGACAAGCATCATTTCCTCCCCTTTTCTTCACTTCTAGCTCATATTTGCATCCTTTACAGGGGAATGCTTCTAAATAACAATTGGTCTGATACCTTATTTTTTATATCTGTCAAAGCATTTCAAATTATCATCAGTATTTCTACAGTTACAATTATTTACATTTACATTTAGTCGTTTAGCAGACACTTTTATCCAAAGCGACCTACAAATGAGGACAATGGAAGCAATCAAAACCAACAAAAGAGCAATAATATATAAGTGCTGTGACAAGTCTCGGTTAGCCTAACGTAGTAAACGTAGCAAGGTTTTAAAAAAAAATTTTTTTATAATAAATGAAAAGAAAACAAGTAGATAGAATAGAGAATGGTAGTGTTAGAGGGTCATTATTACAAAAGCCTAAATAAAAAGAAAATAAGTAGACGAATAGACAAAGAATAGAGATGCTTATGGTAGAACACCGTTTTTCTTTTTAATCAAACAAGTAGTTAGAATATACATTTTTGTTGGTTGTTTAAATGAAAAAAGAACAAAGTCGATAAAATAGAATTAGAATAGAGTGCTAGAGTTAGAGGGTCAAATGAGATGCAAGAGATGGTTTTCAGTATATATTAATTATCATATTATAGGGTGGTCACTGAAACCAACCAAATGGCAATGGTACCTATGTAACCGGTACGTACCTACTAGAACCGAATCAGAAGCAGATTTCGGTGCCTTATTTCGGTGCCATGCCTGAGCGATCGTTTGAAATATTTGTCCTCTGGTTCTCCGCAACAGACATAAGAAACATCATCAACGGCACCGCACGTGAAAATAATTCAGACTTGAGAAAACGCACGGGGCTTAGTAAATACAAATCCAAACACATCTGTAGTAAAGATGGTCCTGTGTTTTCACATTCCAACTTGAAAAAGCACATCGGGAAATGAGAGCCAATCCGAGGAAGCGCGTGAATGCAGGCAATGCACCTGCTCTGATGGCAGCAGGTGAGCCTACCCGTTAACTAAAGCTAACTATGCCGGTAAAGGCGCAGTCCGTAATTGGCACTCTAGCGTTATAAAACAGAACTGCGTGCGTCTGCGGAGACATTGTAGCGGAGCTATTCTCCCGTTTATGTCAGACGAATCCGCAGCACCTGGGCTACTCGGAGAGGGACCTACCGAACCCATGTTTAATATAATCCGGAAGAAAACAATATTAAGGTGTAACCGTAGTGAGTCAGGCCAAGCAAAAAACATGTTTGAAAGGATTCACTGGTGTACCTCGCTTATTGTAGTAAAATTTGTTACATTTTGAAACACAAAAAAGGTACGGACTGCAGCTAATTAAAATGCCTATTTTCCAAATAAAAAGGAGAGAAAATTCTAACCTTTACGCCAAACAACAGTCAAATTGCTTCCTTTGCTGATTGATGGGCTTCTTGTCACTAGAGAGCAGAAAAAATATGTTACATAGGCTACTTTAAAAGAAACATCAATTAGCAAGGATAAAATTATTAATTAGTATGAAAACCAGAGCTGGCTGTGGAATAACACCGATAAGATGATTGTCGCAGTCGAGGTGTTATGTCTTGTTTTCATTCCAAACGTTATATGTCAGTTACTCCGGTAGCTATAATACGATGCCTTTCGTATAACGGATTCCGGAGGAGTCGAGTTCGCTATTCTGTCGACGCGATATGTGGAATTTCTGTGCGAGGAGGGGCTTGCCTCTATGGGTCCAGTAGTATGAATGAAACCGGACACATGTGTTTAAGTGCTAATGGCCCAATCCATATTTTTGGGGGCATTTTTTCATATTATTTGTAATCAGTATCGGTTCAGGCAAGTTAGGCATGGAACATTTTTAAAATTATCAATTGCACTGTTATGAAAAAAACCAACGATAGCCCACCCTGAAGTAATATTGTATAAAGTTGCATTAATGCATTTATTAAATGAATTATAGCATTAATTGTTTAAAAATACAGTAAACCTGTAATACTGTGAAGAATTATTACAATTTAAAATAACGTGATTCCGACTTATTCAATTTTTAAAATGATAATTTAGGCCTGTGATGCAAAGCTGAATTTTTTGCATCATTATTCCAGACTTCAGTGTCACGTGATCCTTAAGAAATCATTCTGATATGATGATTTGGTTCTTAAGAAACATTTCTTATTATTAATAATAAATAACGGTTGTGTATGTTAATATTTTTGTGGAAACTGTGGTAAATTACAATGAATAGAATGAACAAAAGAGCATTTATTTGAAATAAAAATCTTTTGTAACATTATTAATGTGTGCACTTAAATGTGAACAAATTTAATGTATCCTGTGATGTGTTAATTTCTTTTAAAAAAAAAAGTAGCATATTACCCCAAACTTTACAGTAGTATCTTGATCATGCCCTCTTATGATTGCGAATAATAGCATCCAACATAAAAAGAACACATATGTGTGTGTACTGTGGTATATTTGTAATGTGTAATTTATATATAACACAAATAAGTTATATACTTTTGGAAAATATACAGTATTGCAGCTATATTTACATTCATCTAATTGTCTATATATATAAAATATTTCATTTACGATGTCGACCGGATAGTGGATTTGCGATACCGATAGATAGGTGACCAAATGGCAATAGTGCTGTGTTCAAAATATCGATAAGACGATGTATCATCACAGAGATTTGACAATACGAGTATCGATACAGCTGGCCCTGTATCAATATCGTGGCACGTGTGCAGCAGTGGACCACACTTAATTTCACAACGTTTAAAATTTAGTAGAAAAGAGCGAGGTTTCTAAAAAAAGAATGAATTGAGCATCTCCGCCTTAATAATATGGCAGCAGAGGAAACACAACGGGGTGTGTTGCACTGAGATAAAGAGAAGGAATCCCCAAAACAGAGCTACACTTGCGAATAAGGAAAATTTGGCTAAACGTGCTAATTATCTTTGTCAAATGGCAACCTGTGCACACCGCTCTCTCTCCGACTGGCATAAACGCGCTGGCCTTTCTGACAACACAGCGGTTAGCTTGCGATTTAGCTTATCTTCCACTCAAGTCTATTAAGCAAAAGTGTGATTCATATCAACGGTTATATACGACAAACAGAGAGAGAGAGATATGTGTATGTATGAATTACACCACTGTTTTGACCGTGGGTTTCTCTAAACGTAAAAGCTATGGCTTTAATTCCTTTAGAAACAATTGTTACCAGCTCCTTGTTGAGAAAGATAATGTAGCTCTTGAGCGATTAAGATATTTAGTTGATAAAACTGTGGGGCAGCTCTAAAAAGTTTGTTCCTGAATGTCTGAGTTCCGCTGCAGCGTGATCTGTGTGAGTGACTGCACTTAACACCAAACTGCTTCAGTTTCACACAAATGCCGGCACAGACATGCATGTTCGGTTAGAATCGCTCCCTAAACTCGTGCATCTTCAGATGCGGAGCGAAAGTTACAAAAATGTTTTGGCACACCGCCACGCGAAACGAGCGTCTGCGCGCACGGCAAAGCGAGACGTTGCGGCGCTCGAGTCTATAATCAGCCATTAAATCAGCCTTGAGAGTGCTTTTGTGCGGTAGATACAGTTGAGACAGCGCCCGTTAGTTTAGAAACTCTTCGACATTTTTAGTTTATTGTAGAGGAGTTGTGTAATTTTGTGCAAGAACGCAACAGCATGTAAATTATTTAAACATTATAGCAGAGTACTTACAATATAATGTATTGAGAACAAGGAATTATTATTATGGGCTTTAAAACAAGATTGCAACAATTCAGAATATTGTACCGGGTGGGAAGTGCCAATGTAAACTGAAACATCTATGCCATTCTATATTTACTGTGCTTACAGTTATGAAAGGCCCTCATAATGCAGAGGTCAAACGGTCTGCTCTGCCATAGTTAGAAATGGCACTCTAGTCACAAGCAGTGTTTTAAAAACAGCGGTTTTTCTAAACTTCGGCTGAGGTGAAATCGGCCATTCATGATCGCTTGATATGTATCGTATGGCGCGACTTGCGGTGATACACAGACCTATGGCCGATACCGATTAATTAACAGATTGTTTTAAACTTGATACTGAACAAAAACCAAAATAGTGCTTTATTAACAAAAACCGTACTGAACCATACTAGCTGTAGTAGTAAAAAAATATATAATAGTAAATGTTGAAATTAACACAATCTAACAATGAACAATACTACACAGCTTTTCTTTCCATCTGAATGCTACAAATGGATCTAGTTTAAGTGATTACCTTCAAAGTTCAAACTGTCATGCTTGAAAGGTGCACCATCCTTTAAATATTACACAAAGGCTTATAGCATTAAAATGATATACATCTGGATAGGTAGTATACTCTCACACTGTTAAAGTTCTAGTCTTGAAATAAAAGAGAAGCGCGGAGGTAGAGAACCGCCGGTATCACACACACTACGGACGCGTCACGTCAATCGAGCAGCGGTCTAAACAGTTTAGTAATCACCAAACGGACCTCAAGTTTACTTCAAGATATTGAACAATTTAGCATGGTGCGTTTGACGTCGAGTGTTTAAAAAAACGGAGCCTAAACGGAAAGAGAAAGCTCGGCGAACCTATATTAGCTATATAATATGAAGCAAACAGACTTATTAGAGCCCCAGAAAAGACAAACGTTTGCCTGAAAAAAGCACAATACACAATTCATGTATGTACATTAACACGATTGGGCAATACATGTATTTAAAGGATAACTATGATGAATAGGCCCACTCTGTGGTGCGCAGGATTTCTGCGGCTTATTTAAATCGCCGTCTGAGTTCCCGGGGGGGCCTTTTTCTGTTCAGCAGGCTAGTATCACGTGTCGAAACAATAGCAGTGCTGTCAGTGATTATAAACACTAGAGGTGGCTATAGCACGTGAATGACAGCAGACCTCTTTTTAACGTTTTGGACGAACCACCGGAAAACATCGGCATGGATTTTTGCGAAACGACAGTTCCAGCAATGAACTATCACGGTTGCCGATAATCGCAAAACGATAAACATCGGTAGACCCTATGTACTATATAAATGTATAATTTTTGCTGACATATATACATGCTGGGTGGGTTTTCTATATAGGCTAATAATAAATATAACAGTACACACACATATATTAGGTAAACAAAAACTTTTATTTTGGAGGCGATTAATCGTTGGACGCATAGGATTTAGCCAAGTTGAAGTTCCTGACTTCTCAGCAGGAACACTTTAGAAGGAGATGAGAAGACGCAAGGACAGACAGCTGACAGGCGAGAAAGCAGTGATGAAGAAAAGGGCTGGTTTAGGGGAATGTGCTGAGGTCTGATTAGAGTGTTGGCGCAGATGGCCTAGCTTTGTGTTCTTTGCTGTGGAACTCGCTATGGCGGTGGGAGTGGAGGGCGTAGGCTTGTCTGCCAAGTTAGGGAGTGTCTATGACTGTCTCTGCCCCAATGTGGGGAACTTTGGACCTCCCAGAAGTCATTAATCTAATTAGTGAAACTGTAGAGGTTTGAAGTGCTCGTAATAGAACCGTGTAAGAGATCTGGTTTTACCATGCAGGGGCGTGTATTAACAGAGATAGACGTTAGAGATATGGTGTGGAACTTCAATTGCAAAAAAGCTATTCGTGTCAAATACATTTGACGCCGAAGAAGAAACCACTATCTGAGAAAACACTCGGGTTATACGTGTGGGGTGTCGAAGCCAGAGTGGTTACCAGCCAATTTGTCTCACACCGAGTGGTGGATCTGTAGCGAGGTTGCGTAGCTGCAGAAGTTTATAGGCAGTCAGAAACAATAGCTGCGTCTTACGATCGCAGCATCATGTCCAAAATCAATAATTGCCTTCAATTCACTTGTTAGGACCCTATGCAATCAATTAAATTTTTCCAAATTCTTTGTTTCTTATGGGACTTAATGCTGCTGGGACTGTTTTACGGTTATGTTAGTAATCAGAAAGCAGTGTCTGTGTAATGGAAGCCATGAAACGTGAACAATGAACAAGATTTTTTTATTTTTTTTAAGTTATCAAACATGTACATTCTAACATTTATTTGAGAATTTATGATTCCCATTTAAGTTTAAATCAAAAATGTTTATATTAATTTTGATATGAAATATATCAAATAAATTAATCAGTTGAATCATAAAAAGCTGTCATTATTCTTGGTAACAATAATGATGCCCAAATGAAATTGTTTGTTTCAGAAATCTGGCTGTTTAAATCTTTCTGATTTATGATTTAATACAAATTCACTATCAAAAACAGAGGTAATCAAGGCAGTTAAACCTTTAAAGCACTTAATCTTTTTAAAATGCATGTCAAATCAAAATTAAATATTGTATTTATTTATTTTGCTAAACAGAGTGCTGCACAACAAAGGTCTACTAAAACATGGAAGAAAAATTGTGTAATTGATCCTTTAAAAAATAAAGCTTGAAATAAAATGTATGAATATTATTATTACTTAGCACATTCTACTGTACAGTAGTAAAATATTTAAGGTGTTAAAATAATGTTAGATGGTGGTAACCTAAATCATCGCCTCAGGAGTTGTTCTCGTTTTTGGTGCATTTCCGATTCTTTTACTTAAGTCTGCTTTCAGTTTATCAGGTATGATGTCAGGATCAAAGATGGGAAGCCACGCTTGCTCTTTTAAAATTGTTTTTTTCCTACCCAGGCGCTCGTTATTCTGTACGATGCATTTGAAATGAAACGGCGTATCCTGCTTTCGCTGTTTGCGCCCTACTTTTGGATCTGCCTTTTCCCCATCTTCCTGACTCATGCTTGGACAATAGACAATCGCTGGCCATCATTCTAGAGGAAGTGATCTCTCGCTTTGACTTCACGGACATCATTTGACTATAAACTGTCCTCTGGCAGTCGTTGCGTTGAGGTCTTAAAACAATGGTAATCTTCATCAGTTATTTATTTAACCAAATGGCACACAATCGCTGGGGAGATGCTTGTCTTTGGCGAGTAGACAGTGGTACATTCCCTTTGTACACTGCTGAGGGTGTGTCCAACAACAGCGTCGCCAGCGTTCATGCCAGCCGCTTCGGACGGGAGATTGCATTGGTTTCTTTCCAAAGTCGTTGCAGTCTGTTTCCATTAGTTGTTTTCCTTTCTTGTGTTTGTCTTTGTGAACATGCTGTTTTGTTGAACTTTGAATTTTTTTTCTTCTTCTTTTCTAGGTCTGCCATAGAGCATCTCTACTAAGATATCCACAGCTTTGATGCAGCACAGGTACGCATTTATACTGACGTTTATACACAAGCAGTTACTGTGATATTCTGAGTGGTTGTTTGCTAGGTGTTTGGTAATGATTGCTGGATGGGTGCTAGGTAGGGCTGGTCGATAAAGATGTCATCTTGAGAAAATGTATGTTGATAACGATGATAAGCTCTCATACAGCAATATACACACATAAATGCGACAGCAAAACAATCGCACAAGATAAAAAAGCGAGAGTAAAAGAAGCAGATAATAACGAAGACAGAGCAAAATAAGAAGAAAAAAAAAAAAATAAAGAGATAGAGAAATAGAAAAGAAAAAAGAAAATGGGCAAAACATAGTATAGAAGCCAACGCAGAGAAAGAGAAGAGGAATAAAAGGAAGAAAAGAAAAAAAAGAAAGAAAGGAACCAGGAACAAATACAAGAAGAGAAGCACAAGTAGACAAAAAAGAGCAAAAAGAAGGAAGAGGAGAAGAACCAAATAGACACAGAGCAGCAGAAGAGCAAAGAGGAAAAAGAAAAAAGAGCGAGAAGCAAGAATGGGAAAAGGAAGAGGAGAAGAAAGAAAGAAGAGAGAGAAGAAAGAAACTTAGAAATAGGAAAAAAAAAAGAAAAGAAGAAGAGAAAGCAGAGAAAAGAAAAGCAGAGAAAGGAGAAAAGAGAAGAACAAGAAGAAATGAAAGAAACAAAAGCAAAAAAAGAGCAAAGGGAGAAAATAAAAAGGACAAAAAAGGCGATAAAATAAAGCAGGATAGAAAAAGGCGAGAAAAAGGAAAAAGCGAAAGAGCCAGAAAAAACAAAAGGCGAGAAAAAGAGTAAGAAGGCAAGAAAAAAGAAAGAGAGCCAGAGGATAAAGAAAAAAAGCAGAGAACAGAGAAGAGAGAAAAGAAGTAGAAAGGAGAAGCAGTCAGCCATAAAGCAAATAGGAGGATAGAAAGAAGAAAGGAAAAAGAGAGAAAAGAAGAGAAGGAGATGAAGGAAGAGGGAAGGATGAAAAGGGAGGAGAAGAGCAAAGAGCCAGAAGAGAGAAGGAGATGATAAAAAGAAAAACGAGAACGAGAACGAGAAAAAAGAAGAAAAGAAGAAAAAAACAAAGAAAGAAACAGACAAAAAAAAGTAAAAAAACAAAACAAAAAGAAAACGAAAAAAAGAGAAAAGCCAAGATAAGCAAGACAAAGAGAGAGAAAAAGAGCTTAAGAGAAAAAGGTGCCAGTAAAGAAAGAAAAAAAAGAAGAAGCAAAAAAAGAAGGAAGGAAAGAAATAAAAAAAAGAAGCAGCAGATAAGAGAAAGCAAAGAGAGAAAGCCGAAAGAAGAAAGAAAAGGATGAAAAAGCAACGAAAAACATAGTAAGAAAAAAGAAGAAAAAGGCAAAAAAAAGAATGGTAGACAGAAGCAGAAAGAGAGACCCAAAGAAGAAAAAGCATAAAAGCAAAAAGAGGACAGAGGAGAAGAAAAAAAAGAAGAAAAGCAGAAGAAAGAAAAAGAAAGAAAAAGCAAATAGAAAAAAAAAAGAGAGAAAACGAAAAAAAAAAGGAAAAGAAAAAAAAGCATAAAAGACGGAGGAAAGAAAGCAAAAAAGAAAAGAGGCTAGAAAGCAAGAAAAAAAAAAAAAAAAAAAAAAAAAGGGAAAAGCAGAAAAAAGAAAAAGAAAGAAGAAAGTAAAAACAAAGAAAAAGAAAAAAAAGGAAAGAAAGAAAACAAAAAGAGAAAAAGAGAAAAAAAGAGAGCGAGTAGCAAAGAGGAAATCGGAGGAAGAGAAGAAAAAGAAGGATAGCAAAGAATAGAAAAGAAAAGCAAGAGAAAGAAAGTAATAAAAAAAGGCAAAAGAAAAAAAGAGAAACATAAGAGCAAAAGAAGAAGAAGAAAGACGAGAAAAGAAAAAACAGAGAAAGAAAGCACAACAGGAACAGAAAGAAAGTATAAAGAAAAAAGACAAAGAAAAGAGAGAAAAAAGAAAAAGAAAGAGAGATAACAGCAAGCAAGAAAAAAAAAGCAAGATAGGCGGGGAGGGGGGGGGGGGAGGAAAGGAAAAGAGAAGAAAGAAAAGGAAGAAGAAAGAAAAGGAGAAAGAACAAAGAAGAGGAAGAGAGAGGGGGGGGGGGGGGGTGCCCCCCCCCCCCAACGAAGAGCAAGAAAAAAAGAAACGAAAAAGAGAGAGAAAGACAGAAAAAAAGAGAAGACACAAGAAGTAAAAGAGCATGAGGGAAATAATAAAAAGAAAAAGAAAAAAGAAAAAGACGAAAAAAAAACAAAAAGAAGAAAAAGATACAGAATGAGCAGTAAGAGAAAAAGTATATGGACAGTTCAGAAGCCCAGGCATGTGGCTAACAAGTCTGCATGTTTTTCATGTCTCTGTGTGAATGAATGGTGCAGTTTTCTCTATACAAACTCAAACGTACAATGCTCATTGTGCTTTCAGCATCTGCTTCTCAATATATGAGGACATGAACACATAAACTAAATCTCCAGAGCTGCTCTGATAGTCACTTCAGCAGCACTTTACAGTTTGATTTAAGTTTCAGATGGCTCCACACAAAAACTTCTTCAAGCGGAAACCGAAGATCTTTTGCACACAAACCATCCAAAATAAAAGTTTGGTAACTTGAAGAATTGTGACAGAAATATATTACTATTGCATGCACAAATGTAATAAAGTAATGATAATAATATTATTACTTTTAAGAAGTATCATACGTCCAAGATATTTTTTCATCCATGTTTTAATTTACAAAGTAATTGTAATGCAATGTTTTGTTGTAAATTAATTGCTAGATTTTCATTTGATTACATTTTAAAAGATTGATTAAAGTTGTATCAATTCATTCCATTAGTAACCATTTTTGATGATAAATTTGTTTTAAATCATAAAACAGAATCTAGAAAAAATAAAATGGAAAACACTGAATTTAGGGGAAAATAAAATGGATTTTATGGGGCCCTAAATTAAAAGATATTTCACTCTGTGGAATTTAATTGCAAACAAATAAAGTTATGTTTATATTTATTCACAAGGTCTAACAAACATGTGGAAAGCATTCCCTTCCCCATTAATGGTAAATAATAAAACTATTGATATTGTATGATATGGAACAAATATTGTGATATTATTTTTGGCCCAGCCTTAATGCTAGGGCATTGCTAAACAGTTTCTAAGGGGTTTTGGATTATCAGAACTAGTAAAAACATAGCCAAGGTTTTGTTTCGATATTAGAATTTTTGTTGAAGAAATCCATTAATTTCAGTTGGAATCCATACGGTTGGGAATTTAGCGTGAATATGAAAACTTTCCCCATGTAGATTTCGCGTGGTTTGAGTTCAAGCATCCTTACACTGTTAACAAAATACAATGGCTTTTTTGCCCAAAATGTTGTTACTGTGCTTTTAGACTTGGAAATTAAAGCTAATTTCACACTTTTACAGTATATAACCAGTCAAATGATGAGGTCATTGTGTTTCCAAGCTTCTCAAATCTGCATATCAGTTGCAACAAATGCTTTTTTGAGTATTTAATGTGCCTATATTCTAGGCCTGGGTGATAAAACGGTATCGATATTTATCGACGGTACACCTTCTTCGATAACGATATAATTTTTTCGGATTAGTGGCAGATATAGACATGCAGAGTGCGCAGGACAGCACACAAACACATGCTGAATTGAGTGCTGTGCCTGCCTGTGATGAGGAGAAAAATAATAATATTAGTCGAATTGAAAATAAACATTTGCATGTGAATGTTAGGAGTGCGTTAGGGAGCGTAATCAGTGGCGCACGAGATGCGGTGATAATGATGTAAGTGACATAGTTGCATTTGAATGTTTTGTTAGTCTCTAGCCCACAAGATGCGCCGCTGCTGTGTTATGCATTCAAAATATTAGAGAAATATAGAAGCTCAATGCGGAGAAGATCTTGATTAGGTGAAAAACGGAAACAAGCCATTCCACAGAGCTATGCTGTTTTCAGTTCTAGTTTCAGTTTAGCGACCCCTAGTGGTGACATGTCTATATTTAAGCAGAGCATGTGCTGTTCAGCCATTATGTTGTGAGGCGTTTGAGAGGGCACACAGACGATACCAATCTCCATCCACACTTCATTTATTCTTGGAAAAGGCACTGTCTGTAAGTGTTTTTAAATGAATGTTCTTTTTGGTGTTTATTTTTGGTTGTGTTGTTGTATTTGGAGATGTTAGATGAGTGTGTGTATATGTAAGACTAGTACTCTTCAGCTTGTTGGATTCACCTAATCTAGGCATTTATTGTAAAGAATTTTTCAATAATGATGCATTTTAAAACTTGTGTGATCATTTGCATATTAAAGGAAATGTGAGATGTGTGCCCTGTAATGTTGTTTATGCTATTGCTATGTATGCTGTGCTATTTACAATTGAAAATGGATGTATTGGATGTTGCTTATGCTTCTATTGTTGTTTTTTGCAGTTTTACACCGCTTCCATTAAATTGTACTTGGATTCAGTCATTGTCTCAAGTCTTTGTTGGAGGAGTGTTAAGCTTGCTGCATAGCTATGTATGTGTACACATAGTGAGGGCAGTAAAGTAAAAAGACAACTAAACTTCAAGATTCTAAGTGAAGTGGAGATACGTCGTCTTCTCTCAAAAAAATAATGTCAAAAGCTGATTCTATAAGCATCGATCCAGTAGACCTAGAGGTTAGGTCAGAATGTGCTGCATCAGCTTCGTCATCCTCTTCACGAAGATCAAGTAAGTCTGCAAGCAGCATAGCCGCAGCACAAGCCCGTGCTAAAGCAGAAGGAGCACGTAGAAGAGCTGCCTTTGCTAAACGAGAGATTGAGATGCAAGTTGAGAAGGCACGCATCGAAGCTACTTTAAATGCCTTAAAGGAAGAGTGTGAGGCTGAGGCTGCCTCAGCAGAAGCTGAAGTGTTTGAGGCATTTGTTAAATCAGAAATGGGTGAATCTGACAGGAGAGGAAGTCATGTTTCATCAATCCACCAGTCTATCGAACGAACAGGAGAATATGTTCGGAAACATTTTTCTTCTGTAGATAAATTTCCTCAACCTGCAGATGTAGACGGTTCCAGCTGTCGCTCACAGTGTCATATAGATTCTTTCAGTCAGACCCCAGTTACAGTTCAGACTCCCATCAGAGCAAAAGTTAATTCCACAGATGTTTTGGAACTGGCTGCTTATTTATCTCGTAGAGATCTCATTACTGCAGGGCTTAAAGTGTTTGATGATCAACCTGCCAGTTATCTGTCATGGAAATCCAGTTTCAACAATGCAGTAGAGGGGTTGAGTCTCAAACCTACTGAAGAGTTAGATCTCATCATCAAGTGGCTTGGTGGGGAGTCACTGCAACATGTAAAACGCATTAGAGCAGTTTATGTTAATAATCCAGCTGAGGGCTTGGATGTGGTCTGGCAGAGACTTGACAGAAGTTATGGTTCTCCTGAAGTTATTGAAGCTTTCCTGTTCTCCAGACTTCATGATTTCCCCAGATTTTCAATTAAAGATGGCAAGAAGCTGCAAGAGCTCAGTGACTTGCTACTTGAAATTTTAGCAGCAAAGAAAGAAGGTTATCTACCAGGGCTCAACTTCCTTGACACCGCAAGAGGAATAAACCCAATTTTAGAGAAATTGCCTTATAGTATTCAAGAACAGTGGATGAGTAAAGGCTCTCATTATAAAAGGGATCATTCTGTGCCATATCCTCCTTTTCCTTTTTTTGTTGAATTTGTGGGTCAACAAGCGGAGATGAGAAATGACCCTAGTTTTTTTCTCTCAAGTTCTGGCACTGTTCCCTTCAGAGTTGAGAAGCAATATCCGGTTAAATCATGGAAACCTAAGGCCTCTTTCTCAGTCAATAGAACGCAGGTGGAAAACCCTCTCTTTTTTGAGCATTTAAAAGAGGATCCAGATAAACAATGTCCCCTTCACAAAAAACCCCATTCGCTAAAAAAGTGCAGAGCTTTCAGAGGAAAACTCCTTGTAGAGCGAAAGCGTATTTTGTCACAGCACTTTATATGCTTTAGATGTTGTGCTTCAACAGCGCATCAAGCAAAGGACTGTAAAGTTGTAGTGCTTTGTGAGGAATGCGGTAGTGATCAACACATCTCCGCTTTACATGCAGGACCAGCACCTTGGATTATAGTGAACTCTTCTAAACTAGCATATGATCATGGTGGGGAGCAAAGTGCACGTGCATCAGCTGCGACTACCTCAATGTGTACTGAAGTGTGTGGAGGAGGACTCAAAGGTAAATCTTGTTCTAAAATTTGTCTAGTGAATGTCTATCCGAAGGGGCAACCCGAAAAGAAAGTGAGAATGTATGTGCTACTAGATGACCAGAGTAACGTGTCACTAGCTAGATCAACCTTTTTTGATATTTTCAAAATCCAAGGTGATGCTTGTCCATATACACTTAAAACATGCTCTGGAACGACGGATGCTGTTGGAAGGAGAGCAAGTGGTTTCCTTGTAGAGTCAGTAGATGAAGAAGTCTGCCTAACATTACCAACTCTCACGGAATGTGATTTGATTCCTAACAATAGGGACGAAATACCAACTTCAGAAGCTGCACGCAACTATACCCATCTTAAAGCTGTAGCTGACAAGATTCCGCCTTTTGACCATGATGCCAAGATACTTCTGTTGCTTGGCAGAGATATCATTCGTGTGCATAAGGTACGAGATCAGTCCAATGGTCATCACAATGAACCCTTTGCTCAACGCTTGGATTTAGGATGGGTTATCATTGGCAACGTCTGTCTTAATGGTGCCCATAAACCCGCTGTTTGTTCTTATAAAACTAACCTTCTCTGGAACGGACGTCCCAGTTACCTGACGCCATGTGAGAATAACATCTACATGAAAGTACGACTGTCAGGTGAGCAAAACAAGTCTCCTGTTAGGCCAACATGCACAGATGTGGGCAAATTGATTTTCAGTCAGACAGAGAAGGATTATAAGCTTGCAGCTTCATTTGAGGATGAACTCTTTTTACAGATTATGAACCAGGAATTCTGTAAAGATGATGCAAACAGTTGGGTAGCTCCTTTACCATTCCGCACACCAAGACAACGCTTACCCAACAATAGACATCATGCTTTGAATCGACTTATGTCGCTCAGTCGTACTCTGAAAAAGAACACAGAGATGAAGGATAATTTCATAGATTTCATGGAAAAGATGTTTGAAAACAATCATGCTGAAGTAGCACCTCCTATTGACAGAGATAAGGAATGTTGGTACTTGCCAAGTTTTGGAGTTTATCACCCTCAAAAACCTGGTCAAATTAGAATTGTGTTTGATTCAAGTGCACGGTGCAATGGTGTGTCATTGAATGATGTTCTCCTTCGAGGTCCAGATCTCAATAATAGCTTGCTTGGGGTCCTCATGCGCTTCAGAACTGAGCCAGTTGCAGTGATGACAGACATCAAGCAGATGTTTCATAGTTTCCTTGTGAGAGAGGATCATCGTGACTACCTCCGTTTCTTGTGGTTTCGTAACCACCAACTTGACAGTGAGGTCATGGAGTATCGCATGAAAGTTCATGTATTTGGTAACTGCCCCTCACCTGCTGTGGCCATTTATGGTCTGAAGAGGACAGCTATGGAGGGGGAGAGTGAGTTTGGAACAGAAGTGAGGAAATTTGTAGAAAGACACTTTTATGTGGACGATGGCCTCAGATCATTCCCCATAGTAGAGGAAGCTATCAGTGTGCTGAAAGCGGCTCAAGAGATGTTGGCCCAATCCAATCTTAAATTGCATAAAATCACATCTAATAAACTAGAGGTTATGAAAGCCTTCCCTGCTGTTGATCTTGCCATGGGCTTACAGGACCTTGAAGTTGGTCAAGACCTTTCCTTTGTGCAACGGAGTCTAGGCCTCAAATGGGATCTTAGTGCAGATACACTCACTTTTCAAGTGGCTGATGCTGAGAAACCATATACCCGACGTGGTGTGTTATCTGCTATTAATAGCCTGTTTGACCCGCTTGGGTTTGCTGCTCCTGTGAGTGTTCAAGGTCGAAAAATTCTGAGAGATCTGACCAGTGATGTCTGCGATTGGGATGCACCGCTTCCTGAATACAAATTCCAGGAATGGCGGAAATGGTGTATTTCTCTACAAGATTTGAAAGAGGTGAAGATTACAAGAATGTACACAACAATTCCTTATTTACAAGCTCAGGAAAGAGAAGTTTGTATATTCTGTGATGCATCAACTCTAGCTATTGCTGCTGTTGGCTATTTAAAGGTTACAAATTCTCAAGGACAGACTGAGATTGGGTTTATCTATGGTAAAACAAAACTGGCTCCTAAACCTGATCTTACCATTCCCAGACTAGAGCTCTGTGCTGCTGTTCTCGCAGTAGAAATAGCAGAAGTAATTTCTGAAGAGCTGGACCTAGAACTGAAGAACATGAAATTCTTCACTGATAGCAAGGTGGTTCTAGGTTATATATTCAATGAATCAAGACGTTTCTTTGTGTATGTCAATAACAGAGTGCAACGAATTAGACGTTCATCTCAGAAACATCAGTGGCACTATGTTCAGACTGATCTTAATCCAGCTGACTGTGGAACGAGAACCGTTCCAGCAAATCAGCTTACCACCTCTGCATGGCTGACTGGCCCAACATTTCTTTTGCATATGCAGATCTGCCAACCAGTTGTAGAGGCCTTTGAACTCCTTCATTCTGAATTGGATGCAGAATTGCGACCTGAGGTAATGGCATGTTTAACAAACCTTTCTCCATGCCTCGGAAGTGCACGGTTTGAAAGGTTTTCAAGCTGGACATCTGCTTCTAGAGCTGTAGCACGACTCTCACATATAGCTCATTCTTTCTCAAAAGTAGTTAAACAGGATTCCTGCCACGGCTGGCATATGTGCAAGGAACCTTTGAATGCAGTCCAATTGGATGACGCAAAGACTAAAATTCTTCTTGCTGTTCAAACCGAGATCTATTCAGAGGAAATGCTGTGCATCAAAAAGGGGAAACCTATTCAGAAACAAAGCGCCCTTGTCAAACTCTGTCCCTTTATTGACTCTCAAGGTCTATTTAGAGTTGGAGGACGGTTGTCAAAAGCACAACTTCCATCAAATGAAGCGCATCCAATTATAATTCCAGGTAGACACTATGTTACTTCTCTGCTCATCAGACACTACCACGAAAGAGTTTGCCACCAAGGCCGCCATTTCACTGAAGGAGCTGTTAGGGCAGCTGGATTCTGGATTGTAGGTGGCAAGAGATGTATCAGTAGTCTAATACATGGCTGTGTAACATGTCGTAAGTTACGGGGTAGGTTGGAAGAACAGAGAATGGCAGACCTACCTGTTGATCGCTTGAGCACCGATCCTCCATTCACTTATGTAGGTCTAGATGTGTTTGGTCCATGGTCTGTCACTACAAGAAGAACACGAGGAGGACAGAATAATAGCAAGCGCTGGGCAGTCATTTTTACGTGTATGAGTACACGAGCCATTCACATTGAGGTTGTTGAATCACTGGATGCATCTTGCTTTATCAATGCCCTTAGACGATTCTTTGCAATCAGAGGACCTGTGAAACAACTGAGGTCTGATTGTGGGACAAACTTTATAGGGGCCAGTAAAGAACTACAGGTTGGATTTAAGCATGCCAACAAACCTGTGGAAAACTATCTCTCAGAGCAAGGTTGTACTTGGTTGTTCAATCCGCCACATTCCTCACACATGGGAGGTAGTTGGGAGAGAATGATTGGAGTATCTCGTCGTATTCTCGATGCAATGTTTCTCAAACTCGGATCTGCCAAACTTACACATGAAGTTTTAACAACATTTATGGCAGAAGTTACTGCAATAGTAAACTCAAGACCATTAAATGCTGTGTCTTCTGATCCAGAACAAGCTCTTATTCTTACTCCTGCTATGCTCCTTACGCAAAAGATTGGAGTACATACTGTACCTCCAGGGCAGTTTGACGATAGTGATCTCTATAGACGGCAGTGGCGTCAAGTTCAGCATTTGGCCAACGAATTCTGGAAAAGATGGAGAAGTGAGTATATCTGTGGTCTCCAGAAAAGACGAAAGTGGACAGAGGAAAAACCAAATGTGCAAGAGGGAGATGTTGTCTTGCTAAAGGACATTCAAGCCAAAAGACACGACTGGCCTATTGGCCTAATTACCAAAACTTTTCCTAGTGATGATGGGAAAGTAAGAAAGGTCGAAGTGAAAATTGTCAGAGAAGGTGGCTCTAAATTATTCCTGAGACCAATTTCTGAAATTATTCTCCTCGTGACTAAAGACGGTAAAGGACTCTGTGCTTAGTTTGTAGGATGGACATTAAATATTATTATTTTTTTTTTTTTCTCCTGTAAGGTTTGACATCTTAAAGATGCCAGGTGGGGAGTATGCTGTTTTCAGTTCTAGTTTCAGTTTAGCGACCCCTAGTGGTGACATGTCTATATTTAAGCAGAGCATGTGCTGTTCAGCCATTATGTTGTGAGGCGTTTGAGAGGGCACACAGACGATACCAATCTCCATCCACACTTAATTTATTCTTGGAAAAGACACTGTCGGTTTGTTGTAGGTTGTGTTGTTATATTTGGAGATGTTAGATGAGTATACGTGTGTGTGTGTTAGACTAGTACTCTTCAGCTTGTTGGAATCCCCTAATCCAAGTATTTATTGTTAAGAATCTTTCAATAATGATGTATTTTAAAACTTGTGTGATCATTTGCATACTAAAGGAAATGTGAGATGTGTGCCCTGTAATGTTGTTTATGCTATTGCTATGTATGCTGTGCTATTTACAATTGAAAATGGATGTATTGGATGTTGCTTATGCTTCTATTGTTGTTTTTTGCAGTTTTACACCGCTTCCATTAAATTGTACTTGGATTCAGTCATTGTCTCAAGTCTTTGTTGGAGGAGTGTTAAGCTTGCTGCATAGCTATGTATGTGTACACATAGTGACGGCAGTAAAAATATTCATGCGCATTTTAGACGGAACAAAATGACTGCTGCCAGTGTCTCACACAAGAGATAGCCATCGCAAAAGTTAACGGTTGAAACGTTTAGAACAAGTTGCGAATGTGGAGGTTATTCCTTTTCATGCGGTCTCATCTGTTTTTAAATGCAATCTAAGTGTGGGCGATCGGCTCGGCTCTGGATTTACGCAATGCCTAAATAATGATGCTGGTTTTGTTAGAATGTTTAGCATTTACTTAACAATTTATGATTACGTCGTATGAGTTAATTTAGAAGTAAAGCAGTTTTTATAGACGTTATTACCTGCGTTGACATTATGGTGCATTAGTTTTTGCTCATTGCGGCCTCATGTGGCCTAGGGAGACAGCCAAAAGTGCTTTAAAAAAAAAAAGGGGTCATATGATGCTGTTCAAGTTTTCCTTTCTCTTTGGAGTGTTACAAGCTGGTTGTGCATAGATAAGATCCCTGAAGTTGCAAGGACTAAAGTCTCAAAACCAAAGAGATATTTCTTTATCAAAGTTAAGACTCTGCCAAACCCCCCTAAAACGGCTCGTTCTAACACACCCCCACATATCTACCTCACTATGTGGAAATATTAGCATAATGCGCCCAAATGTTCACGCAAAGAAAGAAGGCGTGGTTTCAGTAACCGCAGTTAGTGTTGACGCAGCATGTCAGGGAGACGCTGTGTGTTTCAGTGCGAAAGCAAAAGCTCTTTATTTGGCCTTCCGAAAGTAGATTTATTTAGGAATCTTTAAGATTACTTACGACAGAACAGCAACGCATTTTATGGACGAGCGTTTCGTGAAGCTAGGAGAGGAGGTTATTCTGACTTTGCTATGACAATCTGGTGCTTCTGAATCAGCTACTGTTTTGTTATTAGTTTAAGTATTTGCTATTGACTGTTCAAATGCGGAGTTTTGCGCATCGTGTGTGTGTGTGTGTGTGAGAGAGAGAGAGAGAGAGATGAGAGAGAGGAGACACACATCACATCACAGTGAGATCAGCTGTCTTAACGTGGTGTGTACTGCAAACACATAACCAGCTCATCACTGTGTCTGCCACGCTGACTCTTGTTCCCCTTTCAGCGGCTCGTTCTTTACATGTTTAGAAAAGAGAAGCTCGCGTATGGTAAGGGGCGTTACATTTCAGATGAGTGCTTGCGGTGTTCGGCCAAATCACAAGCACGGGGCTCAGCTGCCCATCCGAGCAGACTGCGCTCGGAAGGAGGGGGACTTTGTAAAAATCAGAAAACTAAGCGTTAGAGAGATGGGCGGGGCACATAGAGGCAATACAATCAGTACAGTCTTGAAAAATAAAGTGTTTTGAAAATTAAAGCATTTAAACATATCACCAAATAAGATACTTTGAAAAAAGATTATAGGAACCCCTTTAAGACCTATTTAATCTGCATATAAAACATTAGAAATTAGATGTTTATTGTATTGGTGTGTTTGGCCGTTTAATACACAACAAAGTTTGTTGTCCATCAATACGAATTTAAAATCAGTGTATAATGTAAAAAAAGTTTCTATTGCGCTTTGTTTTAAAAAAGGTTATAAAAAATGTCAATAATTATCGATACCGAACGATATGAAACATCATATCATTGATACATTTTTTTAGCTATATCGCCTAGCCCTACTATATTCTTTTGAGTCCAGACACTCCTTGTGTCTTAGTTTAGGACATCGTTTCAACATTTTTGTCACCGGATAGCATTTCTTTAATGTAACTAATGAAAACAAGAGTCCAAAGACCTTTAGGAAGTAGGTCACCTATGTTGTGGCCTGGAGATGTTCATGAGAAGGTGAACAAAGATGTAAACCCATTCTGACAGCTGAGCCCTGCAGGCCAATCAGCGTCGGTCTGTTCTTGAGAACGCTACCTGCTCATGTCCTTTAGGCTCAAAGGTCTGCAGTGCCTGATTGTTCTCCAGTTCGCTGTTGTTGTTTTTGTAATCCAAAATTGTCATTTTAGATCCATCATGTCAGGCTTAGTCATCCAATTGAACATCAGCATCTCTACAATATCCATTTGAACTCCAGATTGTTCCCGGCAAATGTCAGTAGTTGTTTACGGAGTTCATTGGAAGATTTCTGTTGGTGTTCCAAAAAGCAATTTGACCTTGAAATGGGACATTCCTCATCCTCTTTTCTTAAATACCAGAGCCTTTTCATCATTGCTTTCACTCGTTAAAGAAACTCAATTTCCACTATGTAACCTTAATTCAATTATTATCTTCCTCAGTGTTGAAATAAATCCAAGATGACGGAAGAGGTGATTGTCATCGCCAAGTTTGATTACATGGCCCAGCAGGACCAGGAGCTGGACATTAAGAAGAACGAGCGTCTCTGGCTCCTGGACGACTCCAAGTCCTGGTGGCGAGTACGAAACGCTACCAACAAGACGGGCTTCGTGCCATCTAACTACGTCGAACGAAAGAACAGTGCCAGGAAAGCCTCAATCGTCAAGAACCTCAAAGACACTTTAGGTGAGGCCGCAACTTCTGCTTTACTCAAGAATATCCTTCTAGTTGCTATTCGATTAGATCTCTAGATTTAGAATCTCATGTTGCTTCGAACCCATGTAACCTCTATCAGCAGAATGTCCAGAATTCACCAGAAGTTATTTAGCAGAATGTCCAGGCTACTCTTTTTCATTCAACAAAAGTTAAAAAGAATGTTACCAAGCTCCAGAAACTATAAAAACACTCTAAACGTAGTCCATGTGACTTCTGAAGCCCTATAATAGCTTTGTGTGAAAGACAGACACAAATTTAAGTTATTATACATTGAGAATCTCGATTTATGCTCTAATTCTGCAATAACATGCAACAACTTTGGTTGCATATAGAAGGAAGGGTTGAAATGGCATGAGCGTGAGTCAGTAAGGACAACGATCATTTTCACTGTTGTGTGAGCAACGAAACCATTTGCAAACAAACTTCTGCTTTAAAGAGGTCCAGATATATTTGCTTCTAATTGGGTAATGTGCAGTTTAGTATGTAGGACATATTCGTCTTGTCATTTCCTGAGGAGTCTTGTTTTTGACCACGATAATGCTGCTGAGATACACAGGAAGATACAGTACTGAACAGTTAGTAGCTTTCATTTGACAAACCTCCTGCGTTCAACTGCTCGCTCGCTCTGTAAATCTCACAGCTTCAGTGAATGATTTTTCAGGTACAGTAAGTTTCTTGTAATTTTTAAGTTGTCTAGAGAGGTTTAAACCCTAAGCCATATGATATTGTGTAGCCTATGCGTTGACTGACTTCAAAGAAAGTAAGGCCATCTTTCAGCCAGTTTTCTCTTCAGTGTACTTGTTTGCTTAGAATCTAAAAATTCTGAGTGACAACACTGTGTTTGCAGTGCATGCTCCATGTTTGGTTTACGGTCAAATCCATTAAGATTAGCACAAAAGGCTTATTAATGGATTGAATCTCATTAAAACTTGTCCCGACTGTATTTCGACTTAAATTGAAAATCAAAAAAATGTTTTGCATATTTAATTGACCTGATTTAGGATTTTTTTGCATGATTTTTATAATGAATGAAAAACATTCCCTACACAGTACGGTGATGCCAAAAAAAAAAAAAAATATAATATATATTAATATAATATGGTGTGTTTAAAAAATCTGTATTTGTTGAATTGTTTATTTATAGTATTTACCTAGCAAGGCTGTTTGTTTTTTTTATTACTTTCAGTAAGTATTCTCATTAGTGTTTATTATTAGGGTAAATATATATTAACAACCTCTTTAAATGGGGTGATGCTTTTAGTGATGAACGAATTAGGGAAGAATTTGTTCCCCTGAAAATAAATTAGTGCTGTCCAATATTAAATCGCGATTATCGCATCCAAAATATTTTTGTTTATCTATATGTGGTGTGTACTGTGTATATTTATTATGTAAGATAATACACACCCATACAGTATATCTTTTGAAAAATATTACATTATATTCCTTTATATGGTTTATTACTTAATTTTATATTATATATGTCAATATAATTTAATATATAAACACATTTTTCCTTAATGAGATGCATGAATGGGGTTTTGTATTTATATATCGTATAATGTGTTAACTGTGTAGCTGGTATTATGTAACATAAACTTTTTAATTTTGGATGCAATAATTTTTGACAGCACTAAAGACTTACAAAATTTTTTCATTGCCCTTTTTTATACATTATCTCTGGAACCCTTTTCCGCCACTAATAACCAAAATATATTCTGTAGTCATATAATGAACTTTCTCGAATAAGACTTAGTATCTCGTTATAGAAAACTTTCTCGAATAGGCTGAGTTTCTTCTGAAATAATGACTTATCTTCTCAACTACTGACTTAGTTTCTCGTATATGAGAACTTTTCTCGAATAATGACGTAGTATCTTGGAATAATTTAGAAACTTTTGCCTCATAATGTGACTTAACCTCTCAAAAAAAAAAAAAAAAAGACTTACCGGCGCCTGCGGAACCAAGCGTACACACGCTAGCGCCATTGTTTTCAAAGCTCAGGAACAACGCACAAGGGCTTTGTTCTGTAATCTAAAGTGTCAATGGCGTTAATAGTCTGTCAGTAATAACGATGTCCATACATATCTTCATGTAGTCTTTTTTTTTGTGTACTAGTTCTCTGCCAGATTATTATGGCTCTCAAACTTCCAGACCCAATATTTCATTCAGAAATCCCGCATTTATGAGATGTAAGACATATTTAAGTCATTACCCCTATACTTAATTTATAGATGTTTATTTCGATGATTTATTAGTTTTATTAGCCGTCCCTTTCATGCATCACATGCAATGCTAGCGGTGTTCCTGCATGGCTTTGACCAACAGATAGCGCTAGCGTGCTGTCACTCTTGCGTTCCGCAGGCGGCGAGTAACTTTTTTTCTTTTTTTTTTTTTTTGGATTAGTTTTTTTTTTGGAAAGTTCTCATTATTATGAGAAACTAAGTCACTATTACGAGATACTAAGTCATTATAATGAGAAAATAAGTCATTATTACGAGAAAATAAGTCATAATAATGAGAAACTAAGTCATAATAATGAGAAACTAAGTCATTATTATGATAAACTAAGTCATAAATTATTATGAGAAACTAAGTTATTATTACGAGAAACTAAGTCATAATACTGAGAAACTAAGTCATAATAATGAGAAACTAAGTCATAATAATGAGAAACTAATTCATAATAATGAGAAACTAAGTCATACTAATGAGAAACTAAGTCATAATAATGAAAAAATAATTCATAATAATGAGAAACTAAGTCATAAAAATGAGAAACTAAGTCATAATAATGAAAAAATAATTCATAATAATGAGAAACTAAGTCATAAAAATGAGAAACTAAGTCATAATAATGAAAAAATAATTCATAATAATGAGAAACTAAGTCATAATAACGAGAAACTAAGTCATTATTTCGAGAACGAGTCATAATAAGAGAACAAATCATTATTTCGGAAACTAGTCAAATAATGAGACTAAGTCTAGATAAGTGAAAACTAAGTCATAATATAGACAACTAAGTCCCTATAAGGAGACCGAAGCCTAATAATGAGTAACACACTCAATTCATTATTTCGGAAACCTAGTCATAATATGAAAACTTCTCATAATCATGACTTAAACAAAAAAAAAAAAAAAAAAAGACTACTGGACTAAGGAGTGACCGCAACACGCTACGCCCTCTGTTTGGTCAAGCCTCGATGCCGGAACCCTCGCTACATTGCATGTGATGCATGACCGGGACACTAAATAAAACTACTCAATCACAATCCACACTATAGTAAGTTATATGTGTTATGACTTTAATATGCTTGGCATTGATTCTAAACTGCCTATTCTTACGAAATATTGGTCCTGAAATGTTTGAAGCCATAACTAATCTGGCAAGTAACGAGTACCCGACTACATACAGATAGTTGAGCTGAATCGGTATTTCATGACAGACTTATCATGATACGTAATTAACAGAACAAGCATGTTAAGCGGTGTCTGCATTATCGGACCAACAATTGGGGCTATCCTGCTGTCACTCTTGGTTCAGCAGGCCCGATTCAGTACTTTATTTTTTTTCTTTTTTTTTTTTTTTGCATTAGTCTAAAGTCTTATAATGAGAACGTTTCTCATTATACGAGTATCAGTCATGCTTTCGCGAGTCTTCTCAGTATTACCGGAAACTAGTCAGTATATGAAGAACTATCTTATATGAAAATAGTCATATTACGAAAACTAAGTCATTATTACAAAGGGAAAAAAAAGTTTTTTCGCATTATTACGAGAACTAAGTCAGTATTCGAGCACTTTCTCATTATAACGGAAACAGCCATGATTCTGAGAATAGGTCATATTATTAGAAAAAATCATTATTTCGAAAGTTTCTCATTAGTGACGAGAACTAAGTCATTATTATAAAATCGTCATTCATCTGAGAACATCAAGTCATTATTATAGAAAAATCCATTTATTACGAGAAATTTCTCATTTATGCCAGACACCAAGTCATATGACCGAAGTTTCTCTTATTCACAGCAACTAAGTCATTCGTACGAGAAAGTTTCTTCGTCCATTATTCAGAACCTTAAGCATTATTCGAGAAAGTTTCTCATTATACGGAACAATCATGATGTCGAGAAGTTTTCTCATATTACAGAAACGAAGTCATTCGTCTGAAAATAGCCTTATTATCTAAAAATATCCGTATTATGAGAACAATAAGTCCATTGATTACTAAACCAGTCCTATTACAAAAGGTTCTCATTATACGAGTACTAAGTCATGTAGTTCGAAAACTAAGTCTTATTAGGAAAATAGCAGTATTATAGAAAATAAGTCATTATTAACGCAGAAACAAGTCATTTTACGAGAAACTACGTCATTATGACTAGAAATTGTTCTCATTATACAGAACGAATATCATCTATACGGAACGTTCTCATATACCGAACTGGATCTATT
Organism: Sinocyclocheilus anophthalmus; assembly: GCA_018155175.1. NCBI lineage: Eukaryota > Metazoa > Chordata > Actinopteri > Cypriniformes > Cyprinidae > Sinocyclocheilus > Sinocyclocheilus anophthalmus. Next base: position 951,160 of record JADLZN010011102.1, read on the forward strand.
TTACGAGAAAGTTTCTCATTTTAGAGCAACTAAGTCTTATTACGAGAAAGTTCTCATGATTACTAGAAACTAAGTCATTCATGTACCGCGAAAGGGTGCTCATTATAACGGATACTAGTCATTATTTCGAGAAAGTTTCTCCATTATAACGAGATACTAAGTCATTTATTTCGAAAAGTTTTCTCATTATTACAAAACTAGGTCATTATTATGATAAATCAGTCTTATTATGAGAAAATATCCTTATATATGCAATACTTATTATGAGAAACTATGTCATTATTACGAGAAATTTTCTCATTATTTCGATAATTCATAATTTTGAGAAAGTTTCTCATTATAATGAGATACTTTGTCATTATTACGAGAAAGTTTCTCATATTACGAGAAACTAAGTCTTTATTACGAGAAAGTTTCCTCATTATTACGAGAACCTAAGTCCTTATTACGAAAAGTTGGCTCATTTAACAGAATACTAGTCATTATTTCGAGAAAGTTTTCTCTGTTACAAAACGAAAGTCTTATTAGTTAGCAAATAATCATTCATGATGAGAAATAGTCATTATTATGAGAAAATAAGTTATTATGAGAAACTAAGTCATTATTACGAGAATGTTTCTCATTATAACGAGATACTAAGCCATTATTACGAGAACGAGTCATTATATGAAAATAGGCTTCTTAGAGAAAATAAGTTCGGGTGTGGTGACAGCACTAAGGTCGTATTACTAAACCTCAGGTGCACGGTGTTGTGCGAGGCTAATCAGTATGACAGACAGTTGCCTCATTATACAAACTATACAGTCAGACACCGAAAGTGTCTTCTTCGCATGAACGAGCTACTAAGTCATTATTACTAAAAGTTGGCGCAGTTTACAGACCTAAGTCGGCTTACCCGAGAAAGTTTCGCATATAACAAGACGAGCTTAGTACGAGAAAGTAGCATTAGTACATAACTAGGCAGTAGTCCGATAATTTCTCATTATGACGAGAACACTCTGAGTACGAGAAAGTTCTCAGGAGAACAGATCCTAACTGCATTAGGCGAAAGTTTCTCATTATACGAGAGACTAGAGTCATAGTTCGAGAAAGGGGCCTCATTATACGAGAACTAGTCAGGGTCTGAGAAAACGGCCAGGATTAAGAAAGAGGCGGGAGGGAGAAAGAGGCATGATTACGAGAACAAGGCATTAAGAGAAAGGTCGCAGTATAACAGAACAAGTCATTATTTCGGAAGGTTCTCCATTATTACAGAAACTACGTCATTATGCAAAATTGCTCATTAGGACAGAAACAGTCACAGTATTACGAGAAGTTGCTGCGGATTACCAAACTAAGTCAGTTATTACGAGAAAGTTTCTATATACGAGATACTAGTCCTTATTTCGATAAAAGTTTCCTCATTATTACGCGACCCTAGTGCATTCTTATGAAAATAAGTCGGAGTTATGAAAAATATCCTTATTATGAGAAAATAATCTGATATGAGAATTTCAGGAGTATGAAAAATAAGTCTTAGTACAGAAACTATACATATATTAACAAATTGCGGCATTATTACGAGAAAACTAAGCGTATATAGCGAAAGATGCAATATTACGCGACTATCGGATTACGAGAAGGTGCGCAGGAGTACGAGATCTAAAGCATCGAGAGTGCGCATTATTCGAGACCCGAGGCGTATGATGAGAATAAGTCAGAGTCGGAACCTAAGGCTATGACAGAAGTTTGCTCAGGATTACGGAAACTATCAGAGGATGAAGAAAATCAGGGCCTGATTCCGAGAAAGGTTCGCATTATAAAGGATACTAAGCAGAGGCGAGAAAGTTTCCGTATACGGAACTAAGTCGTTTTCGAAAAGGTGCTCTTAAATCAACGGAATACGACGAGCCGAGAGCGGAATGGCTCTGATGAGAACACTGTGTCCGTATAGAAATAAGGCATGATACAGACCTAAGTCCGTAGTACGAGAAAGGTGGCTCAGGACGAATACTAGGCATTATTTCGGAAAGGGCGCAGGATAACGGAGACTAAGGCCATGAGTGCGACGAAAGTGTCGCAGAAACGAAGACGAAGCATGTGTTCGAGAAAGTTGTTCGCATGATTACGAAACGAGGCCCGTATTAGAAAATAAGGCAAGGAGACAGAAGTTTCGCAGGAGAACGAGATACAAGGCATAGTGACGGAAAGGGGCGCATGAGAACGCGAGACGAAGGCGGAGGGCGGGAAGTGCGCAAGGGGACGAGAAACGAAGTCCAGGATGGAAAAAAGAGGCCGAGGAGGAACAAGAGCAGTATTTGGAAAATAGGCTTGAGGAGACGAAGCAGGAGGGCGAGACAGGGGCGGCAGTATTACAGAGCGAAGTCAGTATTGCGAAGGGCGCATGTAAACAGATACTAAGTCGTAGCGCGAAAGGGTCGCATTATTACGAGAAAGAGGCATGATGAGGAAAAGGGCAGGATTACGGAAACGAGCATGATTACAGGAAAGGGCGCAGGAGACGGAAGACTAAGCCATTAGGGCGCGAAAGGGGCGCATGAGAACGCGGCTAGGCAGGACGGCGAGAAGGTCGCATGACAGAAACTAAGGCAGGAGATAGAAGAAGCTGATCTAGAAAAATACTCATTTGAATGAGAAAGAATCATTATTATGAGACCATAAGGCATTATTATGAGGAAACTAGTCATTATGACGACGTTCTCATTTACAGATACATCAGTATTCGGGAGAAAGTTTTCTCATATAAAACTACATACTAGTCATTAGGTTCGAAAAGTTTCTCATTATTACGCGAACTCAAGTCATTGTATGAAAATAGTCATTATTACCGAGACTAATCATATACCGCAGTTTCCTCATTCTACGCGAGACCTAAAGTCCTATCTCGATAAAGTTCTCACTTATAACGAGATAACCAGTCATTGATTTCGAGCAAAGGTGTCTCATTACGCGAACGAAGTCATACTTATGAGACAATCAGAAGTCCTTATACGAGAAACGAAAGTCATTCATTACGAGAAAGGTTCTCATGATTACGAGAAACGAATTCTTAGTACTAGACGTTTCCAGTATACGAATTACTAAGTCATTATTTTCGAGAAAGTTTCTCATTATACGAGATACTAAGTCATTCTTTCGCTGAAAGTTTCTCATTAGCGAGAAACTAAGTCTATGATTTAGAAATAAGTCATTATTCTGAGAATAGTCCAATTATTACGAGAACTAAGTTCATTATTACGAAAAATAGTCATTATTTACGGATTTCTTCATTTTACGAGAACGAGGCAGTAGTACGAGAAGTTTCTCATTATAACGAGATATACTCATTATTACGAGAAATTTTCTCATTATTACGAGAAACAAAGTCATATTACATAAGTTTCCATTATTACCGATAAACTCAGGCTTAGTACGAGAAAGTTTCCATTATAACGAATACTAGTCAGTATTTCCGAAAGTTTCGCATTATCACGAGATACTAGTCTTCTTCGAGAAGTCTTCTCATTTACAGAACATAATTCATTATTATGAGAAAATAAGTCATTTTTTTGAGAAAGTTTCTCATTATTATGAGATACTAAGTCATAATTTTTAGAAAGTTTCTCATTATAACGAGATACTAAGTCATTATTACGAGAAAATAAGTAATTATTATGAGAAAATAAGTAATTATTATGATAAACTAAGTCATTATTACGAGAAACTAAGGCATTATTACGAGAAACTAAGTCATTATGACGAGAAACTAAGTCATTATTACGATAAAATAAGTCATTATTACGATAAAATAAGTCATTATTACGATAAAATAAGTCATTATTACGATAAGTTTCTCGTATTACTAGACTAAGTCATTATTACCAAAGTTTCCTCATTATGAACGAGATACACGTCATTAATTTCGAGAAAGGTTTTCTCATTATAACAATACTAAGTCCTATTTCGCGAAAGTGTCTCATTTTACTAAACTAATCTTATTATGAGAAATAATCTCTATTAGAGAAAATAAGTCCAGCTATTACGAGAAACTACATCATTATACGAGAAAGCTTTCTCATTAGAACAGATACTACGTCCATTCATTTGAGAACAAGTCATTATTATGAAATAGTAGTCATGATTTATGATAAACTAAGTCTTATTACGATAACTAAGTCATATCGAGAAACTAGGTCATTATTCGGAAAGTTTTTCTCATTTTTATGAGAAAATAAGTCATTATTATGCGAAAATAAGTCATTATACAAAACTAGTCATTATTACGAGAAGTTTTCTCATATATTACGAGATACTAAGTCATTCATTTCGGAAGTTCTCAGGATACGGCAACTACGTCATTAGTATGAGAAAATCGTCCCTTATACGAGAAACAGTCATTATTTACGAGAAGTTTTCTTCTTCTCATATCGAGAGACAATCATTATGTCGAGAAGTTTCTTCTCATTATTACAGACACCTAAGTCCGTAATTATAGAAAATCATCATTCTTACAAATTTCTCATTATAACGAGATCCTAATCAAGGATTTCGAGAAAGTTTCTCATTATACTAGCTCTAATCATTATTTCGAGAAAGTTTCTCATTATTACGATAAACTAAGTCATTAATACGAGAAAGTTTCTCATTATAACGAAATACTAAGTCATTATTACGAGAAAGTTGCTCATATAACGTATACTAAGTCATTATTTTCGAGAAAGTTCTCATGTTCAAAAACTAAGTGCAATTATTATGAGAAGTTTCTCTTATAACGAGATACTAAGGCCTTATTTTTCTAGAAATTTTCTCATTATACAATACTAATCATTATTTTCGGAAAGTTTCTCATTATACAGAAACTAAGTCATTAGATAGAAATAAGTCATGTATTATGCAAAAATAAGTCCATTCTTATGATAAAAGAAGTCCATAATATCGAAAACTAAGTCATATTTCGAAAGTTTCTCATTATTACAGAACATACGGCCTTATTATGAAAAATATCATTATTATGAGAAAAAATAGTCCCATTCGTACGGAACTAAGTCTTTTACGAGAAAGTTTCTCATTATTACGAGATACTAAATCATTATTTCGAGAAAGTTTCTCATTAAACGAGAACTAAGTCTTATTTCGAGAAAGTTTTCTACATTTTACGGAAACAATCTTATTATGAAAAATAAGATCAGTATTACGAGAACTAAAGTCCTTATTAACGAGAAGTTTCTCATTATTACAGAACTAATCATTATTACGAGAAAAGTTTCTAGTTAACGAGAATCTAAGTCATTAAATTTCGAGAAAGTTGCTCACTTACGAGAACATAGAGTCATATTATGAGAAATAATTCATTATTACGAGAAGTTTCTCCATTATTACTAGAGACGAATCATTATTCGGAAAAGTTTCTCATTATCCGAGATACACTCCAGTATTTCGAGAAAGTTTCTCATTATTAAGAGAAACTAAGTCATTATTAAGAGAAAATAAGTCATTATTATGAGAAACTAAGGCATTATTACGAGAAAGTTTCTCATTATTTCTAGAAAATAAGTCATTATTACGAGAAAAAAAGTCATTATTATGAGAAACTAAGTCATTATTTCGATAAAGTTTCTCATTATTACGAGAAACTAAGTCATTATTATGAGAAAATAAGTCATTATTATATAAGTCATTATTTTGAGAAACTAAGTCATTATTACGAGAACCTAAGTCATATTAACGGAGTTTCTCATATAACCGATCTAAGTCATTATTACGAGAAAGTTTCTCATTATAACGAAATACTAAGTCATTATTACGAGAAAATAATTCATTATTACGAGAAACTAAGTCATAATAATGAGAAACTTTCTCATTATACGAAAGTCATTATTATGAGAAAATAAGTCATTATTATTAGAAAGTTTCTCATTATTACGAGATAGTAAGTCATTATTGCGAGAAAGTTTCTCAATATAACGAGAAACAAAGTCATTATTACGAGAAAATAAGTCATCATTATGAGAAACTAAGTCATAATAATGAGAACCTAAGACTAATAATTATTACAGAAAGTTTCTCATTCATTCATTACGAAACTAGGTCTTATTTGAGAATAAGTCATTAACATAAAACTACTCTATTACGGAAGTTTCTCATTATACGAGAACAAGTGCATTAATTACGAGAAAGGTTCTCATTAAACGAGATACTAAGCATTATTTCGGAAAATTTTCTCATTTACGAGATACTAGTCATTATGTCGAGAAGTTTCTCATTATTCGAGAACAAGCTCTTATTGAAAAATAGTCATTATTACAGACACTAAGTCATTATTACGAGAAGTGTTCTCATTATAACAGTGATACTACGTCATAATTTTAGAAAGTTTTTCTCATTATTAATGACGTCAGAATTATCTTTTTTTTTATTTGTGGCGAAACGGGCTTCCATAATCTCTTTTTGATATGTGCAAACTATTGGCTAATCCCCTTCGCGAGGATCTCGTGAATCCTAATGAAAACTTATTACATTCACGCTATCCATCCTAATGGCTGCTTTAGTGTTTTGTACTTAAATTGCAATGTACGGAAGTAGCACCAGATCTTTTCTATCTTCTGTCTACGTACATCTGATTAAACCAGTATGTTTCCAGAAAAAACTCTACCCTGACACCAGGCCTTGCCTTTATTCGTTTTTTTAACCAAACGCATGGTTTTCAAGCCTCCTATTCGATCAAAGTTTAAGAGGGATAGTTCACAACCAAAATGAATTCTGGTCATTATTACTCACCCTCACTCGTTCCAAACCCTAAGACCTCTTCGTTCATCTTTTAACACAATTAAGATTTTTTCGAAATCTGAGAGCTTTCTAGCCCGCATGCATCAGGTACAATTCCTGAACCGAACGAACCGGGACGGAGAAGAAAGTGGTGAATAAGTTTTTATTTTTGGTTTGTTTGCACCAAGTATCTTGTACTTCCTAACATACGGTTAAACCACGTGTCCCATGGACTAGTTTACTTATGTCCTTATTTCGCTTTCTGGACCCCCCGAACATGGAAGTCCATTTGCTGTCTGGAGGGTCAGAAGGCCTCGATTTCATCCAAAAGATCTTAATAATTTTTGTTCCTACCGATGAACCATTGCTTCCGGTTTGGAACCATGAGGGTATTTTATGCCAGAAATTTTAATTTTATGTGAACGATCCCTTTACGTTAACTGAGAAATGGGTGTTTAATTTGCAGCAAATTTTGATGTAGTTTTAGATCATAGTCTTTTACTAAAATTCCTTTACGTTTTAGTCCTGACTTGTTTTTTAGTTTTATTCCGTTTTTAGTCGACTAAATCTACAGTAAATTTCGTCGGCTAAAATCTAATGGGTTTATTTACAGTGCATTTATTAAGCATTTCTCTAAAATTCCCAAACTCATTATATAGGTTTGAAATTAAGATTTTATCATGATAGACACCGATTTAACCGTGGTGACACACAACATGCCTTTATGATAAAATTAAATAAAACCACTTCTCATAAAGAACAAGAACATATTCTTTTTAATGAAATACCAATGGTTTTATAGGCTAATTATGCATTCTTTATAACAAATTGTTTACCATATTCTTCATTCTTTCAAGCAAACATTTTTATTTCTATAAATAAATTTAGATTAATGTTTAGGGCTACTAAAGTTTTTCAGTTAAGAGCAGTGAGTGATTTTCTTTCTTTTGTTGCTTGATTAATATCAATGACCTCGGCAATGCAACTAAATTAGAGATGCTAGTCCCTTTAAAACCGAATACCACTGCAATGGCTGCAATTTAATGATCAACACGTCTCCCTGCTGTTTTACCGTTCACTTTTTTAACGAATCAAACTTGTTATGCGTACCTCCAAACGGACAATCGACAATCCTTTTGGTTTAGTCTCACCGTTCATGAGACCGAAAGTACTCGCGCGCTGTGAAAGGCGCTTTCTGTGTGTGTAGCTTCGTGTGTCCAAGAAACCGGACCGAATTGATTCTCCTGTCTTGCGTCGTCAAGTATTATCCTAGTCTGCTCTTCCTTACTCCCCCCAAAATGTTGTGACGTGCAGCAAGTGCTATTTGCTTATGTCCCGTCTGTATCATTATGTAACGCATTCTAATCCGAACCATGCACAGATTTGTCTGATGATCTCTTCCCAATCAGACCCTCCCTAACATTTATTCATACCATCTCATTTTTATTAGGCTTATAGAAATTCAATAGATTTACGTCATAAGTTTTTGACATCTCAAAAGGTTTTAGTTTCTTCGTTTATCGTCTAGCTCGTCGTCTGTGAAAAACTGTCTTTGACAAATTATACGAAATTAATTCGTCATGAATTACCCCTCGCTGAAAACGTCCATTCACTACCCCCCTACAGCGGGATACATTTATGCAACAACAAGTTGAAACTAAAACAGAAGTTTTTTCCTTTGCCTGCTTGAAAAGTTTTTGCATACAGCGGGCATGTTATTGTCACCAACGGCTCACCGCGTTCATATGGATCCGACTACAAAATGTTCTTAGCCTGCCAATCCAGTACTGGCGATGTTACTTGTAAGTGAAACGACACGCATGATGGTCACTCTTCCACAATTCATTGTTTGTAGTGTACATGGAGTGTAATTGATGGTTCGTCAATTCTTTCTGTGCACTTTGAAACCTTTTGCGTTTCATGCCCCCAACCGCCATGTCCTTAAATGCGACCAAACGAATCATTTTTTCCCAAAAGATTTTAGTTAAAAAATAGGTAGAAAGTAGTGTAAAAAACTAGTGTAACACCCCTAAATAGCGCGTAAATGCTGGTGCCCATCACATAAATAAATATACCTATGTTTATGTCTGTTTTTAACATTTTTCATCCTTTTAAAGCGACAGTCTGTGCTAGTAAATATTTGATGTGACGTTTGATGAAACTGCAGGCACACGTCTGTGAGACGCATATTTGCTCTTTAATCTAATCTTCACATCGGTGTACTCTTAAAGCGCTTCTGTGGTGGTTAGCTGGAGGTTGGGTCTGTGCTGTTGGTACACAGGATCAGGAACGGGTTCTTGTGTTTAGCCTGGAGCTGTACAATGAGAGTTGTGTGCGCGCTGATGGCTATCTCTCTATCGCTGTCTTTGCGGCTGTTTTGAAAATGGCTTGTTCACACAGCCTCTGTTCTTGAGGCTTTCTCTTATATGTCTGTTGTTGTGTTTTAAGTTTATGTGCGTGTGTTTGCATATGTCATCTTCACCTTTAAGTGCCCTTCCTGCCCTGCCATTTGCAATACACAGATTTTCTGTCATATTGCACCTTCATGGACCCCATGAAGGACTCCTGGAATAGATTTAGAACTTAATTTTTCCTTAGTAATATGCATTGCTAAAGACTTAATTTAAAGACGATTTTCTCAATATTTAAATTTTTTTGCACCCTCATTATGTATTCAGCTTTCAGATGATGCATAAAAATCACAATTTAAAAAAAATGTACCCTTATGTCTGGTTTTGTGGTCCAGAGTCACATATGACAAATAATCTTAGTTGTTTCGGAACCTGGCGAGTTTCCCCCCTTAGCTCGGTTCGTTTGGGCATATGTGAACGCGGCAATCGCGCTCGGATCCGCGCCAAAACAATCGGTCCGAGATCACGAGGAGGATTGAACGAGGTGGTCTCGGCTCGATTGAAAACGAACTCTGGGGCAGTTCGGTTGTAGTGAGAAAGCAATCAGATCCAACGAACCAGGCTATATCACAATTTATAATGGTAATTACGTAAGTTCCGTGAAAAACATTAGCTTTGTTTTGTTTTACTAATACTCACAATGAACCATGTGAATGTCCCTGTGGGTAAGCATTGGGTCTTTGCATTCAAAAATACAAAATTGCACTTTTTCATTTTATTATGCATCTTATGCTCTCTCCTAGTAGGGCATTTAAAAATTGTTCCGATGAATCCTGGACGCGTTCATCAAATGATTAATTATATAGACAGTACAAAAAACAATACACAACACTCAGCCCGCACAGCTGTTGTCTCCATCGTGACGGATTAACCGCTGTGTAGCTTGGAATCCCGAAAAAAAACCGGGAACTTTGACCATCCCGAGGACCAGTTTTACTCGCGCGTGAGACTTGTTTTTCACCAATTTTGGTCATTTAGAAACTTGCCTGTGTGGAAAGTGAACCGCACCAAGCATAATAGAACATTGTAATAATTTGTAATCCCTGTTTCGGACCAAAGCATCGCTCTACAGTAGTGAAAAGCACCTGTCGTATTTGTGGGTGATTTGCCATTCATCGTGCTACACTTGCGGCAAGGTTATTGTAAAAAAGATATCAAACAAATAAGTTTATCAATACCATAAAATTTCACACCTAGCTATCCCCTATGAAGTGACGGTTTAAAATTGAAAGCTAAATTTTGCACCCTGGTACCTTTTCAGTTTTTTATTCCATAACTTTGTCTATTAAATAGACTTATCGACTGCAACTATGTGTTAGTGTTTTTTTTTCTGTAGTCAGGCTGGCTCAGATGCTATCCCATTTTAGTATGCTGTTTACATAGCTCTTGGTATTTTGCCAGTTACTTTAAAAGAATACACATTATAACATTCCCACCATTTACATGTTCTTGTGTTTAGTATTAACAGCCGGGTGTCATGCTCGTTTCCTGTGCAAACTGCTCCTGCCCAATATAGCACTCATTTGGCGCCTAAAACCAAAAAGTGAACAGAAAAAGCTGTGTTTTTTTGTTTGTTTGTTAAGCAGACTGATTGGGCAGGCGGGGTTCCTGCTAGTCAACCATAGACGCCAGATTTCCCTGCTTGTGTAGGGGGGGGGCGACTAGTCCTCTACAGTAGGCTTGATTGTGATTGGTCCACACTGGTCACATGGTCAGGCAGCCGATCGTTGTGCAGGCGGAGAGCGGTTGACTCGCGGGTTTCACATGGAATAGTTGCACAGCTGCAGAGGGAAGTGCCGAGTCGCTGGGATAGCCCAAAATGGATATGGCTAACCTCTTCAAACACTTCTTCCGTGAGTTTTGCCACTTTTCTCTCCTCCTCATTCTATCGCCAGTCTAGAAAGCCGACAGCGCTGAAAGTTTGAGCTTGGATTGAGTTTGCATTGAGACATTCTTGGTTGTAAGCTTGGAAGTGTTTTTTTTTTTTTTTTTTGGAAAGGCTTTTCCCTTCTGAGCTGAGTGGGAGTTTGTCAGTAACCCCCACCACACACACACACACACACTCCTCACTATTTTACTCTCTTTTTCTATTAATCCATCATTTGTACACACTTTACGAAAATTTGTTTGGAAGCCAAATATGAGTGAACAGACGAGTTGGCTTGGAAAGTCTCCTTTTTTTCCCTCGTTCTCTGTGTGTTAGTCGAGCAACTGGGGGGCAGTGCGCTGAAAAGCCTGTAAAGTGCACTACACCAACACACACACCACACCACACTCTCATATCAACGAGTGTAAGGACTCCCTTTTCTTTGCACTGTACTCTCCTGTTTTACACACAACCGGACTTTGCTCTCCCACCCAAGCCTCTTTTCATCAGTTCGTTGGGACACCCCCGGGGCGTCTCGGTGCGGCGCGTGATGTTTGTCGTAGGTTTGGTGCTGGGGTCTGCTGGGTGGGAGTCCGCGTGTCAGCTCCGTTAAACCACTGCAAGCAGGCTGAAAAGCAAGCACAGAGCTTAAAGGGCTGTACACCTAAAAACAAATGGTAATTCAAAAACCAGAGGCCATACCATGGGGTTATGTATTATATTCTATTATATATATTTTATTATTATGGACAACTATTTAGATTATATGATACTAAAAAATATTTGTTTTAAATATATATGCGTAAAAGTTTGTTGGTAAGATTTTTTTGTTTGTTTGGAAATAATTCCTTTTGTTCACAAAGGCTACGTTTATTTTAGATAAATTACAGTTTTTTTTGTTTTTTTCAAACTTGCAATTTAAAATACATGTTTCTATTTTAATATATTTTAAAAATGCATTTTTTGCTTTCTTTACCAGTCTCAGTGTCACATTTCCTTCAGAAATCATTCCAATATATTAATATAGTAAGAAAGATTTCTTATTATCATAGTTCAAAACAGTAGTTTTGCTCATATTTTTGTGGAAACCATGATAATTTTGTACAGGATTCTTTGTATTAGAATTTACATTAGAAATGTCTTTACTGTCACTTTTGATCAATTCAAAGTGTCTTTGCTGGGGATAGCAACAAACAAACAACAAAACAACATTTATTGTCCTTAATCCTTATTGAACCTAAAAACTTTGAATGTCAGGGCTGCACGATTCATCAAATTGCTAATCTCGATTACAATTATGGCTGCCAACAAGTCTTCGTTCCAGCGCAATTAATCGTTTCAAGTCCCTTATGTTATTCTGCACCTTAGATTGTTTTGTTTTTCTCTTCTACATGTATCTTAGTTTTTCCCTTATTTTAACTTTAGTTTTAGTATACTTAAATACATATAACTTTTTATAATTTAAAGACGAAACCAATCCGAATGTATTTACATTTTTGAGTCTTAATACTATCGAAAAGCACAAAGTGTTTCAGTTAGAGGGTGTTTGTCAGCTTGTTGTTTTTAATAAATCGGCAGAGCTGTTGCATCAAACAATGATAAACATCATTCAGTGTAAATTGTGCTATCGTAATTAATAATCGCATTACACTTTCAAGGGAATACTCGACAATTAGATTTTTTCATAATCTAGCAAGCCCTATTGAACGTTTTTAAGATTAAGTTAATTATTGGCAGTTTTCTCTATTTTTACATTTAGATTGCCTACACCTCATCTACTCCAGTACTATAATCATAGTAATGTATCTCACAATTTAACATTTTGATGCCAATTCATTTGTAGTATGTTTAATTGTTCAGTTTTAGGTTTATTACCCGTTCTTTTAGACGGACATAAGTATAACGAATGTTTAGATCCCAACTATCACCATCACATGAATATGTGTTTTGGCGGTGTCTGCTTGATTATTACCATTGGTGGCTATTTCACATCATTCCGGTGCAGCTCTTAATTCTCTCGTCATGCGTGTTAGCCACATGACATACCACATCAGCGCTGTTTGGCATTTGATTTGAATGACGTTTAAACCTGATATAACCTAAATGTGCCCTATGTTAATATGTAACAAAATGTCTCTTTAAAGGCATATCTCATTTCGTGTCTACGGAAGAAGAGATACGATTTGAATGACAGTTGGCGACAAATGATAGTTTGGTGTTTCGCGTGCACTTTCCCTTGATCCTTTTCATCAAGCTCATCGTGAAACCGCCCCGCGAGTGTCATAGCTTTGTTGGCATCCTTTTCTCCCAGTTTTTCGACTCATCTCACCCTTCTCTTGTTTTCCGTCGCTCAGCCTGCCTCGTAAGGAAGTGCTCTAATTAAGACCGATTTTCTCCTCAGATCTTGACCCCTGAGGGCGGACTTGAGGAACCCGGCATTGTTGTTCACTGCAGCCTCAGCCTCCTCCTCTTTTTTCTCCCTTCCCAACTCCTCCACTTATAAAAGCTGATGGAAAACACCAGCATTAATGTCCTTTGTGAGAGGTACAACTCGCACTTTAGTTCAGCTGCTGAGAACGAGTACAGGAGTGCTGATGGCTTTTCTGGAGTGTTCCTGACGTAACACACAGCAGGCTGATGGTGCTGCTACTGGATGTGCTGTGACCCCCGTTTGACCCCTCGATGAGCTCTCCCGACGGGCCTGCGCTCGCCAACAAGCACAGATGTGCAACAAGGCTATTTATAACGCGTGTTGCTTCGAGAAACGAGTGTCGTGCTTATAACGTGATCTAATTACATATTACACCTCCAATCAAAAGAAAGAAAAAATTAAATTTTGTAGAATTTTTGTAGAAGTATCATTACGTAATACAGTATTGAAAATCCTATAAAGCAGAAAATGTCTATATTAACAGACATTTTATATGATGCTAAACATTTACAAATCTCAAATGAATATAAATGCATTTTATGTAAGGTCAAAGAAGTTAATGTCCACATCAAAGAAATTTACAAAAAATAATTTTATTCATAGAAGCCATTAAACATCTAAGTAAGTTCTACTTTTTAACTTTCTGGAAAAAGAAATTTCAAATTTGTTAAATGTTACAAACATGCTTATTCTGACGTGTAATACTACAATATATAAAATATAATGGAGCATTAAATTTTCTTTTTTTTAAAGAGGAGTAAAAGTTCTTACGGACAAGGGGCAAACCTGCGGATAGGTCCAATTAACAACAAAAAAAAATTACAACCTAATGTATTTGGGGGAGTCATTTAGTCTTTTTAATGTCATAAAGTGATGTTGTTGTAATATGCCTGAGAGAATGTGACCCTGATGACATTTTCGTGGTGTTTTCTGTACATCCGGAAAAATGTATATATTATTCTTTTGCTCGGAAACAAAATTGCAGTTAAATTAAACAGAAAACTTTTTAAATGTTTGGGGGAAAAACAACAACGAATTAAAGCAGTATTACACTTATTGTTTTTATGCTTAAACCCTTTTTCGTCTTTGACCCCATACTAAGCCAATACTTTAGTTTTAATGTTTGTATTTCTATTTATTTAGACAGTATATAGAATTTCAGATTTTTATTTATGACAATGTCATTAATAAAGAACATGTACTGAAACCTGCTACAAACTACCCTAAATTATTTTTTACAGACTTTTTTTACACACAACACACCACACACACCCCTAATTTTAAATATATAATATAATTTTTATATATCATTTTTAATGTCGTCAAACTTTAACTAAAATAGCCATTATTATTTTTGTTTATTGTTGGGTTCAAATATGACTCCTGGTATTTCTTTGAATTTCCCCCTATTATTGCTGAATCTGTCTTTGCATTATCTAGGTTTTTTAAGCTGATATTGAGCATTTGCGGGTGTCATTTAGGGGAGCTAAAATGATTTTCGAGGTCTGTTCATTGCAGATTGTTTTTAATTAGTTTGTGCATCGAGCGAGCATGTGATGTGCTCAGTCTTGAGCAGTTGAAGAGGGCTCTGTGGTTTACGGTCACTGTCATTGGAGGCCTTTTGATGTCTCGATTTTTTTGAGTTGAAAGAATGTCTTGTTTTCCGCTCGGCTTTGAGCCCAGTTTTTTACATTAGAAGTGCAAGTGATTTTTCTTTCCTGTTTTTACAGTTTTACTTGCATCTCCTTCATTCACACACTTGGGCACAATGTTGAAAAATCAAAAAAAATTCAGATGAGACAATATATCTAGCTGCGTTTTCTCATTCTTGTATGATTTTTGTAGGCAACTGTACGCCAGCTGTCTTGTGGACATGTACCATATGACAGATATTCTTTATTAAAGGAACACTCTACTATTTTTGAAAATGGGCTCATTTTCCAACTCCCCTAGAGTTAAACAGTTGAGTTTTACCGTTTTCGAATCCATAGTCAGCGATCTTTCGGGGCTGGCATAGCACTTTAGGAAGCTGTACTTAGCATAGATCATTGAATCTGATTAGACCGTTAGCATCTCGCTCAAAAATGACCAAAGAGTTTCTATATTTTTCCTATTTAAAACTTGACTCTTCTGTAGTTACATCGTGTACGAAGACCGACGGAAAATGAAAAGTTGTGAGTTTCTAGGCCGATATGGCTAGGAACTGTACTCTCATTCCGGCGTAATTATCAATTACGAGAGCGATATGTACCGTCTATCAGATTCAATGATCTATGCTAAGCTACAGCTAAAACTAAACCACCAGACCCGAAGATCGGCTGAATGGATTCAAAAACGGTAAAACTCAACATGTTTGTACTCTAGGATTTGGGAAAATAGTGGTGTTCCTTTAAGTACATTTAAGCAACTTGTAAACACCGCGGTGTATGAATATGGTCATCATTCAGTACCATTATGTATATTTAAATAGTAATCATCTGAAACAATCATGTCCATGGTACTACCACACCACTTTTTTTTTTAACAAGAAATAGGGTGTTTGTTTGTCACACTTTCATGTCATTTATTTACCTTGGATAGAATCCACCTCTTCATAACCATAGGTTGCTTTTAAATGGAGTACAGCCTTATATTGGAGAACCATAGGATGAACTCACCATAGGAAAAAACCAATCTAAGTCAGCTCATGTTGCACTCAGAGGAAAGACTTGAAAATGGAAGGGAAGTGGATGTAGTGTGTTGGGCGGGTGGAATATAACTTTAGATGGAACTCTGTTGGGTTTTACAAGTTGTAATGGTTGCCAGTTAGTTGCAAATGACAGCTTTTGGTAAAACTTGATTTAAAAGTTAATGTTTAAAAGTAATATTGGAGAAGATGATTGCATAAACAGACATAGATATATACACATTGAGTTATGGCCATACAAAGCATGCAGCTTCCTTCCTGAGCAACTTCCATAGCAATCCAGGAAAATTCCAAATTTTTTATTCAGGAAATGCACCATGGCTCAATACAATGTGTTTTGTTCTTTCAGCAGCACATCCATGGATTCATAGAGAATATCAGAGACTTGGGGTGGACCAAAACCTCTTTGCATTATGGTGGCAAATTTTGACAAGCATAATTAACATTTTCTTCAACACATGCACAGATCTGTTTTTAAAAAGTACAATTTCAAGTGTTAAAAAAGCATATACTTAAGTGGGATACACCCGCCATGTGTGATCCGACCTGTTTGCGAAATTGTGTGTTTGCGCTGATGTGGTTTGGTTACTGTCTAGAAGTGTTCATTAAGAGAATTTAAAATAAAGTTGTGTAAACTGCCCATGTCAGCTCCCTAGAGACCATGTAGACTGACTAATCCGATTTCTTGTGAAACAACATCAGTCGTATCACGCTCAAGAAAACCACCACGACCACTGGTCTGAACATTCACACACCCAACATCAGTTGCATTTTTTAACAAGTGACAACTTGAAATTTGCCTTCGAAATCCTTGTATATTTGAACCTGCATTTAAGTCCAGATTTGCATTTATTCACACGTTTTCATTCAAATTTTTTCTTATTTTTTCATGAATTAGATTAATGAATTAGATCACTTGAAAGTGAACATTGTCATTTACTCACCCTTATGTCTTTCCAAACTGTATGACTTTCTTCTGGATAAATTAAGAATTGTTCTATTCACTCTTTTCGATAGTTAAGCTTTAAAATCACAAAACCCCTATAAGAATACAATAAAAACAATCCAAACAACTTTTTCACTTATATTCCAGGTCTTACGAAGCCGTTCGCTAGGTTTGCATGATGAGACTCATTAGATGTTCTTTTTGATGTTACTGAAAATGTAGCAATGCCCTAACTACTTTTTATTTGATCTGTTTATAAAAACTTTCTTAATGATTCTGTCATAAATCATACTGATCTGGTTCTCATCAGCTCGCTGACCTAATGATATAGTCGCGACAGCTCATAGGAAGGGAATGGCATGAGAGTGAATAAACTGTAACGGAATTTTCATTTTTGGGTGAACTCTCCCCTTAAGAAAAGCCTTTTGAATTTGTAGACGAGTTGAACTCATGCTGTCAAAAGATTCACACACCCGTGGTTTCATGCACCAACACGTTCATGCATGGGGCACTAAATGCTCCAGTTAGTATTGCTCGTACACTTCACATTCACTTCCTGCTCACATTGACCATGCAAATGTCAATTCCCCCTTAATCGGACATAGCTTGGAGGCCAGAGGCAAATACGTCTTGGTTTGGGATTTCATACATTTGTAATGCAAATCAGGCAGTAGAGGTATCCTCAAGCACAGAGTAAATACTTCTGGCCTCGAGATTTGATAAGCATCTCGCTCAATGCAGAAAGAGCCATTGGAAAAGCTTTGTTCTCACTCTGTTAACCTTTAACCCCTGAGCAAGCATGAAGTAAATTGGGTGATTTCCTTTTAGATTAGGTAAGAGTGGTTTCAAGGTTTCACCTGCTTTTTGGGTGAGAGGTTTTGTTAAATCACATCTGGTAAGTATTATTCTTGAACCGTGCCTACAGGTATATTCATTTGAAATATAAAGTCTGAGTTTGCCTACTTCCATGTTGAAAACAGGGTAAACCAGCTTAAAGTAATTTGGTGTGGTTTGGTTTCCCCTGGCGAGAATGGTTTAGTCTGATGGTTTTAGTGGGGGTTGGCTTACTTTGAGCAAACCATCTTAGACCAGCAAACAAACAACCTTGGGCTAGTTTAAGCTGTTTTTTAGCAGAGATACTACTGTAATACCATGGCATTCTTTGAAGTGCCGTGCATTTTGTATTCTATAAATTACCATGGTACTACCATCCAGTACCATAATTTTGTTGCTGTGCTTTTTTTTGTAAAGTGTGTAAAGAGAAAGTGTTTATCTGTCCTTGGGCCTTTGGATTGGGCCAGTACAAACTTCACTGCCAAGTAGACATTCCTGCACGGTAACACTATTCATAAACCTTTGCCAAACCCGCCAACATGGTCAAAAGGCCTCTGGGTCAGATATTCTCCATTAATCCTCTAGACCGGCCCACTTGGCTTGACCTAATGTGGTCAGACAAGCCGGAATCCTCGACAGTATCCACGAACCTAACCCAACACTCCCTCGCTCATTCCTTCCTCATGGAGGAGGACGAAGGGTGTGGTGATCATTCCAGTGTCTCTTTGCAGTTAATTGTACTTTTCTCTGAATAACAGAACTAGACCACACAGCTGTGCGCGAGACAGGTGACAAATGATAAAGAACCTTTCTTAGACTAAACGTGCACCCTTGTATCATGGTGGCTATATTTTTTGCATCGTCACAAAGCAAGCATTTCTTTTTGTTCTGTTGCTCTTACATGCTTGTTCACATGGGAATAATTGAATCATCTCCATGAAGTCAAAAATACACAGCTTGTCATATGATCTATGAGTGGTAAAAAGTGGTGAGAACATGATTAGTTGGTTGTAATTGGGTGGTTTTGAAACTGGACCAGCGCCCGTGCTTACTAAGAGAGAACACATTGCTCAAGCAGGCGGGAGCTGATAGCTACTGTGTACCCTGTCAGTATGAAAACACAAGCCTGACTGCACTGTAACATGTGTTTGGACAAGTTCTCCTTTCACTCGCGCCCTGCCTGTTGGTGCCTGTATCAAAATACAATGCTCACAAATAATTTCAAAAAGAATGGAATGAATGCAGGGTGCGGGGTGATGAAATTACCCCCTGAAGAGACTGTCTCAACACATTTTTCATTTCTGAATATGGCTTTCCATTGACAGATGCATTTAGATAAATGTGTTTTTTTTTGTAGTGGACAGTAGAAATGAGCTTTTTCTCAGTATAAAAAAAGAACTGATAAAAACCATTTGAAGGTGTCAGGTGTATGCAGAAGCAGTGAGTGAGTGAGTAAGAAAAGTGACACGTGGCCAAGTATTGTGTTCCATACTCTGAATTTGTGCTTTGCATTTAACCCATCCAAGTGCACCCACACAGTAGTGAAGTAGTGCACACACTGGAGTAGTGGGCAGCCACTTTTGCTGCAGCGCCCAGGGTGCAATTGGGGGTTTAGTACCTTGTTCAAGGGTACCTCATTTGGCGCGGTTCATTCACTCCCTCCTAACCTACAATTCCTGCCATTACCAAGACTCGAACCTGGGACCTTTCAGGTTACAAGCCCGACTTTATAACCATTAGGCCATGACTGCCCCTTGAAACGTAGACTGTTCACAAAGTTGAGCAGCAAAATTGTGTTGCCTTGTACCTTGTATCTGCCACTTTCTAAAGCAGCATCTTATGTATTCTTCTTGTAGAAGGCAATCCTAAAATGCAGCAACAATCTCTCTGAAAAGGTGATTTGTTAACAAATAAGGTGGACTTAATGAAACATTGCAGTCCCTTAGCTGCTACATTGCTTTAGTTTCAATGAAGTTGAACTCTGCTCAATTTTGTTGCATTGCCAATTTTCTTGGGCGTCCACACTGACTGCAGTTTTCATCTGCAATGCCACAAGTACAAGTAGTTGAGTACAAAGAAGGGACACTAATTGTGTATTTGGGAAAACCTGAATGGCTGTTCTTTCTTTATGTATGCAGGAATTGGCAAGGTGAAACGGAAGACAGGCATGCGTGAAACGGCCTCCAACGCAGACTCTGATTTCTACCCGGACAATGGCGAACGTCTGTATGACCTAAACCTTCCTGCGCTAGTCAAATTCAGCTACACGGCCGAGCGGGAAGATGAGTTGTCATTGGTTAAGGGCACAAGGGTCATCGTCATGGAGAAGTGCAGTGATGGCTGGTGGAGAGGGAGCTACAACGGCCATTCAGGATGGTTTCCATCCAACTACGTGACGGAGGATGCAGATGGATCGGCGAGCAACGACTCTGCCGGCTTGTCGGATGTTGTTCATAGTGCGAACGGCAACCGGGTGCTGCACACAGTACAGGCACTCTACCCGTTCAGCTCGGGCAACGATGAAGAGCTGAACTTTGAGAAGGGGGAGGTTATGGATGTTGTGGAGAAGCCAGAAAATGACCCTGAGTGGTGGAAGTGTCGCAAAGCCGACGGGCAGATGGGACTTGTGCCGAAGAACTACGTGACTGTTCTGCAGGAGTTGCACAACTCAGCCAGCATGGCCGGGCCGCCCACACCTGACTGTGACTACATTGAGCCTTCATCCAGTGGACGCTTCGCTGGCAAGCAGTGGTACTACGGGAAGGTGACGCGTCATCAGGCAGAGGTGGCACTCAACCAGAGGGGCACAGAGGGAGACTTTCTTATCCGGGACAGCGAGTCCTCAGTAAGTAGACAGAAACGTTCCTCCTTGTATTCTGATAAATATGCTAAGAATCCTGCTTTCAGCAATTGGCCTAAATTGATATTATTTCCCTTTCTCCATGTTTTCTTTTTCTAGCCCAATGACTTTTCAATATCGCTGAAAGCTCAGTCCAAAAACAAGCATTTCAAAGTCCAACTGAAGGACAACTTGTACTGCATCGGACAACGCAAGTTTAACTCAATGGAGGAGTTGGTGGAACACTACAAAAAGGCGCCCATCTTCACCAGCGAACAGGGCGACAAACTCTACCTGGTCAAGGCTCTGGCTGCCTCCTGATCCAAGCAGAAAGAATATCCAGTTAACAGTGACTACACTTCCAGACAGACAGACTGGGAATATCAAGCATTCCAAGAATGGGAGGTACAGGGAGAGACGGACAATGGACTCCCGTTCATTCGCTCGGAAACTTGCTCAAATTTCATTGAGGGACACACCCAATGTATCAAAATACAGTATGTTTAGACCATAGGTGATGCAGTGTATTTTGATGTCAACATGTATTAGAATTACAACCCATGTCTTCTTTTGTTAATATATATTCTTTTCATTGATTTCGAAAATGTATTTTTCATTTGCTCTTTAACTTCCCTGCCAATTTTTTAACAGTTTCTGCTGTTTAAGTCCTGACTGCAGAAGAACTTTGCTCAACATGTTTCAAAGGTCTCACATACTGTCTGTTACTGCCTGCATTGCCTGAACCACACGAAACTGTTGAAATTGACGTAATCTGCTATATTTATTAGGAATCAATATTTCTGCAAAATGCTCCAACAATAAAAGTGAGTGACCAAAACCAATATTCAGAATTAGGCACAATCTTTTTGGGATTAATCTTGAACTATAGTCTTGCAACTGCATGTTTCCAACATTCAAACAAGCTTGAGGTCTTGTTAAGGATGACATCTGTTATTTATGAGGGGTAACTTTTCAGAAGTTCTGCCTCCCTGAATAATCAAGGTGCTGATTATTGTGGTTTGTCAGCTAGTCCTAAATTTATCCACACATGTTGGATCTGTCAGAATCCATGCCATGCAATAAATATGATGTCTCCGCTTTGTCAAAGGGCTTAGCTGTGATTAATGTCTTCTACTAGACATTTATTTGAATGAATATGGGAGTTAGATTTGCAGATCTTCATTGGAGCTTGAATTGCGATGCCATGACTGATGATTAAAGAAGATTAAACCACATTGGTATACACAATAGGTCTTTTATGATTCAGTGTTTTACTAATAAAAGCGGTCTTTCATGATCAAGGCTGAAATTGCATTACAACTGATGCAAAGGGTATGGTTTTAGTTATCGGTGGTGGATTGGTTTAAAGTTTCATCAGATGTTTGCCTTATCTTTGCTTTGCACTCATTTGGTTGCTTACTTTCTCAAATGAGCATACGTATTGTTATTGTAGTGTAGAGGATGAATGAAAGCATGTCAGCATGAAGGCAGCATTGTGTACTCGGGTTGCAAGGAAGGATCCACTTCGCTTGGCAATCAAGATCCACAGTGCTGCTTCCTTTTAGTTTTCAACAGTTTATGATAAATGGTAAGAGATGTTCCATTCAGGATCAGATGTTTGAATGTAAAACTTCATAGATAAGTATGTTTGGTGGACCAGACAATGGAAAAGACACTTCCCTGGACACGTCTCTGATTCAAGTGAGAAAACATGGACGTTTCTTTTCTGAAGACTTATGAGTCGGGTGATGATCTGGGCTCTTCTCCAGGGGACCATCACTACAACCGTAATTACTTCTCCAGCTGTTTGGAGCTGGACTGGGGCGAGAGTTGAGCAATGGGGATTTTTTGGAGGAGTGTGTGGGGTGGGAGAGAGAAAATCGCTGAGACATGCAGAGTTTGCTCGAGTGATTTAATCTTGAATTAAGTGGAAATGTCAGATTTCTATCCATGTGACCAGTTCAGATTGGTTCAGTGTGAGTAAAGTGGCTCTCAACAGGTTTTGCTTCAGGACCAAGTGGTGACTCAACATTACCAAGCAGTATCATTTTTCTACTGCCTTGAGTAGTTTTAATGTTTTTTGAGGCTAAGGGGATGCCAAGCAACAAGTACTTGTTGGATAACGTCTACCAAGACCCTATCAAAACAACAATGCTACCCAATTTGGGGTTTTGATCAACTAGTTGAGATCCACTTGTTTTGGATGAGGGATATCGGAGACCTGTAGTCTTATCAGATAGTTTGTGCTTTAAAATGTACCTTCATCTCAGTTGTTGGAACCAAAACGTTACAATAAGATGCAAATGTTATTTGAGTATCACTTTGCATGTGCGTAATACACCCCTGATAAGTGACAGATGTGCACGGACCATGTCCTGGTCATACAAACATCCCTATTGGGGAACTTACCATGATTTGTCTCCTGACTTAAGTGACCTTACCATATAGACCAGGGGTGTCCAATCCTGTTCCCGGAGGGCCAACATCCTGCAGAATTTAGCTCCAACTAGCTTCAACACACTTGCCTGGAAGTTTCTAGTGAGTCTGAAGACCTGGAATTATGTTTAATTAAGGCTGGAAGCCTGGAACTAAACCCTGCAGGACAGTGGCCCTCCAGGAACAGGTATAGAACCCCTGATATAGAACTTAGTCGGAGTAAAAGCCTTATTTAAGTTCAGAGGGTTATACCAGGGGTGTTCAGTCCTGTTCCTAAAGGGTCCACTTTCATACAGAGTTTAGCTCCAACACACCTGTGTGGAAGTTCCTAGTGATCCTGAAGACCTAGATTAGCTGGTTCAGGTGTGTTGGAAGTAAATTCTGCAAGAAGTTTTCCATCAGTGGTTCCCAATCCTGGTCCTGGAGAACTCCAACAACTGACGTTTTGAGTCTCTTTATCTGACACACACGTTTGAGGTCTTGGTGCAGGGGTGTCCAAACTCGGTCCTGGAGGGCCGGTGTCCTGAAGAGTTTAGCACCAACCCCAATTAAACACACCTGGACCAGCTAATTAAGCTCTTACTAGGCATACTAGAAACTTAAAGGCAGGTGTGTTGAGGCAAGTTGGAGCTAAACTCACCAGCCCTCCAGGACCGAGTTTGGGCACCCCCTGTCTCGGTGTCTTTACTAACGAGCTGATGGGCTGAATCAGGTGTGTTTGATTAGAGAGACATCTAAAATGTGCAGTGTTGGGAGTTCTCCAGGACCAGGATTGGGAACCGATCTAAGAGCAGGATTGGACACCCTTCAGTTGGCAACAAAACTAAATCTTTGCTTCACATCTTTAATTTGTGTCAAATATTGCATCTACTCTTGACTAAGGTAAGCAGGCCCAGCAAACATGGTTACCTATTAGTATTTGTGCTGGATATAAGAGTATACCTGTGCTGTAGACTGCTAGATATACCTGTCAGCTTATGAGGTACCTAGAAATTGAAAGCGGTATTGTTATCAATCATGTAGACTTCATTAGCATTTTTTTTTTCTACAAGTTGTGACCAAATAGATTTTCTGTCCTTACTTTTGGGAACATGTGGTAAGTGATTTGAGCTCTTTAGACATCCAAGCTTGGACAATGCATTGAATTATGTAGCATTGTAACACATCTGCTCTAGGTTTTGGCTAAATTGCCAACATTTTATCTCCAAAAGTTACTAAAACCTGGAATATTGGGAAGTAAATTTCTCCATCTACCCTTTGGATTTTTATTCAAGCTATCTGAGAAAAGGAATACTTGAGAAAGCATTGCCTTTATGAACTTAATTTTGTTACAAAAGAATGAATTCTGAATTCAGGCCCTTAGATCCTCTACTGAAAAGCATGCATAGTTGATGGTGTGGGCTGAATTGACCAGTTTTATTGCGTAACCTCATTTTGTCTGAACTATGAGTGAACCGTTTCTGTAAATGGGGCTGAAGGTGCTGTGAAAATCAAATGTAGTTGTATGCTCACTGTCTCCATAAAGAGTTTAGACTGTACAAAGGAAGAAATAAACTACATCAATCTATTTTGATATCTCTTTAATGTCATCCAGAGCATAAATGCGGTGTCACAATTTCAGAGGTTAAATCTGCATCTAAAGGCTTAATGAGTAAATGTCATTTGAAATAAGTTATTCTGCATGACTTTGTGTTCCACTGCTATGGAAATGATATTGCTGGCATTTAATGAAGACCTGCTGGGAATCATAATGACTTTACACATGCTGTGCATGAGAAAATTAAGACAAGAAACAGGCAATATTCATACTGAAACAATGTGAAACATGTCAGCTATAGGAAGAGAAAGGACTTGATAGAGAACAGCCGGGGCACCGTGTGACCATTACCAGTGAAATTACTTGTGTCTGCATAGTTCCCTAAATACATAAATGTACTCCCCATGATTTCACAACCAAAGCCGGTGAAAATCCCTAAAATATTAGATGTGAATGCTGTGCATTCTGTATCACGTTGCAACATGCAGTAAGTTATAATAAATATAAGGCAAACTGTAATGGAAGTTTCTCAACTAATCTTGTAGAATGTCCAGAAACTTGCATACACTTTACTGGTTTTCAGTCACAAAAAATCAAGAAAGCCATGCAAACACTTGGTCCTTATTAAGCAATTACATTATGTGTAGAGAGAGCAAAGACGTAACTTGATGGACTATTTGATAAAACTTAGTGTTTTTCTTTTGAAAGAGCTTGATGGCTACAGATGCCAACTCAACTCCTCCCTCTAGTGTCATTGATGACATTCCTGTCCTCATGCAATCCATCCTATTGTATATAGCTTGTAAAATCAGCATTGGTGAATCCCAAATCCTAGTGTTTCCAAATGCCATACTACACTGAAAAAAAATTATTCATTGAATTTACTAAAATGTTTTAAGGTAAGTGGTTGCAATCCATTTATTTTAGCTACATTTAAATAAACAAATTCAGTCGACTAACTCAAGGTTTTTTTTTTATTTTTTTTAAATGTAGCTAAAATTAATTGTTCGCAACCACTTACCTTAATAAATTTAGTATCTTTTTTTTCAGTGTATATATGAGGTGTTTAGGCTAATAATGCCTATTAGCCCTTGCACTACGGAACGAGTAGTGGTTTGTGACAATTCTCTAACGAATTTCAATCATTTAAATAAGCATGCAATGCAAGGCTGAAACTGCCACAGCAGTTGTTAATTGTCTAATCCTTACATTTAAAAAAAAAAAAAAAAGTTATAATAAAAATAAAGTAGTAAATTTATGTAGAGGCTTTAATGCTTCCAAGCACATTTAAATGGGTTCTGGTTCAGAAATGTATAATGTGGTCCTTTTTACCATTCTTATTATTCTTACAAACCAGCAAATTGGGATGATGCATATGTATACATTGTTAATTTCAACACTCGGAATGTTTCAGCACAAAATTTGTTAAAGTGGATGGCAAGTGATCCCATAATACCTCAAAACTGAATCATTCAGATTCTTGGAAGAAACGCTCCTAAGGGAATATGTGTTGACCCTATAACTCTTTAAGCCCCTCACTCTTATCGTTTCTGCTAAGAAAGCAGTGACGGAACCTCAGGCATCCTCTCTTGTTGTTTTTTTTTTATTGGTTTCATCCTTTCAATGAAAAGAGCCACATGAAGACATCTGCCACATCAGCAGCCAGCCGGGACGCGCTGTATAATGCTGTTTTTCAGTGCTTCTGGCTTCAGGCCTCTGGTGATTTGGGATCGCTCTATGGAAATGTCTGCGTGACCAAATCAAAATACTGAAAAGTGTTCACATTTCCAGAATACTTAACCATTAAACGAGCCTAAAATACGACATGAATCAAAAGGGCATACATTCAAACTTAAAGGTATAGTTCACCCAAAAATGAAAATTTGCTGTGAATTTACTCACCCCCAGGCCCCTTTTTATTAATTTTTTTTTTAAAGATTTTTAGCTGAAACTGTGGTCCTTGGTGATTTCATTAAATGCCAGTTAACAGCTACCGGTACTTTGACAGTCACAAAAACCATACAGGAACACAATTAATACCAGTGGCTCCTGACAATATATATTGAAATCTTCCTGAATCGAACAACGTCTGTGCAAGAAACTGAAGCTGACCAGAGTGCCTGAGCTCTGGGTTACACTGTATTGTTGATATAAAACTGTGTGCGGTTCCTGCAACAAATTGATTGTTTTGCTTCATAAGACCTCAATATATTATCAGGAGCAACTGGTATTAATTTGATCTTGCCTGTATGGGTTTTTTAATTTATTTTTTTGGACTCTCCAAGTGACAGCACTGGTGACTTAAATTTTTATGAATCACCAAGGACCACGGTTTCAGCTAAAAATCTTCTTTACTGTTATAATGAAGAAAGTCACCTACATCTTGGATGACCGGAGGATGAGGAAATGAACAGCAAATTTTCATTTTTGAGTGAACTAACCCTTTAAATTATTTGTGACAAAATACTGTTTACTTGTCTTATGTCCTGTGTATCACGCATAGTTTTCTTGTCTTTACCTAGAATGCCTTTGTAGATGTATTTTTTTTTTTTTTTTTTTTCAAGTTAGAGTTGTATCTAAATTTTTTGTTTTATCTTGTTTTTTTATGTATTAGTTATTTAAAAGATTGGTATGCTATTTGATTGTTCAATATGGCATATATTAATTCATTGATTCACCCTGTGACGAACATTGGAAGTTGGCATCTCATTAGAAGTAGAGTCTGTCTGAGATGGCCGCAGGAAGGTGGGTCATTATTTGCATGCGGATCCACCAGTGCGGCTCCATGGGGTTGTACCGTTTGTATGGCCGTTTGGACGTGATTGCATCTGTGACATCTTCTAAGACCGGCTCGATCTCTCGCTGGCCGCTGTTGCAGTAGGAGCGCATGAGAGCCATGTACTGCTCAAAGTGAGCTTTCCCATAGTCCTCCTGGACACCAGGGGGCGCCTCCTTCCAGAGCTTCTCTGCTGTTGTCATGACTATGTCACGTGTCAGGATACCCGTGGCCACGATAAAGTTTCCTGGCTCAATGACGGAAACTTTGACATTCCAAACCTTCATTTCATACCTGAGACAGTCAGAAAAAGCCTCCACTCCGTATTTGGATACACAGTAAGGGGATCGGAGAGCGTTTCCCATCCTGCCATACATGCTGGCGATGTTCACCACGCGACCTGTGACCAAAAGACAAAAAGAGTCAAATATTATTACAAAAAAAAAAAACTTTCTATGTGAATATATTTTATGTAATTAAAAAAAAAATTCAGCATCATTCCTCCAGTCTTCAGTGTCACATATCCTTCAGAAATCATTCTAATATAAAACTTTGGTGCTCGAGAAACATTTCTGGGGTCTTATTTATAAAAATAGATTATCCTAAGTGGAGGGGCCCGATGAAAGCCTAGCATCGATTGCGTACGCTCAAAATTTTCAGATTTATAAAACCATGCGTACACCAGAACCTGCGCAAAAATCCTTTTATAAATCCCTGTCAGTGGAAGATTGTGCGTACATGCGTCTCCTCCTCAAAATCACCATATATGGAGCTTACAGTGCCTAGTTTTACTATGCATAACCTCGTCTGCATATCATTTTCATGCATATTCCCATCCACGTGACACCATGTTTAACACCGTCAAAGGTACAAGAATGAAATATGAGATACGGACTATAAATGTGTATATAGTGCTATGCTATGTTGAGGGAACGACCTTTTTCTCGTGGTCCTGCATAAACAAACCTGCGTTCCCTCAATTTAATATCATCTCGTGGCCACGACAAAACTAAGTGAACCGGACATGTCGCCTTACGGGCACCGTATACATGCCATTTGTGCCATGCACATTAATTTTTATTGCTAAAAATCATCCAGTATCTTTGTTTTAGAATATCAAAATATCCATAAACTGTTTAAAATGGTTCTCAGAAAAATAATTTAGAATGGAGTTGATCTCGTTCATTTCCACAAGCCAAATAATATTTCAATTGTTTAAGAAAAAAAAATCAAATTAAATTGAATGCAGTTTTGCTGATAAGGTGAACCTCTTTTCGCTATTTTTAGTGGAAAAATATAGGCCTATATTTATTGCAGTGTAAATACAATTGTCTGACTCGCTCGTCATTGACAAAGTATTTTAAAAAGAAAACATGCAAATTAACATTTTCTTCAAGTTGTATCCTTCAAATACAATGGTATTTTTCATAGGTGTGCAGCTGTGGTTGTCCAGTACTATTATCATTGGACCTATTCAAACCTTTCCAACGAATCCATCATGTCCGCCACATATCGACGTAAGTGCCGCATCAATCTCGCTAACAATACTTTCTCATAACATGAGTGGCAGTTTAGTTTAAAGACATTATGCACCTATAGGTCCTCGTTGCTTGCTGTCATTACCACAACATACCACAGCAAGCCATCCGTTACAATGGCTGTCTAAATTCCTATCCATTGTGTGTAAATTTCTATTCTACTTAATGACTATGTAATTTCAGTGCTTATCTCCATTAATGAGTGGAATGAAAACAGTTTAGTTGTTTACTATATTACTTTTCTCTCCAGGAAAAAAAGTCTGTACTCATGGGTCAGAGTTTGCGTGCAGGTGCACAAATTTTCCAATCAAGTTTTTTTTTTCTTAAAATCCCCATCTTTTGCATTCGAGTGGCTACCGCTTCGTGCAGGGCAGGGTTTGTGCGTACTCACGTTCAATGAGGCCCCGATTA
This sequence comes from Sinocyclocheilus anophthalmus, assembly GCA_018155175.1. Taxonomy (NCBI): domain Eukaryota; kingdom Metazoa; phylum Chordata; class Actinopteri; order Cypriniformes; family Cyprinidae; genus Sinocyclocheilus; species Sinocyclocheilus anophthalmus. The sequence continues at coordinate 980,616 of JADLZN010011102.1, forward strand.
TTATCATGTTACAACAGGTTGTGACACTCTATTTTTTGTGGAACCCCTGATGCTTTCTTTTTATATTATTAATGAATCGGAGTTCAAGAACATCGCTTACAGGAAATCTTCTTACATTATACATAAAATCTAACTGACTGCAACTTTAATGTTATTGTATTCATTTATATATTACATACAACGTGAGGTTCATAAATGTGACCTCGGAGCACAAAAGCCAGTCAGAATAGCGACAGGTATATTTGTAGCCATAGCCAACAATACATTGTATGGGTCAAAATTATTGATTTTAATTTTATGCCAAAAATCATTAGGATATTTAGTAAAGATCATGTTCCATGAAAATATTTAGTAACTTTCCTACTGGTAAATTAATATGCACTGCTAATAACTTCATTTGGACAACTTTAAGGTTAATTTGTTTTTTTTGTTGTTTGGTTTTTTTGCACCCTCAGATTCCAGTTTTTCAAATAGTTTTATCTCGGCCAAATATTGTCCTATCCTAAACAAACCATACATCAATGAAAAGCTTATTTATTCAGATTTCATATTATGTATAAATCTCAATTTCAAAACATTGACCCTTATGACTGGATTTGTGGTCCAGGGTCACAAATAACCGTAAATGTTTAAAGGGGTCGTATGATGCGATTTTCAAGTTTTCCTTTCTCTTTGGCGTGTTACAAGCTGTTGGTTCCATAGATAAGATCCCTGAAGTTGCAAGACTAAAGTCTCAAACCCAAAGAGATATTCTTTATCAAAGTTAAGACTCTGCCACGCCCCCCTAAAACGGCTCGTTCTAACACGCCCCCACATATCTACGTCACTATGTGGAAATATTTGCATAATGCGGTCCAAATGTGCAGCAAAGAAAGAAGGTGTGGTTTCAGTAACCGCAGTTAGTGTTGAAGCAGCATGTCAGGGAGACGCTGTGTGTTTCTAGGCGAAAGCAAAAGCACTTTATATGGCCTTCCAAAAGTAGATGCATTTAAGAATCTTTAAAATGACTCACAACAGAACAGCAATGCATTTCATGGACGACCGTTTCGTGAACCTAGGAGAGTAGGTAATTCTGACTTTTCTATGACAATCTGGCACTTCTGAATCGCTACTGTTGTGTACGTGCTGGTGAGAGAGAGAGAGACAGCGTCACATCACAGTGGAGTCAGCTGTCTTAACCGTGGCTTGTGTACTGCAAACACATACCAGCTTCATCACTGTGTATTTCACGCGACTCTGTTCCTCTTTCGGGCTCTGAACTAGATCGTTAGAAACTAATACATATTTACCTTGTCTTTACATTTATTGCAAGATGAAACTCGCGATTATGTTAAGGGACTTTACTTTACCGTGACGAGTGCTGCTTGTTTGCGGAAGTGTGCGCAATCACAATTCACTGGTCAGCGGCCATAGAGCGAGACTGCTCTTGTGCGAAGGATTGACTTTGTAGAAAACGAATCGTGTGAGAGAGTCGGGTCATAGTAGGACCGTACATTAAGTACAGTATTGAAAAAAATGTTTTTTTGAACATTGAAAACATGTCAACATATTCGTTACACCATACACAAAATAAGTAATCTTTAGCAAAAAGCGCATATGCCCCTTTAAACACTAATTACCTGTTCGTAACTGCTGAGACACAAACCTTTTTTGACGAGTTCCTGGTAACGCTTTCCCTTTGTACTTTTTTTTTTTTTTTTTTTTTTTTTTTTTTTACTGCATTGAACCATTAATTCCTTTTGAATATGGAAAATATCTATTAAAATGTAGACCTAAATTTATATATCTACCGTTCAGATTAGGCGATATTAATCATTCCGTCCCGCCCCCAACCGGACACTGGCACCTTTTTAGTTACAACCAGCGGTCACTGACCCTGAAATTTCTATCCCCGGACTATTACCCGTATTAAAATATTGTAATTTATTAACCATATATAAAATAAATTATAATTATGAAGCTCCAATGTCGAAATCATATATCATACAAAATATACTTAAATAACATTCACGGAAATCACAAGTGTTTGTCAGGCAATACACTCCAAAGTCCATTTGCTTTAACCATTGATCCATTCAGATCCAAACATTCCTTTAAGTGGCAGACTAGCAGGAGTGGAAACTGTAGAGAAACATTAACATCTGTCTGCAGAATAAACTCTTCAGTTAAACTCCGCCAAATTACATATCTATACCCACAAGTTCCTCACAACCAAAAGGCCTGCAACATTCTCCAAGTAGGTTGACCGCAGGAAGACGCACTTGGACTGCATGGAGTGTGTGCATTACTTTACCTTTAGCCCTGCGGATGAGAGGCAGGAAGGCTTTGGTTACTCTGATGGTGCCCCACAGGTTGACCTCTGAAACCTGCTTATATGTGTCCATGGTTGTGAACTCCACCTCACCGAATGTGGAGATACCAGCATTGTTGACCACAGCCCACAGACCTGCAAGATAGAATCACAAACCCCCTTAAACTCACTGATCAGACATCCTGATTCAGTTCACATGGTTATGAACAAATATATAACATGAGTAAATATACAAAACTTTTTCTGCTCACCATTTTTAATTATGAAATCTAATAGCTTCTCCTTATTTTTAAAGGTGCAGTATGTTATATTGACAGCTAGTGGTTGAATACGGTACTGCAGTCCAAATTCGAAATATTGGAAAGTGTTGATTATCCCACCCCCTCCTCCTCAGACTCCACCCTCACAGGGGTTGCCAGATTTTTCACGTAGCTATAACTGCAGACAGGAGATCTCCAAAATGGGGCGTGAACTCCAAAAGTGGCAGAACCTTCAAAGTTGGTGGTCTCCCGTGCAAGACCCTTTCACCGTTGGCTCTGGCTCCAGCCAATTGTTACTGACTTACATTTCAAATTAAAATTGTATAAATTAAACATTGTTTCTATGAAATAGAATATGCTATATAAATAAATATTCTCTATAAATAGAGCCCAAAGCTTGTGGCCAGTGGTGTTCAGACTGGAGTATGAACCTCTGCTTAATGATATAATCGGGAATCACCCACGAGCTCTCCCGCTAGCTGTCCCAGCGCAGTGCAGGGGAACGATTTTACTCTATCGCTTTGTTTTAAGCAACGGGGGCGTCCATTGCTCAAAAAAAAAATAATTAGAATCGAATTCGCAAGGGTAGGAGGGGGGGGGGGGTAGTGACGCTGGGTGTAACAAAAAAGGTGCCATTGTCCGGTTTGGGAGTTACGGAACGATCTCATATCGCAAAATCTTATTAACTGTTTATCTGCTGAACTGCAACTTTCTTTACCAGTCTATTCAGCGCCAATCCCGCCGTGCAATCAATTTCACTGGTTAGGGTCAGGTGTGGGGTATGTTTTTGTAGCATAGTGTAGGAAATCAACCCTTTAATTGACAACCAAAAAAATCTTTAGAATCAGTTGTGGGGTGGAGTTTGCACTGAAGTGGATTGGGGGTCATGTGCCTGTCTGTCAATGGGAGGAAGCCACGCCCCATTTTGGAGATCTCCAGGCTGCAAGTTATACCCTTCTCAGATTTTTAGGTCGGGTAGAATCTGTGATCCCTGACCCAGTTCGTTTGCTCGCTTCTATGGCTGCAGCACGCTGTGTTTTCCACCAACTCGCAACCCGGTGTGTCGAAATACTATTGGGTGAATTGGCAGTGGGCGGAGTCACACAGACCAAAACAAAAACAGACATTTCGACACGGAACGCACATTTCAAAGTAAAATAACTGGCTGCAGCATTGATTTTCAAAGAAACAATATGTGATCAATATGCTTTAGATATTTTAGGAAACTGCCATGATCTTATGCTTTAAGTGCAGGGTTCCTTAAATCTTACCCTGGAGGTCCAATGTGCTGCAGATTTTAGCTCCAACCCTGATCAAACTCAACTACCTGTTATTTTCTAATGATCCAGAAGACATTGATTAGCATGCTCAGGTGTGTTTGATTAGGGTTAGAGCTAAACTCTGCAGGACAGTGGGGCTGCGTTCCAGTTCACTTTTAGACATGCACTAGCGAACTTCCCTAAGCACTTACCCTCGGGGAAACCCCCGCTGCCATTTTGAAGTGTGTTCCACTTCATCAAGTGGACAAGGGAAGTTTACATGGACATACCCTCGACCCCTTGATTTTGCTTCATATGCACACTTCAGGCCGCTCCATAGCCCACATCAACTGACATGACTATGATGTCATCGTTGATCGCTTTTAATTTATCCCCACCCCAAACACCTCTATAATATATAAATAATTTTTTTTAACATTTATAACAGCCCAAACATACCAATATACATATAGAATGCTGCAAACACCAAACCATTTTAAGGGGCACATTCAACACTCAACCAACTTCCCCCCCTTCCCCCCCCCTATCCATTCTAAGTGATCAAGTGCTTGGAGTTCCAGTTCAGGCACAATGCCAAGGTTCCAACCAGTATTGTGGGCACTTTCGGTGTAACGTATCATGACAGACATCCGAGTACGAGACGGAGGGAAGTTTGCGAGTGACGGGCATAAAAAAATAAATAAAATGGACTGGAACGTAGCCTGGATCTCATGGCCTTATTTTGAGATTCCTTTTTAGGTACATCAAACCAATTACATTCATCACTTCTTTTAAAGTAAGGATTGGTGTGGGCATTTTTAACTTGAATGTGCAAGGCTTCCAGTGTCATTGACTTTCAGTTATTTTAGCTGTACAAAAACAGTCTGTTATGCTGCTTTTATTGCAAACTGGTAGTATTTAAATTACAGTATTATCAGAACTACAAACTGGTTTACCAGTTACAGGTTTACCACATTTTAAAAATGGATAAAAACAAACTTGCTTTTGGAAATCTGGCAAATGGGTAATTATGTAGTGAGCTTAAAAACATTACAAGAAGAAATCTTAAGTTGACCATTTTATTTTGTGATGGATTTCAGTATTAACATGGGAGGATCTATATGGAAAATAAACTTTTTTTTATCTCGCACTTCTGACTAACTTGCAATAATTCTGAGTAAAAAGTCAGAATTGTGAGTTTATATCATGCAACTCTGAGGAAAAAAGCACTTGCGAAAATTATTATTATTTTTGTATTCAGTATGCTTATTTATATTGTATTCATCCAGTAAGCTTTCCTGTTTGGCCAATTAGTTTCAGAAGCAGGACTTTTATCTTGATCTTGCTGGTTTAGCTGATGTTTCCTCTGCCCTACTTCTGTCTGTCTCTCGGAGTTTAATTACAGTTAGTGTTCAATTTATTAACATTTTTGCTTCTATCTGTTTTGTTTTTTTTTTTTTAACAAACAATTATGCATAAGTAGGGCTGTTAGCGGAATAAAATCCTTCCAAGTGATCTAATGCTTTCAAACTTTAGAAACCAAAATGTCAGTATACTATCAATGCTACTGCATTACATATATTACTGTGTTAAATGCATTGAATTCATATCTTAAGTTTGACATCCCGGTCTTGTAGCATCGTTTTCCCCTTAATATTTCTCATACCCCCTATAGCCCTCCTGTGCCCTCATGAGGTCCCTGAGCCCGAGTTTGAAAACCCCTGGCCCCAAAAATTTGTAAGACAACTTTCTTGTATTTTGAACAATAACATTCATAAATTTAGGATTTATTATTGAACCACTAAAATTCAGTGCCAGACTCCACACAACTGCTAAGGTGAGTAGTTTATAAGAAGCTCCAGTTTAGAGATTTATTTGATTTCATCATATTCGAGTGTTTAAATCAAGGATCTGTGAAACAAGATCACACGGCTTCAGTTCTGAGTTCAAGTCAGTAAATAGTAGTGCGTTTTGTAAACTATTCAACTTTTACAGTGTGCTATATTTTTAAGGAAATGTATGCTGCTTATTTTCTGTTTGATCTGTAACGCATAGATCAGCAATTCGTATGGTTTATAGCAGGTATAAAGAGTGATGAACAATCATTAATCTATACAGCTGTATCTGGTGGGTGTGGTTTAGTGAGGGGTGTGGCACAGTGATTGACAGCAGGGGGCGGGGTCATTATTCTCTCTAAACAAATCAGCTTTAATCTAGCCACACCCACCTGACCTTCAGATTAATTGTTCATCACGGTTTACACCTAAAAATCACATATGGAAAATAACAAACAGCATAAATTTGATCAGGTCTATTTATAAAAAAAAAAAAAGGATGCCAAAGTGAAGATATGAATGTTTTACATGCATTTAACAATTTTTAACACATCATACAAAGTCATTCTGCTCTGATGTTGGAAAAAACAACCATTAAAGCATTAAATCTGCATATAATTTTGTATAAACATTCAAAAATATAAGTGACTGTAAAAATAATTAATTAACTGAAGTTAAGCTGAAATAAAATATAAATCTAAAATATTACATAAAATATAAATACATTTTAGAAAACAAACTTAAAAAGATTCAAATTAAAATGAGAAATATTGCATTGGCAACTAGCTGAAAATGGTTGAAGTTCAAATTTACTATAACTAAACGGTGAAGAGAATAAATAAAGCTAGAATTACTAAAAGACAAAGCACAAACAATGGTTTATCATGGTTTCAACATGTTTACTGAATTAATTAGTTATATGGGAGACTTATTAATTTTGCCTGTGGTCAAGCGAAAAAGGGTTTAGATAAAAACAAGTGTAAGACTGCTTTAAAATGTTGGTTCTTTCCCAAACAATAATAATTCTGTTCATTTAATTGCATTTACAGAAGAGAACCCACTAAGGTGTCCATGCATGTAACAACTTCTCAGCAGAAGGCCAATTTACAACAAACATAATTTATTGACCTTACAGACTAATTTACTTTTTCACCCCAAATACTAATTAGTTGTAATTTGTAAATTTTTTTTTTTATTTGCCACTATCCTTTTTGCCCAGTTGTCGTAAGAATTTACTAATTAAAAAACAATTTAATATCCTCCCTTATTCTTTATACATTTAATATGTACATACCAGAATAATCATGTTGAATTTTTACAATAATATGGTTTTAATTACAACTGAATAACAAGTCTACATTATTTCAACCAAATGAACATTTTAAAATCCTCCAAAAACATTTTGAAGCATTAAAGTAGACATTTTACTTACATTTAATGTGCTTTCTATGGACATAAAATCACTTTTGCAAATCTCTTTTGATGCGAACATCTTAACGTCTTTGACCCATGTATATAAATATTAGATGCAAATCTGTTAAAGCTATACAGAAGATTAGTAGAAAATTAAAGCTACATAGAAGTATAAAAAGACAACACAATTGCTACAACTTAAAAAAATTAAAATGAAAACTGAAACTTCAAAAAGAAAAAACAATTCAAATAATATCAGTATTAAAGGAACACTCTACTATTTTTGAAAATAGGCTCATTTTCCAACTCCCCTAGAGTTAAACATTTGAGTTTTACTGTTTTCGAATCCATTCAGCCGATCTCTGGGTCTGGCGGTAGCACTTTTAGCTGTAGCTTAGCATAGATCATTGAATCTGATTAGACCGTTAGCATCTCGCTCAAATGACCAAAGAGTTTCTATATTTTTCCTATTTAAACTTGACTCTTCTGTAGTTACATCGTGTACTAAGACCGACGGAAAATGAAAATTTTCTAGGCCGATATGGCTAGGAAAATACTCTCATTCTGGCGTAATAATCAAGAGACTTTGCTGCCGTACCATGAGTGCAGCAGGCGCAATGATATTACACAGCGTCTGAAAATAGTCCCCTGCACGCTCCCTGTGCAAGCAGGTGGTTACATTGTTTATGTTGACAGAAGTTAGCCTATTTTCAGGGGCTGCATAATATCACTGCGCCTGCTGTACCCATGGTACGGCAGCAAGGTTCCTTGATTATTACGCCGGAATGAGGGTATAGTTCCTAGCCATATTGGCCTAATCGCAGCTTTTTATTTTCCGTCGGTCTTAGTACACGATATAACTAAAGAAAAGTCAAGTTTTAAATAGGAAAAATAAAGAAACTCTTTGGACATTTTTGAGCGAGATGCTAACGGTCTAATCATAATCAGATTCAATGATCTATGCTAAGCTACATTTAAAAGTGCTACCGCCAGACCCGGAGTTCGGCTGAATGGATTCGAAAACGGTAGAACTCAACTGTTTCACTCTAGGGGAGTTGGAAAATGAGCCAAAAATAGTGGAGTGTTCCTTTAACAAAAGTTAAAAATACTAAAATCACTCTGGGCACTGCAATGTCCTCAGTGTTCCAGCATGGTGGTCTGGTCTTCCTGAATGACCTTTGAACTCCCCGTCCTGTATGAGCCTCTACAAACTGACAGACAGCCCTCACCGTTCTCTGGCCCGTCCAGGTTAGCGGTCACAAACTGAACCGCCTGAGAGACCTGCTCCTCGCTGCAGACGTCCAGCTGCACCACCTTCAGCTTCTCTGAATGAAGGCTCTCCAGCTCCTTTGCACCTTCTCCGTCCTTCAACCACACACGAAACACACGGAGTAAACCGCCATAACATCACACACGCCGCACACACAGAGGCACTTGCACTGTATACTTGAGTGTGTTCGGATTAGCCCTAACCTGAGTTTAGTTTATTCTGTATATCAAAAAATGTAGGACAACTTCAAGACTGACTTTCCAGCCACAAAGAACTATATCATAATATATACATAACCGTGATTTGATAATTTGGTCATAGTTCTAGAATTATGAAAAGGTTTGACACAAGCCCAACTGAATCTTGTGCAATATATTGCATCATCTAAAGCTCCCTTGACTTCCGACCAACAGTATATATGTTTAGAAATCAACTGCAGGAATAGTTGAACCAATACCTTAAACAGACAACCTGCAAACACCATGAAACCAAGCTTGTGAAAGTGCTTGGCCAAAGCCAGTCCAAATCCAGTGTCACAGCCGGTAACGAGCACCGCTTTCCCTGCAACCTACGATGGAAACATTATGCAATATTACTACTGTGCAACTGCAAGCGAATGTGCCAACAATTCTCTGACCTGCGAAGAAGAAGAAAACGGTCCTCAACTGAGCTGCAATTCTTAATGTGTTACGAAATCGGTGGCTTTCAAACTGTGATTTGAAATTAATGAATAAGTCATTGATGCAAGAATCAGCATTGATTTAAAAAATAAGCTAAATTAAACTATAATTGTTAATAAAAAACATATATATGGAAAAGTTAGTTTCTGTCAGCGTTTGCTCAACTGCAATTTGAAGATGTATAGTTTTGTGATGTGAAATTGTGGTGTTTTTTTATTTATTTGTAAGACTAATGGAGATCCAAATAAACAATAACCAACAAACTGCAGCTCAACAATCACCTCGTTTAGATTTATTGGTTAGTATTTCAATAAAATAAAGTATTTACAATAATACAAAAATAGAAATTGCATGCACTGAGACCAATTTCTAACTGATTAAAAAAACTAGAATTAATAAATAAAAAAAATAGCACTACATTTCCTGGACTTTTAAGTATGTCATTAATTTCCATAAATTCGCAACCTATAAAATTCAGATATGTCAACACTTTCCATGACAATGCAAGTCCATGAGCACTGAAATACAAAATGCATTGCATATATATATTAAAAAAAAACAGAAATTCATATCGCTCATCACTAGGGCTCTATAATTATCTTTGCCACCATATAAGGCAAAAATAATTATTCATATATTTTGTGGTACACATACACATTGCATCATGCACCATTTATACCACAGATGCATTGGATATATGTAATCTTGGAACCTTGTACCTCCGGTTTTATGGTAATAACAATGGTAATATTACAATAAATATGCATTATTAAAAACATATATAAAAATAAATGCAAAAAAGCAAAGAAGTTTATATCACTCATCACTAGGACTCCATATAACTTATGAGTAATAAGTTGAAATATATTTAATAATTAACTATCTTTGCCTTATATTATATAAGGCAAAGATAGTTAATTATTAATATATTTCATTGCACGCACTCACTCAATCATACATACACACATTGCATGGTAATAATACATAACGTTATGTCCTGCACAATGAACTCGCATGACAACCGAACTGGAGGTACAAGTTTACAGAATTCAATCAAATGGACAAATACACTTTTTTTGTGCATGATGTAATTGAATAAGACACTTAATCAAAAATCAAAAGAACACTCACTTTAAGGTGCTGTAGGATTGTAACATAGCGTTTGAGAGCAAGCTATAATGTGCAATGTTTATGTGAGTGAAAAACAGATTTTCAGCCCGAGAATAACATCTCATATAATATCGTAACGTTACACGCCACATGGAATGCCGTTAGTTGTTGTTGCTGTGTAAGTAGCGCACTGCACCGTTAAAAAAAATTTAAAATTAAGGGGCTAACACCGTTACCATCGCCGTAAAAAACACAAAAAGAACCTCCAGTGTCCCGCGGGGCAGACGCGGCATGGCCACATACAGCACGAACAGCGCGTACAGCAGCACTATGCTCTCCGTGACGCTCGCCTCGGGGAAGCCGCAGCATCGCGCGAAGAGGTTGAGCACAGACGGCAAGCCGAAGCCCAGGACGAGCGTCAGAAACACCGAAAACGCGAGGAGCAGCGCGACCCTCACCATCGGCAGCGCAGCCATCTTGAACTGACTGTTGACAACTCTGGCGGAGGCGGGGCCATAGAACCACGTCTCATGAATTATGCAAATTACTGGACGCGTACCAATTAAAAACGGCGAATGCACTTGAGGGGCGGAGCCAAGAGCGAGAGCAACAGTCCACGTCCATCAGCCAATAACAAGCTACAAAACAAAAGCCGACAGGTTAGGCACGCGTTTTCGTATCTATTAATTTAATGATAATCATTATGTTAACTTAAAAAATGTGTTGGGATATTTGTATTGGGTCATTTCAAATGTATTAAAAGAAAAAAATCATTAAAAAAAAAAAAAAAAGTTCCGTCTGACATATTGATATCTTGTTGCCAATAAATTATATAATTATCTTTTCTTAATATAAATTTATTATTATTTCTATATATTTTGTCAATACATGTTTTTATTCATATAAATATATTATAATATTTAATATCTACCTTACTATAAATACAGCTTTATGGAAAACTGTAACAAAAATCGTATGATTGAAAACAAGGAAAGGAGTGTAATCGCATTATAGCCTAGGAATGTATTTGTTATTGTACAGTAGAAACAGCAAGGACTGTATCGCTAGGTGACGCTTGCTGTTTCTGTTATTAAAAATACCTATAAATGCCTATAAAATAATTTTGCTTGACTTAAGAAATACATGAAAATAAGAATATTTCATAAATACAAACACTAAAATAATTCATGTAAAGATGCCGTTCCACCAACAACGACAGTGTGTCGTAACAATTTATAAAATTCATAATTTCCTGATTTCTTTTCTTTTTCATAATGTTCCACAAATATTGCTAAAAAAGCCTAATCTAAAAAAAAAAAAAGAAAAAAATGTTTCTATTTCCTTTCTCATTTCTCAAATATTATTTGATGTATTATCTATTACATTAATACAACATTTAAAAAAAAGAATACATTTCACTCATCATCATTTTGAACGTTTTATTTTGAAGCCAGAGGGGACAATGGCCCTGAAACACGGAATAAAAGAAAACCGAGATCCAAAAACGCACCATCCGGCATGTGAACAGCAGATCAACCAGACCGTCAAGAAGCAACAACCGGTGAAGAAAAAGAGAAGAATTCAAAATACAACCACACATTCGGAGTTTGCTTTTCTTGATGAAAAAGTACGAATATTTGATTTAAAAGTGCTAGGATTGGCAACATGATCTGCTCTAGTTAAAGCTGCAGTTCTTTTTTTCCTCCGTAAAAAAGCAGTCATCTCTAAAGAAATGAAAATGACTGTTCAAATGTTTAAAATCCTGTACATGTGAGATGAAACTCAATCCAGTTACAGTAGACTCATAAAAGCTGTTTTATGTACATTGAACATGTCTCCTCGATACTAAGAGTAGTAGCTGGGTTACTCGGGAACCCCAATACTGGACTTTTGTCTGTAAATTGTATGTGTGACCCTGGACCTTAAGTGTCAATTTGTCAAAATTGAGATTTATACGTCATCTAAAAGCTGAATAAATAAGCTTTCCATTGATGTATGGTTTGTTAGGATAGGACAATATTTGGCTGAGATACAACTATTTGAAAATCTGGAATCTGAGGATGCAAAAAAAATGAAATATTGAGAAAATCATCTTTAAAGTTGTTCAAATGAAGTTCTTAGCAATGCATATTACTAATCAAAAATTAAGTTGATATATTTACAGTAGGACATTTACTAAATATCTTCATGGAACATGATCTTTACTTAATATCCTAATGATTTTTGGCATAAAAGAAAAAACTATAATTTTGACCCATACAATGTATTGTTGGCTATTGCTACAAATATACCCCAGCGACTTAACACTGCTTTTGTGCTCCAGGGTCACATATATTTATCACTATAAATTGAGCATTTGTACATTGGCATATTGTATGATCAGGAATCCTCACCTCTAGGTGTCAGTATAAGTCCAGAAAAATGACTGAAAGTGCATTCCAAACATGGAAACTTCGAGCAAGTGATCGAGAAAGCTGGCCTTTATCTATTACAATTGCCATGCACTGCCAGAATTCACGTTTTGCATGAGGTTCAAAGGTAAAGTTAGCATTAAATGCTTGAATGAAGAAGGCAAAGAGTGTGACAGTCTTGCATAGCTGAATACCCTCTCAAACTTCTGTGTTCTTCTTATTTCAGGAAAACGTCAAGCTTTTTCTGAATGTTGTCGAAAGAGTCTATTCCCATGTAGTCGGCCTGGCCCGCCCCCCCTCCTACGGCAACCTCCCACACCATCCAGCGGGATTAGCACCGTCATGCTCTCAAATAGCTTGCGCTCCGCTGAGGACACGAGCGGCTGAACACGTTCCTCGCTCTCCGCAGCATCCTCCTGTGAACCAGAGAACAATACAGCTGATTACAAACAAAGTCATCTTTCAGTTCTGTGCAGTTTGAGAAAAAAACAAAACAAAAACAGGATCGCAGAGTCTTGAAAAACATGGATATATTGTATGAGGTTGACTAATTTGTGGTCATTTCTATTTCTATTTCTTCTAGACCTGTAAAAAAATTGGTAAATTGGTAATAAATATATAATTAAAATCCATTTTCAAAATTACTTTTTTCAAATTATGCCAAGCTCAAAAAAGAAAAAGGGTAGTCATTTGAAAAAGTGTTTTTTTTTTGGGGGGGGGGGGGGGGGGAATTTTTATAAACCTTAACCTCAAACAAATGCACAGGTCATGGGGGTGGGTTAAACTATTGCTGTGAAGATGTAATTATATAGATACTAATATATATAAGTATATATTTATATATATATATATTATATATAATATATATATAAACTTATATTTAAAATTAATTTTTATTTTTAGAGTCCATGTCAAGCTCTATACCAAACTCATTTAGATGAAAAGTAGATTAAAAATTTTATGATTACTATTGCTAATGAGTATTATCATCATCATTATTAATATCTTTACTTTATAAATCCTAAAAAATAGATGACTAGTTTTAAAAGTCTGATTTCAGAAATGGAAAAGTCATTTAATGGGGGCCGGTTTAGGCAAATATCTAAATAGATTTACAACTCAGTTTTTAAAAAAAGTCAAATACTAATATTATACAATTTCAAATAAATTAAATTTATTTTACAGTTATTCCAAGCTCTAATAAAATATCAGGCAGAAATTATGATGATAAAAAAAAATAGATTAATTAATTGTATTTCTTTTTTTTTTCAGTGAATCACAATAACTGGTAAAATCAACAGCAATGTCAATAATATTGTGTGGCTTTGCTACTGTAACGCTACCTGCAAATGAAAAATTTTTGTGTGTGTGTGTGTGTGTGAATAATGTATCTTATTAAAGTTAACAATGCTTAGCATGTAGTGCAAGTATGCCATGTAGACTCATGGACATGCTTATTTTCTTGTTCTGTGTGTTTAGGCCTGACCTCACAGCCGGAGTTGAAGGGCTGGTCTCCATACTCTCGGATCAGCATGGGCAGCACCTCGGCGCTGTACAGAGCCCACCACTGCAGCAGGAGGCCGGGCTGAGACGATCCTCTCACTCTCCTCTGCGTGGGGTTATACGTGTAGCTCCACGGCTTCATCTGGCCCAGGAAGTGCACAACCTTCGCATTTGCACCATATCTGTGGACCGAAAGACATTTTCAGCATGCATTCCTGAAAAATAGCAGGCGACATAAGGTATGTGAATGCATTTCAAATGTGTTCATTGCAAGTCATACTTCAGGATTTAACTGGTTAAAATCCCGACTGGAAATCTGCTCTGACATTTTCTGTGAGCTATAATCTACACAGCGTGGTGCAAACCTGAAGTGAGAACACCATGCACACTATTACCGGAAGCCTTCTGAAATTAGCGCGAGTGTCTCCTCGGATGATTTTGTCTCACACTCTTCTTCCTCAGCTCGTGTAACCCGATGTTACGGCATGAGCAGCCTTCATGTGACTCGTGTGTGTGTGTGTATCCTGTTACTGGCCAGCGCACGCTGCTGGAGTCAGAGTCACACTCACTGTTTAAACGCAGGAAGGTACGTGTAGATGGCTATGCTGCTCATGTTATAGATGAAAGGAAGGTGTTTCTGTTGATGTCGGCGTTCCCCAGGTCGCGCTGATAGAACCGTTCAGAAAAAAAAAAAAAAAAAAAAAAAAAAGAAACAGAAAGAAAAAAAAAAAGGAAAAGAAAAGAAAAAAAAATAAACAAAAAAAAAAAATTAAGTAAAAAAAAAAAAAAAAAAAAACAAAAAAACAAAAAGAAAAGCAAGCGCCTTGGGTCCCCTCCTGTGAGCAGATAATAATAAATACGCACTACTACTTCCAAATGGAATTAGCTCTCTTTATTGAAATCAATATAATTTAGCATGTAATACGCCGTTAAAGTCCTTCCATTTGAAGCAATTACAGCTGAATGTGTAATATCAACAAGTGTTTATTGCAAATAAATAAATACAAACCATAAGTAATTAATAAACAAACAATAATAAATAACTAAAAGAATACATAAATGAATAAATAAAAAATACAATTCTGATAGCCTAATTCATAATATATAACAATTAAATAAATAAATAACTATGAATGAATAATAAATAATAAAGCAAAATAACTAAACAAACAACACTAAAAGAATACATAGCTAACAATGTATGAATGATAATAAATCCTAATAATTCCTACAATAAACATAAATGTGTAAATTAAGTATGAATGAAATAAACAAACAAACAACAAACCAACCAAACTAAAATTTAAATACTCCTACTAAGAATGCAATGACTATATACTACTTCCTAAAATACAATAAATGAAAGCTAAATGAACTAAACCAACAAACCGATAATTAAAAGAAACATAACGAATGAATGAACTAATAATTACTACAAATAGATAAGCAACTATGATTAATAAATCTAAATCAAATAAACGAACAAACACCTATATTACTGCTGAATGCATGCTATAATTCCAAAATACATGATAACTAAACCATTAAATGCTAAATATACCTATGAATTCATAAGTAATAATAAAGAAAAATGTATTAATGAAATAAAAAATAATTACATGAATAATAACCCAATTGAGATGGATATTAATAATTACTCAAATTAATACTATGAATAATAATGACGCTCATAAACAACACAGACATTAAAATAGTACCCAACTAATATCATATAACTAATCAATGATTAATAACAAAATATAAGATTCCTCAAACAAACAAGACACTATGTTGAATAATAAATTAAAATGAAACAATGAACAAACAGATATAAATACATAACACCAATTATGATGCTATAATTACTATAAATTAAATTAAAATAAATATGGAATGATAATCATAAACAACACACGAAAGACGATTTAAAATAATATTTCACTAATAATAATGATAAATAAACCAATAAACACTAATACGGACTAAAAAAGTCATAAACAAAATACATTATTTAAAAAAAAATTTAAATTTAAAAGAATAATAATAAAAATGTGATTGATTTGTTGATAGCACCACAGAGACACACTTTTTGGGAGAATTAACTATAAAAAGGAGGTGACATGCGGCCAAGTATGGTACCCATACTCAGAATTTGTGCTCTGTCATTTATCCGCATCCAAGGGCAACACCACCAGCGTGGTAGTGAACACACACCCGGGGCAGTGGGCAGTAGTTGGGGGTTCAGTGCGTTGCTCAAAGTTTTCTCAGTCGTGGTATTGAAGGAGGAGAGAGCGCTGGTTATTCACTCCCCCCACCTACAATCCCTGCTGGACCTGAGACTCGAACCCGCAACCTTTGGGTCACAAGCCCAACTCTCTAACCATTAGGCCAACCTCTGAAAGAGCATCCTAGTTCCTGCATGCTTGCTCAAAGGTCACTGAAGACACGACACACGCCGCAGAGTCACATGACACAGAGATATACATCTCACACTGCGCTGAACACACACTGACACTGAAATAGCTGCACTATTAAAACAGATCCTCTATGTATCTGCTGTACAGTGCCATGGTGGACACAGAATCCAGGAGTGTAGGAGGACACGGGAATATTTATAACACGCCTGCAGACATGCAGACAGCTGGTTAAAATCACATTTAAATTTGGTTATTATTTACTCATCCCTATGTCTTTTGAAACTTGCATATGATTTTCTTATTCCTGAGGAGCACAACTTACAGCAGCTGTTCATTTCCATTTGATCAAAGTGAATAGTGACATGGCTGTCATGATGAATAATGACTTGGAATATAACATACAATTAAATAAAACATCTTTGTGATACTTTATAGTTGTTTTTGTTCATTTTAGAGCTTTACAGCTCTTGGTCCCCATCCACTTCCATTACATGTGAGGGATCAACTCAAATTTTGTCTTCGGTCTTTTGACTGTAACACTTTACAATAAGGTCTCATTACTTAATGCATTAACTAATATTAACAAAAATGAGCAATACATCTGAGTTTTTAAACGCTGTTCATGTTGGCTGAGGTCCATTAAATCATATTAACAGATACAACTTTTGTTTTATTAATGTATTACTAAATACTGAGAATAGCATTAACTAAGTATTTTCATTGTTAGTTCATGTTAACTAATACGGTTAACCAATGGAATTATTTATAGTTCCAAATGGAACCTTAAATCATTTAAAAATGATTAGATAAAAAAATAGAGTTAATGAAATATTAAAAACATTTCTGAAAAACAACTCAAAGTTAGTGTAGTTACTGGATTTTGCCTGCGGAGGGCAGATTAGGCCTCAGTTTTTCTGAGGATTATGATTGTTAAAAGCACAATGAAACAGAAGTAGTGCCAGATTTTTTTATTCAGAATGAAATGGATTTTTATTTATTATCAGAATGAAATGGATGCAAGGTGGTAAAAAAACACAGGGTGGGACTTTGTTCTATCTATCAGTCGAGTTATGACATTTTGATTAAAAATAATTAAAAGATATACATGGTCATTTGTTCGCAATACTATCTATAACATGCATTTAGAAAATAGATATGATGAATTTTCATTTCATGCCGAATTGAAAGGATATAGTTATCTAGTCAATTTATTTCTTCAATATCTGTCTGTAAACCTATGGGCTGCACTTTGAATCCAGTACCATCCTCTGCACTTAAACACATGGATATTTGCCCCAGGACAGGCCATGTGCACGCTGGAAATGAATATAGTCAGCACAAACCATATACAGCATCCTCACTGCTAGCCAAAGAAGACATTTACAAAGTCACCTAATAATGCTACGTGCTTATAGCAGATTAAACAACATGCCGGAGCACTGTTTGCAAAGCATGCTGGTTTAGCAGCTAAACCAATCCAGCGTTATTTAATTTGGGCGTGCCTTCAAGAGCCCAGAAACAGGGTTCAGAATCCTCCCCCGGGCTTTCCTTGTGCAAGTGGCTCAACAAACATTACCGCGGCCTTGGAGTGTTCATTTTGAGAGGATGATCTGAACTGTGCAGGAATGCACATAGTCTCTGGCTGGTTTACACTGGCAGAGGATGAGAACAAGTCCACATGATAGCCTCAGGTCATCAGGACCGTAATAAACCAGGAAATGGAAAGATGCTTCTTTGATTCACTGTTTCAGAGATTCAGATGCTCTGCAGGTATGAGAGAACTCACTGATGCTTTGTCTTTGGATGCCAGTTGTCTGAACGCCCAACAAACCTGGAAGTGATTAGGCTGGTTTGTTAGTCTGATGCACAACACTCTTGAAACTGCTTGTCACTGAGATCATTCCTAAACACACCCACTGTTTTTTGTTGTTGTTTTTTTTTGTTTAAAATCCAAAACAACTGGTCCTTTGTCATATTTTTTTAAATGTAAGCATGACTTAACAGTACAAATTACATCTAATCACCCAGCAACCATCTAGAAATTGCATTATAACCCACCAGAACGCCATAGTAACAACCTACAATGCCCTTACAACGATCCAGAACACCTTACCAACCATCTAGCAATGCAATAGCAAGAAACGAGCAATGCCCTTACAACCATCTTGAACACCCTAGCAACCATCTAGAACACCCAAGTAATGTCATTTTTACTATTTAGAACAACCATCTTACAACCAAACAGAACACTCTAGCAATCAACTAACAATGCCCTAGCAAGCACCCGGAGCAACCACTTAGCAACACCCATACAAATATCTAGAACACCACAGTAACCACCTAACAACTTATCCATAACATCCTAGCAATCACCTAATAATGCCTTAGAAACACCCTTGCAATGCTATTTCAACTACCTAGACAATCTAAGCAACTATCCAAGTCATTCTAGCGATCACTTAGAAATTATCCAGGACACCCTAGCAACACCCTAGAAACCACGGAGCATTGCCATTACAAATATCTACAACAGCCTAACAATCACCTAGCTACACACAAGCAATGATCTATCAGTCTCTTACAACTTGCCTACAAACCATAGCAACCACCTTACAGCAACACACAATACCCTAGCAACACCTTAGCAACCACATAGCAACACCTTTACAACTATCTTAGCAATCAGTGTAGAAACATTCAGAACACACTTCCAAGGACCCTGAACACCCTACCAACTATGCAGTACACACTGCGCTGTAGTGTGCACGTCCACCTAGCCTCCTCGCCGAGCCGGGGGGGGAAAAAAAAAGAATAAACACCTAAACATGACCTCGCAACCACCAGAACACCCTAACATGCCAAGCACACCCACGTGCTGCATGCCCAAATTTCAGTAGCAACCACCAGAAAAAAACACCCTACCAATACCTTGAGGGCAACGTCAGAACGGTAGGAAAATACCCTACCAACCACATAGCAACACACTTACTGTATAATCACCCAGAACATCCTAACAACGCCATAGCAAGCACGCAGCAAGACACTTACTGTGTAGTCATGCAGAACACCCTAACAACGCCATAGCAACCTCACAGAGCACCATCACCACATAGCAACACACTTGCTGTGTAACTACCCAGAACTCCATAACATTGCCATAAAAACCACACAGAACACCCTAACAATAGCATAGCAACCACCCAGAATACCCTACCAACCACATAGCAATACACTTACTGTATAATCACCCAGAACATCCTAACAACGCCATAGCAACCACATAGAAACACAGTTACTGTATAACGACCCAGAACATCTTATAATCCGGCCAGAGAAACCCCCAGCACCCCAACATGCTCATAGCAACCACACAGAACACCCTAACAATGCCTTAGCAACTAGCCAGCACACCCTAACATTGCCATAGCAACCTCACAGAACACCCTAACAATGCCATAGCAACCACCCAGCACACCCGAACTTGCCAAGCAACCTCCCAGAACCCCCTAACTGCATAGCAACCACCCAGAATACCCTACCACACGCAGCAAGACACTTACTGTATAGTCACCCAGCACACCCTAACATTGCCATAGCAACCTCCCAGAACACCCTAACAATGCCATAGCAACCACCCAGAACACCCTAACATTGCATAGCAACCACACAGAACAGAACACCCTAACAATGCCATAGCAACCACCTAGAACACCCTACCACACGCAGCAAGACACTTACTGTATAGTCACGCAGAACACCCTAACAAAGCCATAGCAACCTCACAGAACATTATAAAAACCACATAGCAACACACTTACTGTATAACAACCCAGAACACCCAAACAAGGCCATGGCAACCACACAGAACTCCCTAACAATGCTATAGCAAACACACAGAACACCCTACCAACCACACAGCAAAATACTTGCTGTGTAACCAGCCAGAACACCCTAACAATGCCATATCAACCACACAGATCACCATAAAAACCACATAGCAACACACTTACTGTATAACTACCCAGAACACCCTAACAAGGCCATAGCAACCACCCAGAACACCCTAACAAGGCCATAGCAACCACCCAGAACACCCTAACAAGGCCATAGCAACCACCCAGAACACCCACACCATTTAGCAAGACACTTGCTGTATAACCACATCCTAACAATGCCATAGCAACCACCCAGAACACCCTAACGCCTTAGAAATCACACAGAATACCCTATCAACCTCATATGCCAGCCTGGCAGAAGACTCCAGCATCATGGTGGCATGATTTGCATCAGTCAGATTGTCCTCTGAAATTTTACAGTTTCTCATGTTCATCTCTCCCAAGCTCAAAGCTTCATTAAGCAGAGAATACCACAAGACATCATGGCAACAGTCAAGAAGAGTTCAAGCTTTCCCTGTTATGACCACAAACAATCTATCTCAGCTAAGAATAAAGCAATCATTACAAATTATTACACCATTAGATGTGTCAGAGGACAGTCACCGGTCACTACAAAAATAGACCAAAAACTCAGGCGGACAAGATTGTGTAGCATTTATGCAGCCTGCAATTATGACCGTCCAAAAGAGCCACTGGATTCCGTGGAATAACAAAAGCAAAATAAACAGGCTTTTGAAAAGGCGCCAATCTCCATAATGTAAGCAGAGCCCACCCTCACAACGCAGCAATCTCATTGGTTCCTCGACCGTCACGCTCAAACTCACAGCCAGACTCATAAGAATGGGTTCACTGTGTTGTCTAGCTGAAAACACGTCCAAAAATGTACACCAATACATCATAAATCTGCAAGTCACACACGCTGACATATGCAAATAATTATTCGTCCTGCACGTTATCAAGTGAAAAACAAAGCATGGGGAAAAAGAAACATGCACTTTTCCTGATAGCCATTTTACCAAATTACTAAAACCCATAAAAGTTGCATAACGAGCAACTACGCCAAGAGGTGGCTGTAGAAAATAGCCCTTGGCTCCTAAAGAAAAGGGTTGCCTTGAAAGGGCTTTTGTTTGCTGAGGGCGCCCGTGCCAAATTCCTCTCGACGGGCTTATGAACCAGCTGTGTTGGGCAATACCCGAGAGGCTCTGTTGGGCATTTTCGCTTGAGGTAATTTTGTGATGCAAACAGGGAAGGGCGACTTGATTATGCTGACAGTGTGTGTAAGATGAGCACACGTCAAAGTGCTGGGTGTGTGGGGAAATGCAGAGATGTTTCCGCTGCAATGGAGAGGTAGAATGATAAGGGCTGATGCAGGAAGATGCATCCATTCAGAAACATTAGCTAAAATAACTCTGAGTTATCTAGCCACGATTAGCCTTGATTGCAGACGAGGTACTTGATAAGCACCCGGATCACCAGAGAGAAATATAGGAAGTTTGAAAAGTTGTATAAACAAATTACTATCTAGACAAGACTTAAGGATTAGAAGAGTGCTGTAAATAGATAGTGACTATAGGTCGAAGCTCTAAAATGATTTATAAAAAAAAAAGAGTACCATTAAAAGTGGTCTATATCAGGGGTTTTGCAACCTTTCAGTGCCAGACTAATTTCTAAAACAGTATTTATTAATTAATTTGTAATATAAATTAAACAATGTGTATTATTTGGAAAATATTTAGTTTTTTATTAGTCTCTGTAGTCACTACAGTACTGTACTATTAAATGTATTTGTTTTTATCTATTTTGTATTGAGTGTGATTAAATTGATTTGTTTTTAGTACATGTATTTATTTATGTAATCTATTTTTGTTATTCATTTATTTATCTATTTATGATATACCTTTTATCATTTATATTTTATTTATTTCCATAGATGTTGTCAGGATTCTGGACTGTCTGTGTTGTGGTTTTGCTCCCCATGAGCTCTGCTACCTAGTTTTCCCGTGTGTTTGATTGTTCATTGTTTCCAGGTGTGTCTCCTTATTAGTTTACCCTCCTCACCTGTCTGCCCCTCGTTATCTGCCCCATTTAAGTCCTAGCCTGTGCCATTCTCCCTTGTCTGGTATTGAATGTTTGTCATGTGCTACATGTGTTCCTGTCAGCCCTGTGCATCCCGTGTTGGAAGGATTAAAGACTGTGTTTTCTGTGAAATCTCCTGCGTCTCCTTGTTCCACGCTCCTCAGTGTAGTACAGTCGCGACAGTTGTATTTATTTGAATCCAATTGTCATTATACATTTATCTATTTCTGATCAATTTAGATTATTTTTAATGATTTGCGACATTTACAACCATTTTTATTTATTTTTTTTACACTTTTTCTCAACTTTTCCATGGATGAAAAGATTTAGTGACCCAGAACTATTGTATGTCTTAAAAAGATTCAGAATATAATGCATATGTCACATAAAATGCTTCTGCAGTGCCTTTTTGTCATTTCGAAACTATATAGCTCCTAGTATCTCTGTTTTGGAAGAAATTCTGCAGAATTTCTCCTTTTTAATATATAATATTAAGTAAATATACTTGTCCCTCAGCTTGCAAAAATAACTTTAGGCCTGTTTACACCAAGGACAATAACTATAATGATAGCTAAAACTATGAAGTTTTAATAATCATTCTAATTCTATGAGAACAGTCCATACGACAGCAGTAACAGTAACGGCACAGAGGAATGACATCATTTGAATCAATTTCAGAACATGTTTGTCCAAATGATGAAAACATTGACAGCCAATCAAAATCAATCCACCCAAAGATTGAGCTCTTAAAGCGGTAGACGACAAAAGTCGTGCACACTCTGCTACAAAATGCAGAAAATGCTATTGTTCATTGGTGAGGACGCTAATATAGCTATCATCATGGTCATCGCTATAGTTATCGTTCTTGGTGTGAACAGCCTTTACAGCACTTACAGACCTGGAACATTCCTTTAAAATGCTTTAAACACCGTAAAACTGTCAATGCCCTAAAAGCTATTTGCTCCAACTGAAATTCAGAGCTCTGACGCATCTAAAACCGAATGATAGTGGTGTTTTACATACCGTCAAAGCTGCCGTGCTCTGTGCAATACTGCAGAAGTTTGCCATAGGTTTCGTTGGACGGGCGAAACACGAACACACCAGAGTTAAAACAATCAGGCCAGCCGGGGTCTGGAGCCGCAGACAGTAACAAAAAGCTCCTCGCGTCAAATGGAACAAACATCTCTCATGTTTGATACCACCTACAGCCAACAGAAAAGTGTCAAACTTCTCACACAACACTGACCCAATTGTATTTAATTTTTATGTTTATTTTTTTTATGTATTTTCTTTTATTTTGGTCATATTATGTACAATTCATTAGTGCATGTAAGAAAAAAAGTTATTTTACTAAGAAACACTACTGTTGTTTTTTAAATTAATTATTCAGCAAGGATGCTGAGCTCCTCAAAAGTGACAGTAAACACAGCTCTGTTGTTACAAAAAAAACTTATTTTAAATAAATGCTGTCTTTTTAACTTTCTATTTCTCAAAAATCCTGAAAATAAAATGTATCACGGTTTCCACAAAAATATTAAGCAACACATTTTTCCCCCCAAAATTGATGATAATTCAGCTTTGCCGTCACAGTATTCACAAGAATAAATCTAGCGTAGCGTTAGTTCTGGAAGGTCACATTAATCAAGCTCTTGAGGCCAATCAGGCTGACTCGAGCAGCTATCACGGCCCATCTACCTATGGGAATACGACACCTATCTAAGCATTTATATATAAGGTCCCTCAGTATTATCGGCCGTTTTTTTTGCATTGCTCAATAGCTAATTACTCTCCTCCATCCCCATCTCCTCCTCTGTCAGTCGGGATTCAGCCTCTGATTCTCCTTGAATCAAACTAATTCTAAAATGTGTACATAACATTATTGAACTTTAACCCATATCTGCAATACATTTATGTTGGTTCTGTTCTGTTTAGAAATTTACATTTTACGAGGTTTTATTTACATATTAATATGAAATGTATTTCAATTGTACTCCTATTTCACAATATACTGTTTTTTTTTACCATCTATTTCTGATCATATAAATGTCTCTTATATGTAAAAACTTTAATAACATTGCTTTTTGATAGATGAGCCCCAGATATGCTGCAACACTATACGAAAAAGGGTATCTGCATATGGTCGCAGGGTCCCAACAGAGGTTAAGTATGACTAGGTCGCAGGACATGGTAATTCAAGGAAGGTAGACACGCACTGGAAACAACCAAATATAAGAGAAATTCAATCAAAGCTCATGTTGTTGAGGGGCAGGAGACGGCACAGCCACCTTGAGATACCGAACTGCTACGTTCGCACTTAACTGCCAAATGACGACCGTAACCAGCTGTTTGAGTCATAATGCGACACCACCTGTGTCGCGTCCATAAACCCACACTTGGTGTAGTTCGTTAGAGTCCCAGCAGGCGCTTGTGAAAGTGCACCCCGATCATGTCCTCTTCATCATGGCCAAGTGTTCCGTGTCCCCACTGTCCAGCCATCCACTAGCCTGACTTCACGAAGATCTATGAAGCACTGCCCTAAACGTTCACAACATCTCATTTTGTTTTCCACGTAAGGCATATGAGTTGGCAGTACAATACTGGCTGAATGAGCATGTTTGTACCTTGCCTGATCCGACACATGGGCCCCATGAGCACCCACCAGCTTTTTTTGAAGTCTTGTGTTCCTAAGCGATTTTCCAAGCACCCTAGCTCCCCTTGCATCGCTATCGTTTGTGCCAAAACTACAATGCCTGTTCTGCTTCAGAAATGACGATTGACAAACACTGACTGACAGATCAGTTCCAATAAATTTGATTTCACTTACCATCTAAGGCATAACTGATTTCCACCCAAAACAAGACATAAATGGACGCAAGTACCATTTCCCCTCATACTAATGTAAAAAGTGTGGTGAACTTACAAAGCTGATGCATGAACAAATAACACTTATATAAGTTGTGCTTTGTTACGATTATCATAGAGCTGTTTTTCCTTCTGATTCGAAATCCCAAATCACAAAAACACTTTTTTTTTTTTGAAGAAAAACATAATGATATGGCTTTATTGGAGTATTTTAGAGAATATGGCACGCAGTGATGGCACGTTAAGAATCACTGAATCAGTTTTTGAACCGATTCTTCCGAACGTATTGTTCAAAAGAACCGATTCAAAAACGGATTCAGTGATTCTTAACGTGCCATCACTGCGTGCCATATTCTCTAAAATACTCCAATAAAGCCATATCATTATGTTTTTCTTCAAAAAAAAAAAAGTGTTTTTGTGGCAAATGTACGAGTTCAGTTTGTAGCCATAGCCTAATTCATTTCATAAAGCAGTCAGAACGCAAATATAATTTACATTTGCATTAAACACTACTTAAATTATCTTATATCTCTCCGCTGAAACGTTTTTGCTTGTTTTAATGAAATGCTATGTATTAAAACCAATATGAGTCATCGACTCATTAATAAAAAAAATCAAAACAGACGGTTCTGGATTCAATGAGAACAATTCAACGAATTCTTCAGCCCGGTTTTGTGAACCGTTTCTTCACAATTCATTCGATGATACTTTACAGTTTAATCTGTGTCAAAAATATTGGGATTATGCATCATCTTTAACTCTTGAGTAATCATGCCAGTATAAATCAGCATTGCATCATTTACATCCATAGTGCTACAGAAATATGAATATGAGCAATGCATTGAACATCCACATCCCTTAAAGCCTTTAGTTACATATGCACAAGTAAAATCGTATCGATTTGTGCAGTATGAGATGATCACCCGCTACACTTCAACAGCTCGGTTTGCTTGAATTGAAAAGTGCATTGTCACATACCTGCCATGCTCGTTATTTGTCAAAGCTACTTTGTGTAGCTCGGACTCCCAGAACAGCAGTGTCACTTTGATAAAAGGAGAAAAGAGACTCTGTATCACGCCGGGAGTTCATTTATACCAGCTCGGACCTTCTCCATAAATACTGCTGCCAGTCACGTGACCAGAAAGGGCTCTGCGGACACGGCCATGATTGGTTCGTGATCCTTGGGGGCGTGGCTTCATATATGTGACTGCACTTGGGTAGAAGATTTTCGGTTGTAATTGATATGAATGTAATAGGGAAGGTGTGTACTTTCAATTTTTTTTAATATTGTTTCATAAATATATTGTATATATTTGTATAATTGTGTAAGGTATTTATACCTTTGTATATTCCATATTAAATACATTCTATATTTTGATGTTCAAGGCACATAATGCATTAACTCATACCGTTAACGAAAAGTCCTGTGGCCAGTTGCATAAATGACTTTGACTGGTCTTAAACGTTAGTTATCAATTTTTCTTTTCTTTTCTTTTCTTCAAGACTGGTCATAGCCTTTTAAGTTCAGTTACATAAAATGGTATATTGGTCTAATTTGAATCTGAAAAGTAAGGCTGATTACCACTTGGTTAACTGCTAGTTTGTCAAACTTGTTCTTAAGTCACTGTCTTAACACAGTTAAACTATGATTATACTGTTGGTTTTTCCCCCCCCCCAGCTATACTAATGATAAGCAGAGCACATGTACAACATTTGTCCTGATAGTGAGACAGTATATCGAGCCATCCTAGAACAAACAGAACAGAATAGAATAGAATAGAATAGAATAATAGATACGAACTGATTGGTGTCTGATAAAAGTGTCTGCTAAATTACTAAATAATAATAAATGCCACCTACTGGTCCGAGTTTAAGTTGTGCGTTCATTGTGATCCTAAATATTTAGATTAATAATTCTAGATATGTATACTAAAATATGTGAATTATATTTTTGTTCCCCTATGCCAATTCATATATACAGTATATATATATATCATATATATATATATGCGGACTGTAGCATTAATCCCTTACCATAAAAGTTTTTGAAAAAAAAATATATGTGGGCATTACAGCATTTATACCGGGTGTGTTTCTTGAAATCCCCCACATGTTCTTGTTCTTATGTTTATGTGTATCTTTCTGATATGGTTAATAATAACAAAAAAAGTGTCTTGAAAAGTTTGAAATTATAAACCACTTTTACATTTTATGTATATATATTCAGAAAATATACCAGCAAAAAAAAAAACCCTTGGTGGCAAACCAAGGGCACCAAGTTGAAGATAAAAAAAATACTTACAGTCAAATAAAATGAGTAAATAATACATGTCACAGTTTGGTTTTAGGTATTATTATAATGCAACAAAGCCATTTGACAAAGTTTTTTATAAAGGCATTTAAGTGTCCTGTCTGTCCTGTCCTGTCTTTGGTTAGTGGAGTAGTGGTCATCGACCCGTTACCTACGGCCCTCATGGTCTTGACATTGCTAGAGGCCCCAAACAAATGGAAAACCCACCCTGCACACCGGATTAGTTTTTTAGGGTATAATCAAAATAATGATAACAACAACAACAACATAATAATAATAATAATAATGCTTTTATTTTGTATAGCACCTTTAAAAGTACCATCTCAAAGCGCTTTACATACACATACAAATATGAAGTTAAAAGATACACACAAAAAGGTTGCAATAGTATTTCTAATGGCTATATTAACTCGTCTCGCGTGTACATTTTATTTAAACATACCAAATTAACTTAGAATAGATAAAATAGTCAAAACAAATAATCCATTAATAAGTACGTACTGTATGTGACTACGAGACTAAAAAATTAGATTATTATACAAATAATATTATACATATATATATATGTATATAGATAATGATAGCAGATAGATAGATTTAATAAAATACACAAAAAAATGGGGAAACAATAAACCGAACATCATACTATTCAAATTTATTCCCTGGATAACATCTTTTTTTTTAATCATTGTTATTTTCTGTTTACTTGCTTTGCTGCTGCTATGAGCTGTTGCTGAAGCGTGAGCTGCGAGGTCATGTGATAAATGTTACTTTTCTAATCGCTGTAACATACTAACCAAAGGACAGTCGTTTGTGATTACAGGAAATGCCATTTTATTGAATTATTCTCTAAAGATTTCTGGGGTGGGTTTTCATTTGTACCTCAGGTAAAAATGACTAGAATTCTTAGATTTAAACAAAAGCACACAATCGAAGACAACACTTGGAGGTCTCGGTTTTAAGGCCGATGAAGGCAGACTGGTGTGTCTCGCTCACCACAACAGTTATTAGTGACTTCTGTCATTATGTGTCGAACTAGCCGCTTATGCGCATTTGCAAAGATTTAAAAGATTTCTCGTGACTTCTTCTCAAAGCGGAGGCGGGGCTTTTATAGACGCTGCGTGCGTAAACGTCGAGTCAACATGTCTGGAAGCGGTCTTATAAGAGTTGTATCTTATCTAAGCAGAACATCACAATTTCTACAACCGAATAAGACGAAGTGTGTGAATATAAGACGACCATTCACTGGCAAACTGCAAGGTACTGCTGTGTTTTACACCGAACAGTTGACGCGTACCATTAGTGTGTGCAGGAACGTTGTATAGTCCTCTAAATTAATGTAACTTTATATTAATACCTTATTTTATGGTGTAAATAGGTGTATGCACAGGTACGTGTTTACTTGTATAAACACCTATTTATTTGAACGTAATTGTTTGCACACCTGCTTGTTGTTGTTGTTGTGGTACTTGTATGCAGATCTATATAACAACTGTATTTAAAAGAAAAATACACATTTATAGTAAACAATTATACCTTTTTTTGTATTTTTGAGTTGTATTTGTTTTTGTAACCTGAATTCTTGAAGGATGAGTTATTTTTTAACCCGTTTGCCCTTTGACAAGCCAGATAACCTATGCTTTCCAGCTTTTGTTAATCATATAATAAAGCTCAACAACTGCGTAAACCAGGGTTATTTAGTTACAGCATAGATTTGTATTCAGTGTTTTTATTTATTTATTTATTTGTCAATGAGGAATTCTAGAATACGTTTAATTAATTAGTAGATTTATTGTTAATAATGTTAATAACTCATTTCTCCATGAATACAGGTGAAGGTCAGATCAGACCACTAGATGGCGTTAAAGTCTTAGATCTGACAAGGTAGGAGCTGTGTAGTCATAGCATGCTTCTCAACCACTATACACACCAATTTGCTTAAAGGGGTCATGTGATGCGATTTCAAGTTTTGCTTTCTCTTTGGAGTGTTACAAGCTGATTGTGCATAGATAAGATCCCTGAAGTTGCAAAGACTAAAGTCTCAAACCCAGAGAGATATTCTTTATCAAAGTTAAGACTCTGCCACGCCCCCCTAAAACGGCTCGTTCTAACACGCCCCCACATATCTACCTCACCATGTGGAAATATTAGCATAATGCCGCCCAAATGGTCACGCAAAAAAAGAAGGTTTGTTTCAGAACGCAGGTATTGTTGAAGCAGCATGTCGTGGATATGCTGTGTGTTTCGTTGTGAAAGCAAAAGCACTTTATTTGGCGTTTCGGAAGTAGATGCATTTAGGAATCTTAAGATTACTTACAACAGAACAGCAATGCATTTATGGACGACCGTTTCGTGAACCTAGGAGAGGAGGTCATTCTGACTTTGCTATGACAATCTGGCGCTTCTGAATCAGCTACTGTTTTGTTATTAGTTTAAGTATTTGCTATTGACTGTACAAATGCAGACTTTTGCGCATCGTGTATGTGTGTGTGAGAGAGAGAGATAGAGAGGGAGAGCCGGAAGGGAGAGGATAGGAGAGAGGGGAAAAAAAGGGAGAGGGAGGGGGAGGGGAAGGGAGAGGAGAGGAGATGGAGAGGGAGAGGGAGAGAGAGAGGCAGGGGAGAGAGGGAGGGGAGGGCGAGGGAGAGGGGAGGGAGAGAGAGAGAGAGAAGAGAGAGAGAGAGAGACGATTAGAGAGAGAGAAGAGGGGGTCACATCACAGTGATTCAGCTGTCTTTACCGTGGCTTGTGTACTGCAAACACATACCAGATTCATCACTGTGTCTGTCACGCGACGCTGTTCCCCTTTCGGGCTTGACTGATGGTAGAACTAATGACATTATTTACTGTCTTTACATTTATTTTGAAAGATGAAACTCGCGATTATGGTAAGGGGCGTTACTTTACCGACGAGTGCTTGTGGTGTTCGGCCAATCACAATGCACCGGGTCAGCTGGCCAATCAGAGCAGACTGCGCTTGTCGGAAGGTGGGACTTTGTAGAAAACTAAGCGTTTGAGAGAGGCGGGGCATAGAGGACCTACAATAATGTACAGTATTTGAAATATAACATGTTTTTTTGAACATTAAAGCATGTCAACATATTCTGTTATACCAAATACACAAAATAATGATCTTTAAAAAAAGCATCATATGACCCCTTTAAATTAAAAGCTGATATGTGTGCAATGCAGGGTTTTGGCTGGACCTTTTGCTACTATGATATTGGGAGATTTGGGAGCGGAGGTGATCAAAGTTGAGCGACCAGGTAAGGTCCATGTAAATAGTAAACATCTTATATGACATGTATTGCATGAATTCTAGTTTAAGATGTTGGCATCATTTCAAGGATTCGATTCATCCCAAAATGCAAATTCTGCCGTTATTTCCTCACCGAAGGAAGTCATTTCTTCTTTGTCAGTGTTTTCGATATACTGAAAGTGAATTAGGACTGGGGCTTTCAAGCTCTAAAATAATAATAATTCAATTTATTAAGTTTGCTTGCATATATATTAAACTGTTATTTGACCAAGCATGCCTCTAAAGCAAATGTTTTGAGGTAGGTAATGCTGTTTCCATGTTAAATGGCTGCGCTATAATGACATTGATCATAGTAGACGCTTTGTGTTGCCAGTTCCTGTAAAAACGATTCTTTGTTAGATAAACCGTGTGTGACTGCAGTGCTGTAGTTTTTCTGACCGATGAACTCTGGTCAACTGTATTGAGCTGTGAATGTGTGACAGGCTCAGGAGACGACACAAGAGCTTGGGGCCCTCCGTTTGTGGGTGAAGAGAGTGCTTATTTTCTGAGTGTGAACAGAAACAAAAAGGTACACTCCATTTTATTCATATCTTATCAATTTTTGTAACTTTTAAAATGCATGGGATTGTGATTTCTGCTATTGTAACTGTGCTTTCTTTCTTGCAGAGCATCGCTGTTAATCTTAAAGATCCAAAGGGCACCAAACTTATAACTGAGGTAAAAATTCGACACTCAGTGTTTTTATTCTTTGATGGATTACATAACTTTTGTTGTTCGATATATTTCGGCTTGAACACCTCGTCTCTCGCACTGCATTGTCTCTTTTGTCAGCTTGCCAAAGTCTGTGATGTTCTGGTGGAGAATTACTTGTCCGGGAAGCTGAATGAGATGGGACTTGGGTACGAGGAGTTGAGTAAAGTGGCCCCTCAGCTCATCTATTGCTCTATAACGGGTGAACACAATATTTACAATATGAAAAGATTTCCGCTGTAATTATGACAAAGTCGCTTGTTTTTATATATTTTCCCCATCAAAAAAGTGGGTGTATTGAATTAAATACTTGGTTAAAATAACCATGATTCATTTTTATTATTACAACTAAAGAAACTTAATCTGTTTATTACTTAACTGTAATGAACAGTAAAATGTAATTATTAACTTTGATAAACAGTGTTCTTAGTGTTTCCGTCCTGTGACGAGGCAGCCCGTGCAGAAGCTACCAGGACTTACTTCTAATTCAATGCCAGATACCAGTAATAACCAGGGGAAAAAAACTTTTTTGCACAATTCAGGACTTTTAGTTATAAACAAGCCAGAAATACATTTGGACTTTTATTTTGAAATGTTACCATTGTCAGCTGTGCATTCAAAAAGAGGAGACAAAATAAGCATAACATACAACATATTACTATATAAACACCATAAAGTAAACATTATTTATGATATACTCTTAGTTATTATGACTGTCTCTTGGCATAAATGCATGTTATTTATTGATTGTAAACCACTCTGATTGCCAAAGTCTGTAGAATGTGCAACAGCACCGCATTTTGACATTGAACGAGGATCTCTGACATATTTTTAATGAAATCATAGTCTTTTGAATGTTAATAAGTTTTTCCATCCCTAATGGAGACTCTTTAAATATATATATATATATATATATATATTAGTATTAACTCTATATTATATAGTATATTTAAGACTATGTTATTAAGTATATTACTACTATTATATTAAAACATTTAAGCCTATTTACCTTTAAATTTTATAAACTGATTTTTTACACACTAAAGACCCGTGGACTTTTTTTGTTGTACAAACACTGCTACATAATTTTTACAGTTCTCACACATCTGTTTTAGTTGCAAATGAGGGTAAAATGCGTACAATATCAAAGCCCTGGTTAAAAAAAATCATTATTTTCAATATTTTATGATTGTATTTATTATTATTAGTTTATTATTATATTATGGAGAATTATATAGAAATAGTTTACCGCTTAATGGTTTTAGCATTTTTATTTTAGATTGATTTAGATTATTTTTAACATGTTAACAATATTTTTTTCATTTAAATACCTTTTGTCATCTTGAGGCCCCCTAGTGGACCCCGGCTCCCTGGTTGAGAACCACAAGTGATGTGTCATTGCACATTTTTGCAGCGTTTTCTCTCTTATTATGTATTTATGATGCAGTCCATGGCATGAATGAACGGAGAAACTGGGTGTGTTTGTATAAATGGAGGAAGACGGCGGCAGCAAAAAGCTGAGGTGTTCGTTACATTTACGTCTCCAGTTAAATATGTAAAAGCCCAGGTTTTCTGCTATGGTATTCTAAATCTGGCCTGCTTTTAACCCATAAACCCTAATGTTTTCAGTTGTATGGCCCTTATGAAAAGGCTAATTTACTTTACTGTCTGATGTTTTTTAAATCACACTCATAAACGAAGCCACGCTTTACTTGAAAATTGTTCTGTAGCCACGCTAATCTGAAGCGGATGGGCACTGTCACCACGCTGGCTGCTTTGGTGAATGGTTTCACGTGTCAGGCACCCATAAATCCTGCAGTAAAGTCACACTTGATTAGGAAATGGAAATCAGCATTTCTGTAGACAGGCACACCTCTCTCTGTGTGTCAGAAACCTTATAAAAAGTCACCAGTTTTGGTCAAACTAACATGCATTTTTTTCAGTTATATACAGTAGGTATAAAATATTTTACTACAGATTGCATCTGGATTTAATACTGTTTCAGAGCTACTGAGAAATGTCTGTTTTTATTTACATGGGGGCATGAGGTAGTATAGTTAAATTACAGCATCTATCAGCATGCAAAAAATTCAAACCATTCAAATAAGTTCAACAAACAATAATCTCATGTTGGCAGTGATATTAGTTGTTACGTTGTGTCAACACTGCAATGGCATCTCTTGTGGTTAGCAATGAATTGCGCTCAAAGACTGCATTTTTTCCTGCTGTTCTCTGTAAGATCACAAATCACAGCTGAATTCCCATGTCTCACGCTGCTTATAAAAACCTGGAGGCGTAACCCACAAGACCTCATTAAATTGTGGATGCTGGACAGTTAAATTGGAATGATTTACTGTGCTCATCCTGTATCGTTTAATTTTCCCCTTCTGAAAGGATTTTTCACTTTCTTCTTGAGTGTAAAATCAGTCTGGAATGCTTAGTTTCAACAAGTGCTATTTGATTTATTATTTGACGGATTTTTAGGACGAGCCTCTCTAGTCGATTGTCATCATTCTGCCTTCTGTGGTTTTGCTGACCGCTTTGGTTTCCTTAAACCTGTGGATATCAGTATATTGATTGATTGATTGATTTCATTCATTCACTCATTCATGCATGCATTCATTCACGCATTCATTCTCCAGAAAAGTCTAACAAATTAGATCAAATTAAAGCTGCACCGTTGAAGCAAACTGATCATTTCCCCCTTAATTACATTTGGCCAAAACTTAATTTGTACTGTATTCGATATTGTAGATAGGAATTTATTTTTAGGCTTTCTGTGGTATCTAGAGAATGTTTATTAAATTGAAGCCATGTCTGCTTGACAAAGTGAAAAAACTGAAAAAGTTATTAGATATTAGAAATCTAATCTATCTAACATAAAATAAACATTGCATGATGAGTATCTATTTTGAAACTTGGTAAACGTCTAAAATGGCGAGCAGCTCACAGGTCTTGTCAGCAAAGTTTCTTCAAATGTAACAATTAAAGTCATACAACAGTGTGATCATTTTGACATCATATGCTTTAGAAAAGCGACTTATTTTTATGCACCGAAAGTGTAATATTTAGCTGTCTCACAATGTGCACTGAACACCATTATAAATATATAAAATTCAAGGGTTAGTTCACCCAAAAATGAAAATTCTGTCATTAATTACTCACCCTCGTGTCGTTCTAAACCCGTAAGACCTCCGTTCATCTTTGGTGCACAGGATATTTTTGATGCATCCCGTGATCTCTCATAGATTATTTTACCGATCTCCTTGCTACTTTTCTGGACCTTGATCGTGGTAATTACATTGCTGTCTATGAGAGGGTCTCAGAGAGAGCTCTCAGAATTCATCAAAAATATCTTAATCTGTGTTCCAAAGATGAACAAAGGTCTACTGTTTGGAACAACATGAGAGTGAGTAATTATTTACAGAATTTTCATTTTTGGGTGAACTACCCCTTTCATGCTTTTTCAGCATTGTGATTCTCTTTTTACACAGTACATTAATACAGTCTTTCATAGTATTTATATTTTGCGCAAAAAGATGAAGATATATTCAATCATTGTACTTCTTGTAGTGTTATATATGGTAGTGCTTACAAGTGCAAAACAATTAAATCTAGCCAAAATCCATATGTGGGTGCTGAAACCACAGTAACCTTTTAAATGCATTTATGGTGTAATTACTACATTTTTGTGTCCATCTATGTTCATTTTTACCATGAAAAATGTGCTGTCACTTTAATCCTGCACATGCAGCACAGCAAAAATAGACGACTACATATGCACTGCTCCTGGATTGCATTGCCGGACCGCATCCGTGTGCAGTGTGAATGTGCTAACCTGTTAACATAGGTATGGAAAAAAACTGCATACGCTCTGCGAATGGGCCTTAGATTGGGAATGTTGGATCCAGCACTAGAGGTCTGCTGTGGCCCTCTTGTTGAAGCCTTTAAATCTTTGCTTTAAGCAAATATCATTACCAGTCTCCTGCCCCACCACATGAACTGTGATTAATTGGACACCCCAATCAGGAATAAGGGAAGCCATTCATTTATAGCTGGTTTGTATCTCACATGCTTGCAGTTCTGCAGTCTTGTCTAATTTATTTGTAATGGGCCTTGCAGTGGCATGCTGTCAGTTGATTTATTGTCATCCTTTGGTTTATTGCTTCAGTCCTGAGGGGGCAAAATTGTGGTCCAGTAGCAATTTGGGAGTGACCCATTTTTTATTTTGGCCCAATTTCATCAGGAAACGGCACTGCGTATCCTATACATTGTGATTGTTTGTGCAAATCACTGTGGAGGCTTAAAACCATGACTTGGCAGACTTTGATACGAGACATAATTCGCCTTGTGCTCCAAAAAAAGAGGTCCCACACATGGGAGATTAATCAGATGTTGACATCAGCGTTGTCAGGAACCTTGGGATTTGCCATTGCTGGCGTAACGATGACCAAACTTGGCCCGAAAGCGTCAAATCTTTGTCTGTTTTTTTATTATGAAAAGTTTTTCTTCTTCCTTTCGTCAAAAATATTACCATTTGGGTTTTTGGATCACCGTTGTAATTCTGAGCCATTTGGGTTTTTGGATGACCCGGTAGAACATAGTACACTTTTTTTTTTTTTAGCAGTTTACCTCATCTAAAGCTTGTTGAAGTCATTTGTTTTTTTACTTTTGACTTCTCGTTTTATGTCAAGTCATCCATTTATTTACTAGCGATTTCACTATTTAAACAAAACTAGTCCTTCCGTTGAGCCATAATGTTTAAGAGGATCGTATATTCAATGAAATGGTAAACACAGTGCTCGAAATGTCAGCAAAACAAACAAAAAAAAAACACCGGAATACCTGTCAGATTTCTTCAATTTTTTCATGTTACCACTATAAAAAGGTGGTTTTGATTTCACACAGTTTTATGCAGGAGTACATCATGTCTGTTACGCAGATATGGAACGGGCGTTTTTGGGCGAGACACGCACTGTCTAGTCTGGTTAACGTGGAATAATCAGGCTTGGTTATACACTGATGTGTACAGAGAAACGAGAACCACAGACTCCTGTTCTTCCTCTAGAGATGGTTGAGGTCTCCATGGTGCTTGGCGTCCACAGAAGCGACAAAGCTCCCCGTTTCTTTTTATTATTGGGGTTTAATTTCTTTACAGCAAATTAAAGAGGATTAAGTGGCGTCTGAGAACGCGAGTTATTTTCAGCATATGTCTTTCATTAGATGGGCCCCCACACCCAAATGTGCTGAGGTTTGGCATTGGATGCCTTTCACATTGTGTCAAAGCTGGCAGTGGAGAAACATGGACTGTCTGATGAATGGATACAACACTACTACTAGTTAATTCTGCTGCTGTTATGGATTCTCTTAGAAACCAGTTCTCTAATCTTGCTGAATAACAGCTAAAATACACATTTTAATAATTAAGTCAAGTCACCTTTATTTATATAGCGCTTTTAACAATACAGATTGTGTCAAAGCAACTGAACAGCATTAATTAGGAAAATAGTGTCAATAATGCAAAATGACAATAGTAAACACTCATTTTTCAGTTAAAGACAGTTCATCATAAAATTCAGTGATGTCATCATCCAGCTCAGTTCAGTTTAAATAGTATCTGTGCAATCATTTGCAATCAAGTCAACGATATCGCTGGAAATGAAGTGTCCCCAACTAAGCAAGCCAGAGGCGACAGCGGCAAGGAACCAAAACTCCATCTGTGACAGAATGGAGAAACCAGGCTCAGTCGGGGGGCCAGTTCTCCTCTGACCAGACGAAACCAGCAGTTCAATTCCAGGCTGCAGCAAAGTCAGATTGTGCAGAGGACTCATCTTGTTCAAAAGGCAATTAGTTTAGCCTTTTTTTTGTTGTTGAAAATTTTCTACATATTTTCTCACCCTCAGGCCATCCAAGATGTAGATGAGTTTGTTTCTTCATTTGAACAGATTTAAATAATTGTAGCATTACATCACTTGCTCACCAATGGTTCCTCTGCAGTGAATGAGTGCCGTCAGAATAAGAGTCCAAACAGCTGATAAGAAATCACAATAATCCATGATGATTTTGTGAAGTGAAAAGCTGCACATTTGTAAGGGATTTTAAAGGGATATTGTCCCCAATTTCAATTATTTTGAAAATTATGAATTTTTTATTTTCAGGGTTTTTTTTTTTTAATGAAGTCCTGGTGGAAAATGTGAAAAACTACATTCCAAAAGCATCAGATAGATTTTTTTAATCTTTGTTGTGATTTACATCAGAGTATAATGCGTTCATGAAAAAGGTAAAGAACAGTTCATCGGTTGTTGATTGGATTTTGAGATGTGGGTAGATGAAGATGAATGCAAGCTTGCAGGCTAAATGAATGTCCTGCATACATCGCCAGAAAGAAGTTTGTTATTTCACAGGAAGATCAGAGTCATATTTTGATTTTAAAAATGACGATCAATTAAAAAAAATGCATTGGATGAATCGTTCGTAATAAGATCAATAACATGCTTTTAGAAAATAAATAGGGTGGATTTTCATTCAAAGGTGAAATGTGTAATTTTTGCGAACAGAATGGCAAAATAAGGACGGTTTTCTAATGAGTTTTACAAACTCTTTCCATTTGCCATTGGTTGAGTAAAAAGGTAGCTCCACCCCAAAATCACGCCATTGGTTGAGCTGTTGCTATGGTCAGGATTCTCAATCAGATGGAACAATATTTTGACAGCGCTTGTGTTTATAGGATTCTGACACCCTAGAAATAATTTACAATGTGCTAAAAAACACCCACTGAGCTCTAGAATTATTGCTGCAACTTTTCCCAGACCACTCACATTTTCTTTAGAAAATGTAAAAATCTAGTTGTTCCTGTTCTCACACTTGTGTTGTTAATATTGATGTGGTTACAGCAGTGATGGGGGTCTGGCAGAAGCAGTGATTAAGGGGATCTTTGCTTACTTGAGTTCCAGATATCTTTGCACCCCTTTTTGTGGTGGTTCTTATTGGTGGTAACATCATAATAATAAAAGAGATGCTATGAATATAGTGTGCTTGGGTATTACATCTGAAGTACTGTGATGGTAGAAATGAAATGAATAATTTTAGCTGCAATAAATGATATGACTCATTTCAATTTGTATTTTTGTAACAAACATGTTCGTCTGGTGTGAATACAAAACACAACTCCACTGTATATGGCTGAATCTTTTTTCAGTTTTTTTTTTCAGGGCTATCTAGCCTACATTTCTCTTGGAAATTTGTAGACAAGCATCTAATATAACAACATTTTTACACACTGTATGCATACTCTGGAGTACGGGTAAAAACCAAAGCATATTTTGGGCTTTAGTGGGCCACAATATCTATGATATTCTGTGGACTTTACAGAAACTTCCTATCATAGCTCTTTAGTTAAGATCTGTCTCAACAGTGATAACCTGAAGGTTTCCAGAAATGGTTTGGCTCCCTCTTTCAATGCAGGTGTTCTGTTTCATTGTCTGCCAGGCGAAAATACAGTCCAGTCACTTAGAAAAGTAAAAGCTCACACCTCTCCTCAACAACTTGCATGATTTGAGGTATCATTCCAGTCTGAATGCTGTAAAAGTCCTGGAAAAAATACTGTAAAAATGCTATAGTAAAAACCTGTTAAATGGAAGTTCATAACATGTACGTCAAAAAATTTGTAACCTGGTAACATCACATTAAATAAGATCCCTAAAGTTACAAAAACTGAAGTCTCAAACCCAAAGAGATATTCTTTATGAAAGTTGAGACTCGTCCACGCCCTCCTTAAACGACTCGTTTTAATACGCCCCCACATGTCTAGGTCACTGTGTGGGAAGATTTGCATAACGCCGCCCTAATGTTCACGCAAAGAAAGAAGGCGTAACTTTGATTCTCACTGTAGTATTGTTGCTGCCGCAGCCATGTCGTGAAGACGCTGTGTGTTTCGTTGTGAAAGCGAAACTACTTTGTTTGGTCTTCCAAAAGAGGACACGACTAGAAATCAGTGGTTAAGCTGTATTTACAACACTGTTCCAGAACAGTTCAACCCAAATATTCAGATGTGTGCAGCGCATTTTATGGAGGACCTGATCCTGGGAGAGTAGACTACAATGCTGGCTGTTCTGA
The DNA here is from genome assembly GCA_018155175.1 of Sinocyclocheilus anophthalmus. Taxonomy (NCBI): domain Eukaryota; kingdom Metazoa; phylum Chordata; class Actinopteri; order Cypriniformes; family Cyprinidae; genus Sinocyclocheilus; species Sinocyclocheilus anophthalmus. The sequence continues at coordinate 1,020,354 of JADLZN010011102.1, forward strand.
GTCACAGACTGTAAGTACGTTTTTTTTAATATTTAAAGGATTTGCCACTGACGATTCAAAGGCGAGTTTTGATCAGTGTAGAGTAGCGCTTGTTGTTTGTTGTTTCTCTAATCCCAAATGGACATGGTTTTATGTTTACGCGGCGCGATGCAATGCAACGCGTAAAAAGACAGTACAAGTCATTATAATCAGTAATTATGTCCCCACTGGATGCAACAAATGCCTCGTTTGTGATGGTAAGGGGCGTAACATTTTTTCCGTCACACGCTTGAGGTATTCGGCCAATCACAACGCACTGAATAGCTGGCCAATCAGAGCACACCTCGCTTTTCAGACCAATGAGCTTTGTAAAAATCAACGCGTTTCAGAAAGACGGGGCATAGAGGAGAAACAATAATGCACAGTATGTGGAAAATAAAGTGTTTTGAACCTTAAACCACATAAACACAATTCATTACACCAAATACACACAATAATGTTCTTTTTGCAACATCGTATGACCCCTTTAAAAAAGTAAAAGAGCATTCTCAGAAATCACTGTGTGACACATCACATATTTTGTACAGATAATTTTCTTTTTTCTTAATTTTTGTTATTATTTAGCAATATGCAATAGAGTGTTTTGTGTGACATTTTCTGTTGTCTATTTTACTTGATTTCCCCCCGTATTATGGTGTTTATCAGTACATTTAAGCCAAAATTTTTGGGGGTTTAGGTAGATTGATATTTTAACATTGTCACTTAATAAAATATATGGTTAGAAATATAAAGATGTCCCATAATACTGTAAACAATGGTACTGTACTTTTATTGTAATTTTTTTTTTTTGGCACAGGAACCTTTTTTTTTTTTTTTACTTTTGCAACTGTAACCGGATATTTTTATGTGTAACACATGGTTTACTTTTTTTATGAAAAATTCTTAAATCTGACTATTAGCAGTAATAATAGTGATGTTTGCTTTAGCAAACACAAGTAATTAAAACAAAGAGAGAAGGAAAAATGTTATGAAGTGATACTGCTTTGTGAAATATACTTGTGCAAACTCTGGCCAGTAGACTGCTGTTTTCATACTAGGGCATGACAGATTTTCCTTAACTCTGCCAAGGAAATAAACCCATCCATAGGTGTTTGCCTCCAGTGAGTCAAAAGTCTTAAAACTACAGTGGAGGTCCTAGAATCAAATTAATCTGACAGCTCTGATGATAATAGAAATGTTATCGTGTCTTTGCCCACATTCTCTCTGGACGTGTGTGCTCAGCTGTAGGGATTTCTAAGAGCCGCACACAGGCCCAAATCAAGCCGTACTGGCAAAGCAGAATATGCTGGAGATTGTAGCTCTGACATGCTCATATTACACGAAACTGTGAGCTGTAAGCACATTCATCTGATAATCGTCCACACATATAATCAATAACAACGTCTGTTAATTTGTTCAGGATATGGACAGACGGGCCCCGAGTCACACAAGCCTGGTTATGACTCCATTGCGTCTGCGGTGTCTGGTATGATGTACATCACTGGTCCTGAGGTGAGGACAATGATCTGATGTGCTTGTAATTTATAGCATCAACAAATTGTGAAATATTGGTGGAAGAAACGGATATACCCTTCCCAAACCCACGCCATTTGTTTCGAACATTGAAAAAAACTAATACCAAATGGCAAACTCACGTTTATTAAAGGGGTCATAGATGCTTTTTTAAAGATCATGATTTGGGTTATTTTGGTGTAAAAGTATATGTTGAAAGGCTTATGTTTTCAAAAAAACACATTATTTTCAATACTGTACATTATGTAGGTACCCAGCCCCGCCTCTCTCAAACGCTTCGTTTTTTACAAAGTCCCTCCTTCCGACAAGCGCAGTCTGCTCTGATTGGCCAGCTGACCCAGTGCATTGTGATTGGCCGAACACCGCAAGCACTTGTCGGAAATGTAAAGCCCCTTACCATAATCACCAGCTTCAAGCTTTCAAAGTAAATATCAAGACAGAGCCCGAAAGGGGAACAAAGTCGTGTGACAGACACAGTGATGAAGCTGCTATTTGTTTGCAGTACAAAGCCACGGTTAGGAACCGCTGAATCCACTGTGATGTGACACCCCTCTCTTATCTCTCTCTCTCTCTCTCTCTCTCTCATCTCTCGATCTCTCTCTCTCTCCTCTCGCACTCTCTCTCGCACTCTCTCTCACGCACTCTCTCTCACGCTCTCTCTCTCGCGACTTCGCTCTCTCTCTCTCTCTCTCTCGCTCCTCTCTCTCTCTCTCAATTTCAATTAAATTTTTTTTCAATTTAAGAGTGCTTTATTGGCATGACAAAAACTATACATTGGTATTGCCAAAGCAATTGCGGCTGCTTACAAATAGTGCACATATGTATTAACAGAAAGAAAAAGAATAATAATAATTGTAATAGTAATAATATATAAAAAGTATTAAGCATGTAGTACAAAATGAATTACTAATGTATGTAAGTATATAAAAGCGAATTCTCTCTCCTCTCACCTCGCGCGCCACACACACACACACGCTGCGCAAAACTCCGCATTGAACAGTCAATAGCAAATACTTAAACTAATAACAAAAACAGTAGCTGATTCAGAAGGGCCAGATCGTCATAGCAAAGTCAGAATTACCTCCACTCCTAGGTTCACGAAACGGTCGTCCATAAAATTGCATTGCTGTTCTGTTGTAAGTAATCTTAAAGATTCTAAATGCATCTACTTTCGGAAGGCCAATAATAAAGTGGCTTTTGCTTTCGAATAGAAACACACAGAGTCTCCCTGACATGACTGCATCAACAATACTGCGGTTTCTGAAACCACACCTTCTTTCTTTGCGAGAACATTTGGACGGAGTTATGCAAATCTTCCCACACAGTGAGGTAGACAAGTGGGGGCGTGTTAGAACGAGCCGTTTTGGGGGGGGTGGCAGAGTCTTAACTTTGAATAAAGAAAGTATCTCTCTGGTTTTGAGACTTTAGTCTTTGCAGCTTCAGGGGTCTTATCTATGCACAATCAGCTTGCTTGTAACACTCCAAAGAGAAAGGAAAACTTGAAATCGCTTCATATGTTAACCCCCTTTAAGGCTAAAGCCTATTTAGATCCGTATATGCTGTTTATTTAACTTTTTTTCTCTTTTAAGGATGGAGACCCAGTCAGGCCAGGTGTCGCTATGACAGATCTGGCCACTGGTTTATACACTCAGGGAGCTGTCATGGCTGCTTTGCTTCAGCGACAGAAAACAGGACGAGGCCTTCATATAGACTGCAATCTTCTGTCTTCACAGGTGCGACATTTACTTATCTGCAAACAAAAGCAGGCAAGTTCACCCAGAAAGTAAAATGTACTCTCCCTCAGGTCATCCAAGATGTAGACGAGTTTGTTCCTTCACCAGAACAGATTTGGAGAAATATAACATTACATCACTCGCTCACCAATGGATCATCTGCAGTGAACGGGTGCCGTCAGAATGAGAGGTCCAGACAGCTGATAAAACACATCACAAAAGCCACACCACTCCAGTCCATCAATTAATGTCTTGTGAAGCCAAAAGCTGCATGTTTGTAGTAGGGTTGTGGTGGTGAGGAAATTTTCGACGTGTGACAACACTGGTAATACCGTTATCACCGCGGGGGCGTTCCCTCTTTTCCTGACTTTTCTTCGCTTTTAAATAGCTTGTAAAAGCAGCGTGCGCGTTTTACTTTCACTTTCAAATAGCGGCAATTCGGCGTAAAGCAGTTGTTCGTTTTTAGTTCGTTTGAATTCCCTCTTTTCCTCGCTTTCCTTCACACTTAAATAGCTTAAAAGCGGCGTGCGCGAATTAGCGGCAGTTAGGCGTCAATTGCTTGAATGCAACAACAAAATACAACGTTAAACTCACTTTAGCCTATATATAAAACATAGAACTTTTATTAACAAAACAAATAAAAATACACCATGCTATAGGGCAGGCTATGCCTAATGTAAAATAACAAATAACTTACATAAAGTTTAAATGTACAAAACTGGAAACAAGTAAACATGTATAATATATAACCAAATAAATAAGAAACGTAGAATATTTATTAGCAAAACGAATAAGAAAGTTGGAAGCACGGCATACACCTTGATGTAAAAAACAAAATAAATAAATTACAAAGTTTAAATAAAGTAAAAATCAGCAAACAATGTGGAACCAATTAAATAATAAACAAATGTTTAAAAAAACTTCCAAAATCAGATAAACGGCAAAAGTCAACAGGCTTTTCAAAATCCAAAATATTGCCAAACAGGCGCTTTTGCATCTCGTTTCGAAACTAAATCATCCGCGATCGTCTTGTCTGTCTCACTCTCGTAATAGACTCACTCTCTTCACTGGAGAAATTAAATCTGATCTGTGATGCGACTGTCGTTCGGCACGCTGCATGAGCAGCCGCGTTCAGTTTTTAATTGTAGTCTGTTCTTTTACTGAACTAAATGATTTTTATTACTATAAAAAATCAAAACAACGGTGGGGGTCCGTGCCGCGGTGGGCAAGTGACGTAACCGGTGTTGCGGCTTAACAACGGTATCACCGTCAGCACCGTCTATCGCGCCAAGCCTAGTTTGTAGTAAACAAATCCATAAAAGTTTTAATTGTAAACCATTGTTTCTCTCCATAATCCATAAAAACGCTTCCTCCAGTGAAAAAGTTAATCCCCTGTTGTCCTCTCACATCAAAATCCACAAACTTATTTGTTTTGGACTGTTTTCAACTGTAAACTTCTGATTCAGACAAGATGACTTTTTCACTGAAGAAATGTTTTGGATAGAGGATGACTTATTTTAGCCGCAAGCAACAGTTTAAGGTTAAAAACACCTTAATGCTGAATTTGTTTCTTAGAAACACACAGATTTTCACTTCAAAAGATGTTAACTGATGGACTGGAGTGGTGTGGATTACTTGTGGATTACTGTGATGTTTTTATCAGCTGTTTGGACTCTCATTCTGACGGCACCCATTCACTGCAGAGCATCCATTGCTGAGCAAGTGAAATTTATCCAAATCTGTTCCCACAAAGAAATAAACTCATCTACATCTTGGATGGCCTGAGGGTACGTGCATTTTCAGCAAATTCTCATTTTTGAGTGAGCTTTTCCTTTAAATTAGTAACAAATTAAAGGAACAAAAATACAATTCACCAGTTGTGCATGCACAGAAACTGTTGAGCCCTTATATGAAGATGCTTTTTAATAATGTTAATTAAATTAATGTTAGAATGAGGTTAAGAGAAATAATTCTATTAGTTTTTAATCATAAGCTTAAAATAGATTTTAAAATATTTTCGCTTATTTTCATAAGATATGGTTATTACATAGGTCTCTAGAATATTTGATTCTAATTTCCGTCAAATATTTTTTGTATGACACTAAACTGTGTTAGAGTGATTGTTGTTCCAGGCAACTCTCCAGAGTCTCTTTATTCTCTCATTATAAAATTATCAATAGTTCACGTTCATTTCACAAGATTTCACTTCCATTAATAAATTCTGGAGTATCGATTCAAAGGCATAATGTAAGGTTTCCATAAATTCAATAAACTATATATTTTCTCATTCAGAAAACATTTCTGCTAACTATATGCTTGGCATATAGAGGTGGAACCAATTGAAAGTCTCTTTAATGTGATTCAGTCCTTTTCTAACACTGGAAAGTATAAGTGAATTTCTGATACAGGACGTCATTTCACTTTCATGCTCTTGAACTGACAGTTCAATAACACTGACTGCATTTCATGCATCCAGTGCTTCGTAGATTATCCGCATGATGAAATATTCAGCTCTTAGAAGTATCCCTTATTCAGATTTCAGGGCTGCAGTTATTGTCTCTTGCCCAAAAACATGAAATGAACTTTTTAAATTGAACCAGACCACTCTGTTTTGTTTCTTTGGCTTGAAAGAATGCAGTTCCCTGGAAGTGAGTTTAATCTGACCCATTCCTGACTCGAGAGAAAACATGAGCGTTTTACTTTACAGTATAAATAAATCAGCTCTCCATAACTGTATAAGCGTATAAACCAATCGTTGTCCCTAGCTACTAGACTTCAGCATGTGCTATTTAATTTGGCGTGATGGCTTGATAGGTTTGACTTTGTGTGGTTTTTGAGTGAAAAGAATATATATTTCTTAATGTTCATAGTCTATGCCTTAATTTTTCACCCTGAATATTGTTTTAGTGTAGATTATACCATTTTATGGCTTTTAAGTAAAGTTCAAGTGAAGTTTCTAATTCATGTGGTCACTTTGAACTTGAACTATAAGATTAGTCACATGTACTTTTTGGATTGACTTTTCTTTGTTATGTAAGTGGTGACTCAGCTCAATTTGTCGTAAATAATGGTGTGGTAGGCATGCTAAGGGGTAAATGCTAATTCATAAGTATTATGTATTGTAAGTAGCAGTAGGCTTTCCTGCCATGCCACTGCGTATTTCATGAACAAAACAGGTTTTGAGGCAGTTGAATACCCATCCTTATGGAGAAAATAGCACACCATTTACAAATGTGATTTTGAATAATTTGCACCTACTATTTTCTTTTGGTTTTTGAATGAGCGACTTCAAAAAATATCACGGCGCTCGTAGCGCGTCTGGTCTGCGGACTGCCAATCCTGGCCGGAAATGCAAGATTACAGAGGATCTAAATAGCAGTGCTCGCTCAGAAGACGTCAACGCCGTAAGCAGCCGATTGAGAAGCCAAAAGTGTAGCATCATGAGAATCAATGGAGTGTGAGATGCTAAGTTTACTTGTCCATGAGCGTGTGTTGATGGTGATATTCCACAGACTTCACTGTGTGCCAGGAGAAATCTGATGCATGACATTTGGTTCACTTGGTGTATGTTTTATATTCCCTCCTTGTTTTTTAATTGCATGTGTTTACTGAAAACTTAAAGACTGGGACGGAAACGTACACTATAGCAGTTTTCTTTCAAATGACTTCTGCATCTGCAGTATCACTTAACAGGCTTTTTTGTTGAGTTTTTCACCATAGTAACTACCTGAAACCACAAATACCCTCTTCAGCTGTGGCTGCTTTCCGAGCTGAAATTCTAGATTGACTAAAGTCTTGATGGATAAATATTTGCATGCAGCAAACGTGTTTTTCATTTTATGCTGATTGACAAAAGTGTTTCCTCCACACAGCTTCTCATTGTGTTTTGACACCGAATAACGGAGGAAACCTCATAATAATGACTGTTGAAGATTACTCCATCAGAAATGCATTAGAAGTGTCCAAAACTCACAAGACAGATTTGGTCTGCGTCTTCTACTGTTTATTTGAAGAGAACCACTTTGAGTTCTGCTGTGAACTCTGTGCTAAATCACTGAGAATGTGGAGGGATTGAGGAACATGTTATTTAGAAATTTGAGTTGCAATGAAGAGTTTTAAGGTGAACGAGTCAACATTCACAAATTATAGACCTAATCTTTTAAAGGGGTCAGACGATGCGATTTAAATTTTTCCTTTCTCTTTGGAGTGCTACAAGCTCTTGGTGCATAAATAAGATCTGTAAAGTTGCAAAGACTAAAGTCTAAAATCCAAAGAGATAATCTTTATAAAAGTTAAGAGGCATCCCCCACCGCCCCCCACGCCCTCCTAAACGGCTCGTTCTAACACGCCCCCACATATCTACATCACTGTGGGAAGATTTGCATAACGCCGCCCAAATGTTCACGCAAAGAAAGAAGGCGTAACTTTTATTCTCGCTGTAGTATTGTTGGCCGCGTTGCCGCATGTCCTGAAGACGCTGTGTGCTTCTTTGTGAAAGCGAAACTACTTTGTTTGGTCTTCCAAAAGAGGACGATATCCGCTTCGTCATGCCTAGAGCTGATCCGTGCTGGTTGCTGAGGAAATACATCAACTTCGCAATGTGGATCGCCGGATCAGCTTTCACCGTAGACGAAGCCCGGGGTCGTCACATGTGCTTGCCCGCTCCTTCGCGGAGTCCAGCCCGGGGTCGCCGTTCTCAACCCCGCCGCCTCTGCTCCCTCTAGCCCGGCCTCAGCTCACGCTAAGCCGGGGCTTCCCTTCACTCTAGGCCGCTGTGTTTTTCGTTGTGAAAGTGAAACTACTTTGTTTGACCTTCCAAAGATGGACACAACTACAATCAGTGGTTAAGTTGTATTTACAACTGTTCCAGAACAGTTCAAACCAAATTTTCAGATGTGTGCAGCGCATTTTATGAGGACTGTTTCCTGAGCCTGGAGAGTATGTTCGGGGTTTTCACCCCTGTAGATCGATTGCTTTGTTCCGAAACAGGGATTCAGATGATTACAATGTTGCTTTTTATTCTTGGTGCAGTTCGCTTTCACACAGCAAAATTTCTAAACGGACCAAAATTGTTAATACAAGTAACGTGCGAGTAAACTGTACTCTGATTGGTCAAAGTTCCACGGTTTATTTACCGGGATTCCACTTAGCTGTCACAGCAGTCATCCGTCAGAATGGAATGACAACAACTTCACAGGCTTATTGTTGGGTTTTTTGTAGCTGTCATTATAATAATTTATAATTTTGAGCAGGAGTCCATGATTCATCAGGAAAAGACTTTTTCAAATGCACATACTACAAAGACGAGCAATAATACGGCCTTATAAAACAAAAAAGGTGCGCTTAATTTTTGAATGGCAAGACGTGCTCACCCAAGACATCCGGTTCATTTGAGGTATCACAACACAAAGCTAATGCTTTTCCAAACTTATGTAAGTACCTCATTATACATTGTGTATAGCTGTTCGTTGGTCCGTCGGATCGTATTGCTTTCTCACGACACCGAATCGCTCCAGCTTCGTTTTCATCGAGCCGAAGACCACCTCTTTAGTCGATCTCGACCGATTGTTTGGCGCGGATCCGATGCGATTCCGTGATTCACACTGCCAAACGAACCGTGCTAAGGGAAAACGCGCCAGGTTTCCACAAAGGCCATGTGTGAAAACCCCTTCGACTAAAATGCCGGCAGTTCTGACTCACGTAAGTACGTTTTCATTTAAAGGATTTGCCACTGATGATTCAAACGCGAGTTTTTGGGCAGTGTGGAGTAGCACTTGTTGTTTGATCACAAATGCAGACAGGGTTTTATGTTTACGCGGCGCGACGCAACGCGTAAAAAGACAGTATAAGTCATTATAATCAGTAATTATGTCCCCACTGGATGCAACAGATGGCTCGTTTGTAATGGGTTTTAATGTTTTTGTCTCGTCGCTCGGGCCGGGACACGGCATCAACAGTAAGGTGAGGGGCGTAACATTTCTGTCCGCTTGAGGTATTTGGCCATCACAACGCACTGGATAGCTGGCCATCACGGCACACCTCGCTTTTTCAGACCGATGAGCTTTGTAAAAATCGACGCGTTTCAAAAAGGCGGGGCATAGAGGAGAAACAATAATGTACAGTATGTGGAAAATAATGTGTTTTTTTTACTTTAAACCGCATAAACACATTTCATTACACCAAATACACCAAATAATGTTCTTTTTAGCAGCATCATATGACCCCTTTAATATCCTCAAATATGATTGTAATGAAACAAAATGAGTCACGCTTCATTTGTTGCAGGAAGGTCTATCTGGTTGCATTCTTCGTAAATGTTCTTGCTCGGGTGATGAAGGACCTGCCGGAAGTATGCCGGAAATGTGCCGTCTTTGCTCATGCTGAGCTTTAATTGCTGTGTGACTAATCGCTCTCGAAATGCAAGAAAATACCAAGCGCTTGACTATCAACTATCCTGAGCAATGACGTCAAAGGCAGCTGACAGGGAATAATACAACTTTTCTTCTTTCTTCCCCCCCCCCCGCCTTACTATGGATGTCAATGGCTACCATCAACTGTTTGGTTACCAACATTCTTCAAAATATCTTCTTTTGTGCTCAGCAGAAGTATTAAAACTCATACAAAATGGTGAACTATAGGTAAACCATTTTTGTATAAAAAAAAAAAAAGCTTTCTGTGAACAGTTCTTAAAAGAACCTCTTTTTTTTTTCTTTGTGTGAAGAACATTTAAAAAATCTGACGAACCGTTTTAGTATAAAGAGATTTTGTGTAATGGAACTTTTCAGCACTATGATAGTAAAGGTTTTTCATGGAACCATAAATGCCAATAAAGAACATTTATTTTTAAGTGTATATAGTATCGTGTACAATTTACAATAATGTTTAAAAGTTTGGGGTCGGAAAGGTTTCTTTTTCTTTCTTTCCTTTTTTTTCTTTTGAAAAAAGTCTGCTTACCGAGGCATTATTCGTTTAATCAAAAATACAGTAGAATAGCAGTGTTGTGAAATAATATTATAATGATAAATAACTCTTTTCTATGTGAAAATATTGTAAAATGTAATTTATTTCTGTGATCAAAGCTGAATTTTCAGCATCATTACTCCAGTCTTCAGTTTCACATTTTCCTTCTGTAATCATTCTATTATGCTAATTTGCTGCTCAAGAACATTTCTGATTATTAGTATCAGTTTTGACAACAATACTATGTTTGTGGAAACTGTGCCCCCCCCCCCAAGATTCTTTGATAAGAATCTTGTGTTTGTGAAATATAAATCTTTTGAAACATTATAAATGTCTTTACTGCACTTGATCAATTTAATGCACCTTTGCTAAATAAAAGTATCAATAAAAAAAAACACTTACACCAAACATTTTTTTTTTTGTAATGTTGTTTGAAAAAGCTTCAAATAAATACAAATAGAATAAATAAATAAATACAAAATAAATTCTCAGAATTGCATAGCATGGAATTGTATAAGAAATCCAGTAACACAATAATATTGCATTTAACTTTTTATCTATACATATTGTTATTGCATCGGTTGTAATTGTCTTTTTTTTCACCAAGAATACTTGCAATGCAACGTTAGATTCTGACCGAAAGAAGGTATTTTAGAAGGCATTGTAAACATGCTGCCTTAAAGTGCTGTCTACGTAGGCAGCTGTGTTTTGGAACAGAGCCTTGGACTCAGTGTAAACCTAGCAAATGAATAAAGGGGCTCAGAATCAGGCATCTGAGTTAAATCTGTTGACCCGCACCGCCCTTGCGAAGAGCTGGATTTTAAGTCGGTCATCTTGTCCCTTAAGATTTCTGAAAAGATCATTCAAACGATCCACAACATGTCCTACTCTCGTTTCTGACATGATACCGCAAAACCTTTGTGCCGAGCTAACGATTCAGAGCGCTCGTCCCCTGAATGATACCGCTTTGAAAGAAGGATGTGGTTTCCAGAAATGGTTCCAATAATGTGATTGTTTGTGATCGTCTGTTGTGGTTCGAGTGCATTCTCTCTTGGAACTTTTTTTTTCTCGTACCCCTCATACATTTTTAATTGCTTCCCATTTCAGGAGAAGTCACCCAGGCTCTTCTCGATAACTGTGCTGGATAAGAGATAAGTGAGTTCCGCCTCTTTCCGAACATTCCCCACCGATCATCCTGTGGTCGTAGTAACCTAACCCTTCAGCAAATTTATAGGTTCTCTGCAATAGCAAAAGCACCGAGGGCATTAGATAACCACACCATACAGTTTACCTTAATCCAGATGCAAACATGGGTATTTATGGGCAGCATTTTGTGTTCTGGGAAAACCTTGGGTTGTTTGGAAATCATTATTCTTCAATTCAATTATATAGGCTAATATCATTATGTCTGTGCTCGAATTCTTGTGTGATTTTTGACTGTTGATATTCCTGGGCATACTAGAGTAGGGCTGTTTGAGTAATGATTGGTAATACTTTAGTTTAGGGACCAATTCTCACCATTAACTAGTTGCTTAACAATATACGTCTATATTTTTCAACTCATTTTGGCCTATAGCCGATTCCGAAAAGTTTCAAGAATGACCACACTGCTGACGTGATCTTCGCTAACACACCATGAACAGATGTGAGGTGTTCATCTTATCGGCAAGGCATATCGGTATAATTTTTCATATCTGGCTAATGCCGATGTGTATATTTTAAGTCATAATCTGCAGATTCCGATGTTGTTCCAATAATATCATGCGTCCCTAGTAATAATATAGCATAATGAGAGATTTACAAGCCATTGTTTTTTGCAGGCTGGTCATTTTTGACCAGGAACACAAGTATGACCAGGTGGGGAAAAGTACAAAAACTATCCTGTAGATATTAAATAGTTTCAGCTTTCAAATTTTGTCAGTTTCATCACAAAATACAGACAATAAGTGTAATTTTGTCACTCTTTAATGTGGCTTAAGTTCAAGCGGCATGTGAACTGATCATCTCTTTCTCTTTACTACTAGTTATAGCATGAAATAAACATGAATGAACATCACAAGGTCTTGAAAGAAACAGTACAACTTACTGAAATGAATCATTTATCATGTAATCGCTCAGTCAACTGTGGAAAGAAGTCAATAAATCAGCTTGTGAAGCGAAATTGAATTGTGAATTGAACGTGTTAATACCCATCCCTATACAACAGTATATCTGCCATGTTAACATTAACCTTTGACCTCATATATTCCATAAATAACCAAAACGACACATTTTCTTGTAGCTGTTATACTTCGAATAAGCTGCCTGGTTCTTCATCTGTTTTTTAGCTTTTTGAATCACTTTGCTCATCATCTCCTGTGGTTTTAACAGTGTGCTGTTTGTAGAAAAATCTAATTGACAACATAAAGACATTAACGAGAAACAGAAACTCATAAAAATATTTTTATTAACAATAGATTACATATGAAATACTAAAAATAAATGTTCATCTTATGAAGCAGTGCCTGGGTAGAGTAAGGCAGGGGTCTCCAACCTTTTTTACACCATGGACCGGTTATGTTTGGAAAATATTCTCGTGGACCGGGGGGGCATATATTAACCTTATATATATATATATATATATATATATATATCAATATATATATATATATATTATATATATATATATATATCTATCAGTATATATCTTAGACTATTATATAGTAGCTTTACTACGACATTATATAGTGCTTCAGTGCATTATATTGTGTTTTGTTTTAGTATTTCCGCGCTGTCTGAAACATGTCTCTTGTGCGCGCTTTGATTGTGTGTGAGAACAGCACGTGAGTAACGAATTGAGCTCTCTTTCGTTTCTTCTTCTTGTGGTTTAAAATTGCTTGTATGTGTAAATTGGCAAATTAATCTGCCAATCACGTGCGTGCCGAACGGTAGGGTCTCATCCGTACGTATTACGGATCAACTGCGATCCGTTTAACTCCTAATATGTGATAGATCAGAGCAATCTTTCATTTACTTATTTAACATGACATTGTCAAATTGCTACTCCATATCAATCGTATACAAAGAAAATACAGAATAATTATAACAATCATTAACATAAATAAATAACAGAGTATCATATCTATAGGCCTACGCATTTTTTCCCAGAACGTTCTTGCGACCCGGTAGCAATTCTTCCACGGCTGGGTAGTGGGTCGCGATCCGGTGGTTGGGGACCTCTGGAGTAAGGTAACAGAACTATGAACATTATGCAGGGTATGTCTTTGTCTTTTGTTCTGAGTGAAACGGCTTGAAAAGTTTTTCTCAGATGTTGTGCCAAGAACAAGTTCCGAGCTCAGGAGAGAAGGCTGCGATGCACTTTAGTTCATGCTATTGGTTTAATTGGAAAATATCTGGCTAGAGGAACATATGCGTAGCAGATTTGGAGAACGGTGATATCCAGTGACCTCTTGCTACCCTGTAAACGTTTATCACATGTTAAATTAAAGATCTGTGGTGAGAACAACACATGAGGTGCTGTGAGTGTAACAAGATGCTACTTGGCTTTTCTGTCTTTGATATTATAGCAACTTCATTCATTTCTCTAGGTTTCTGTTGAATGGAGTGTTGACTCCTCTTGAGTTTGTAGGGCAGCAGTGGAAGCGGGAATAACTTAAGTTCAGTCCTGTAAGGCAAGTCAGTTCACACAAAGGTCTTATTTCCAATGCCTCCAAGCAGCACTTTTCAAGGTATACATGTTTAGCTCCCTTTTACTTTAAAGGGGTCCTATTATGCTCTTTTACAAAGTCTTGGGTGTACTAGAACATGCTCTCATGCTTGGTGGTTCGAAAAACGCATTATTTTTCACATAATTTACATTATTACAATACCTTTCTCCCCAGCCTGGCACAAATGGCTCGATTAGTTCCTGGTTTGATAAAGGCCCGCCTTCTGAAAAGCAAAATGTGTTGTGATTGGTTAGCTGTCCCAGTGCGTACAGCTTAGACGGTGTTTCAGTACTGCCCCGCCCCTTGCCAAAGCAGCAAGTTCCGTCTGCTCTGGTATAGTTAAGGATTAGCATCAATATCGCCATATCAATTTGAGCTGGATTCAGACCCCGAGAATATTGAACAAGAGTATCGCGCAGAACCAGAGCACACACTGATATCGCAAGACATATTAGAGTGGTAACGTTATTGTTGTTGTTTTTTTGGCTAAATCACATTTTCGATAGGATGTCAACCAAGGATATTATAGTTTTGAATTTTTAAATTAGTTTTTATTTTAATATCGTTTTCAAATTTCCTATAATTTCAGTTTAGTTTTAGTTTCATTAATGGTTTTGTTAGTTTTAGTTTAGTATTTATTTTGTGAACACATTTCTATTTAGTTTTTATATATTTTAGTTTCAGTTTTAGTTTTAGTAATTATAGTTTAGCAGAGTTAATGGAAGTGTTCCAGTGTAGACCAAAGCAAGACATTTAATTTGAGCAAAGTTGAGTGTTTGCACAGTTTACAGTTAACTCTTGTGCAAATCTCGTAATAATGAAAATAAAATAATTCTTTACAATTGAACAGAAACCAAAAATATGCAACTCAAATGTATAAAATGTATTCGTTCATATTCATTCATATTAAAGATGTAATCTTGTTAAACATTCCAATAGTTTACAAACAACAAGCTAATCAAGGTTTTCAGAGTTACTAGAAAGCTACAGGCAGTTGAGTTTTTATTTTGCAGGACAATGACCATCCAGTGCTGGATTTGAGAAAACCTGTTCTTTGTAATCGTCATTGAAACTCTGTAAACTTTATTATTTGTCCATCTGTGTTTTCAATGCATTAATTTGTTGGAACTTTTGCACAGACGAGCCACCGGTGCACACTCCTTTATGTCCCGTCTCTCCCTCTATGAGCATACACAATAAGAAGAAACAATCTAAAATGCTTTGAAACCTCATACTACTCGAAACTAAATGTGATATGGTAATTTAAATTGTGTTTGCACTTTACTTTGACGAGCCGCTCCAGTGCGCATGCGCTTCAGATGAGCAACGCAATCAATCCCATAACACCCCTTTTACACAGGACACGGCAAGTGCTGCCGCTTTCTCTCATTTTGGATGCGTTTTGTACAGTCAAGGTGGTGGTCGTGTCATGGACTCGATGCGGACATTGCCATAGTAATCGTAAAGCGTGACATAATGACTATTCACTAAAGTCAGCTCATCCAAAAAAATTGTTAACTCATTCTCATGTTTTTCTCGCACATCAAGCACGCTTTTAAACGTCCGTGCGCTGTAGGGTGTGCATTATTATTATTTCCCATTTCATATTTTATAGTTATTTCAATTACATTTCCCGCGTCTTGTTTTTTAAATGCAAAAACGCATTCTCTGTGAATAGCAGATTAGGACTCAGCTCACGTGCATGAAGCGCCATCTACAGGTATTTCCCTAAACAACCACAGGTCAGATTTTCCGGCACAGAATGAGAGCTTATTAAATCATGAACACGATTATTTATTTTTGCTAATTATTATTTTATTTTAGATAGTTTTTCAGTTGCTGTTGTTAGTTTCGTTTAGTTTTAGTTTTTCATTTACTTTGAAATTTTAATTTTATTTCAGTTTACGAAAATGTTTTTTGACCAATAGTTTTAGTCTTAGTTTCAGTTTTCGTTTACGAAAATAACCTTGATGTCAACAACCGCTTAAAAATAACTGCATTACTATGTACAGATAAGTGCAACGGTAAAATGTATTACGTTTATTGTTCTTTAATACTAACATTATAACATGAATTGCAGTGAAACTGTTGAAATAGTTGAATTTATTTATACCATATTGTTTCCCACAGACTTACACTCTATTTGTGGTGGCATATATGTGCAAATTCATTGTCTCTGCCGGCAGGAGGCGCTGTTGGAGTGGTAGAGATCGAGGTTTCCCTGGTAACGGCTGTTAAGATGAAATGAAAATGACATTCAAAATGTTCTGAAGACAGTCGGTTTCCTTTCAGAAATGCAGTGATATAAAAACACCCGCACCGTGTTTCGATTTTGAAACGTATGTGCTCATGTTTATTCAACGAAGTCAAAGCCATTTGGAAAATCTATTTGTTAGGCAGTCAGTTTTGATATTGTGGCGGGCGCCACAAACAAATTAATGTATGGGAAACAAGTAGTCTCATAATTGAAGTGTAAATTCTGCAGATTACATCATTGTCCAGTATTGTACTGTCAGCAATTTATAAAAACATTTTCATAATTGTAACATACATATTTACATACATAATTATTCAGGTGCATGTGTAATAACTTGCAAAAACTTGACGCTACAGCAGCACTTCTTCATCGTCGTCGTCTTGTCTGATGCTCTCAACCAAGCGTTCTAACCATAGACATGTATGATGCCTCTTGGCCGCTCCAGATACGTACGATATTCGCATCTGGAACGTCTATGTCGTCACTCACAATAACAGTCAGTGAGTTTCGAAAATGCAACAACATTGTGCAGCATCTGGTTGTAAAACCGCCTAAATTTTAATTCCTGAAGAAACGGGATAACCTTTCATAGGTAAGAATGTGTTTGTTTTTGTTTTAATATGCATCAACTCAATATTACAGGTTTTTAAATTAAAGTACCTTTTAAATGCCTTGTTAGTTAACGGCTTCGTCTTGTATTGTTAGTTTAGCAAAAGCATCTTCTGAAGTCTACTGAGGATACAAATATTCATACGTATAACTACAGTTGCAGTGCAGATGCACCGGCAACTTGCTCTCGAGTGTTCACGGACCTGCTTTGACCATTCCAATATGGCGGATTGCTTTAGTATAGTGGCCCATTGAAACAGCCGCTAATAGGGCATCTACTTATATCTATGGTTCTAACCACGACCTCGCCCCTCCCCACCCCCCAACCATTCGAATTTACGTAGGCGGGATTTATTTTAATTATATTCTAATGGGCCACTTTGTGACATCACAAACCCCTGGCCCGGAAAACAATGCTGTAGTCCAAACGAGCCGTTCTTGAAAAGGGATTTTTAAAAAATGAAATATCTCCCTTTGGAGTGAACTTTGAGATTTGTAACTTTGTAGATCTTTTTTATGCCCAAACATACACACTACACACTAGGGCTTTCAAAATTTTTTTAGAATTTCAAATATTCGTCGAATTTAAAAGAAAAATCCACATTCGAATGCAAAAACTTGCATTCGAATTGAGGTGTGTGTGTTAGGAGGCACCTTATCAGTGACATACAGATGCGATGGCGATGTACGTGTCGTTGCACTTATAGGTTTTTGTTATCCTCTCTCTACATTGGGAACAAAAGTATTTAGCAGCCACCAATTGTGCAATTCTCCCACTAAAAGATGAGAGAGTACTGTAATTTTTCACATAGGTATACCTCAACTATGAGAGACAAAATTAGGAAAAAAAATCCAGAAAATCACATTGTAGGATTTTTAAAGAATTTATTTGCAAATTATGGTGGAAAATAAGTATTTGGTCAATAACACAATTTCTTCTCAATACTTTGTTATATACCCTTTGTTGGCAAAGACAGAGGTCAAACGTTTTCTGTAAGTCTGCACAAGGTTTTCACACACTGTTGCTGTATTTTGGCCCATTCCTCCATGCAGTTCTCCTCTAGAGCAGTAATGTTTTGGTGCTGTCGCTGGGCAACACGGATTTTCCCTCCAAAGATTTTCTATGGGGTTTAGATCTGGAGACTGGCTAGGCCACTCCATTACCTTGAAATGCTTCTTAGAAGCCACTCCTTCGTTGCCCGTGCGGTGTGTTTGGGATCATTGTCATGCTGAAAGACCCAGCATGTTTCATCTTCAATGCCCTTGCTGATGCCCTAAAACTGTATCTCACGATACATGGCCCCATTCATTCTTTCGTTTACACGGATCAGTCGTCCTGGTCCCTTTGCAGAAAAACAGCCCCAAAGCATGATGTTTCCACCCCCATGCTTCACAGTAGGTATGGTGTTCTTTGGATGCAACTCAGCATTTTTTCTCCTCAAGTTGAGTTTTTACCAAAAGTTCTATTTTGGTTTCATCTGACCATATGACATTCTCCAATCCTCTTCTGGATCATCCAAATGCTCTCTATCAAACTTCAGACGGGCCTGGACATGTACTTGCTTAAGCAGGGGGACACGTCTGGCACTGCAGGATTGAGTCCCTGGCGGCGCAGTGTGTTACTGATGTAGCCTTTGTTACTTTGGTCCCAGCTCTCTGCAGGTCATTCACTAGGTCCCCCCGTGTGGTTCTGGGATCATTTTGACCCCCCGGGGTGAGATCTTGCGTAGAGCCCCAGATCGAGGGAGATTATCAGTGGTCTTGTATGTACTCCATTTTCTAATAATTGCTCCCACAGTTGATTTCTTCACACCAAGCTGCAGATTCAGTCTTCCCAGCCTGGTGCAGGTCTACAATTTTGTTTCTGGTGTCCTTTGACAGCTCTTTGGTCTTGGCCATGGTGGAGTTTGGAGGGTGACTGTTTGAGGTTGTGGACAGGTGTCTTTTTATACTGATAACAAGTTCAAACAGATGCCATTAATACAGGTAACGAGTGGAGGACAGAGGAGCCTCTTAAAGAAGAAGTTACAGGTCTGTGAGAGCCAGAAATCTTGCTTGTTTGTAGGTGACCAAATACTTATTTTACCGAGGAATTTACCAATTAATTTTTTAAAAATCCTACAATGTGATTTTTTTCTGGATTTTTTTTCTCATTTTGTCTCTCATAGTTGAGGTATACCTATGATGAAAATTACAGGCCTCTCTCATCTTTTTAAGTGGGAGAACTTGAACAATTGGTGGCTGACTAAATACTTTTTTCCCCACTTTAGTTTGAAATCCATTAGATGCGGGCTCGGCTGTGTTGTCATTAAACATACTGTGGAAAAAAAGAGAACGCTCAATGTGGAGAAGTCTTGTTACATCAAACTGAAACCATAGCCGTTCACACAGAACACATTTTCACGCATTTCTAGAGGGACATCTTTACCATTACCTCGGCATCTCGCACAAAGGAGCAGCACGGAAAAAAAAAAAAAAAAAAATGTTTAGAAAGCCATTTAAAATTAATGCATGTTTAACTTTGAAAAAAACATATATTGAGATTTTATGGCGGGTTTTTCCCCATCCCACTGTATCTCGTGTTTTTAAATGAAAAATGTACTCTGTGTGATTTGCTTTCGGCCCTTTGTATTAAATTATGAATACATACATGATGCTGTTTTTTTTTATAGTTGTTTAAGCAACTTAATTTTAATTGGTTTATAAACATTATTTTAACATTATGCACTTTTTTTCGCAGATAGTTATGTTATCTTATGCTTTGAAGAAACGTACATTTGTAATATTTTGCTCGTTGCGCCCTCTTGTGGCCACCGAAGTATCTGAACGACAACTGACATTATGCATTTATAATTTGCATTTTGCTATTTAAGTACAATTCGAATTTAGATTTCAGCCATTTTGACAGCTCTAACGACACACTGACCTAAATCAATTAGGACCCCTTTAATGACTAAAAATCCCCCCCCACTAAAATGTCCAATCATACTGTTGAAATTAGTAAAAACCTATAAATTAATAATCTAATACATCAATACTTTTGCAACAATGGAGCATAATTGTAGCTTCAACTGAAATAAGACTTAAAAAGCATTTCTGGTTTAAATGAAATATAATACATTAAGTAATTAATAAACATATTCAAATAAACAAGATTCAAACTAAAATAAAAAGGTAAACTGAAATAAAAATAATAATAAAAATGAGAAAAGCACATAAAATTATTCAAATGTAAACTTACGTTAAAATGAAAACTAAGCAAATTAATAAACGTAATTATGATTAAAATATTAATAAATGTGTAGCTGACGCTGGTAGGTCAGCTGTGGGTTATGTATGACGTATTTGTGATTTTCTGTGATGTTTATATTGTTTGTAGTTTCATGATTTCACAATTTAAATGCGTATTTCTGTATATAATGACTAAAAATTCATGTTATTTGAAAACAGACGTGTTTAAAAATGCTAAACAAATACTTGTAGCATTAATTTCTCTAGTGGTTACTTGACATGTATAAAGTAATACAATGTTTGGTTGCATACATAAAAAAAATATATAATCTCTATTTTTAAAATTTCTTTACAAAGCCAAAAACGTTAGATCATGCCGATATCCATATATCCAATATTGGATCCGGTTTCTTTACCAGATCCTGTCAGAAGACATCTGTTTTGTCTGATATCCAAAAACTATCTGCTGAGTTTTGTCTAATACACAAAACCAGTTAACAGCAAGTCCTGTCTGATGCCTGAAATCAGTTGAGTATATTTTGCCTGTAAGCAGGTTGTGAAGTGGCACGCTTCATCTTCGCATGTCTAAGACAAGTATATTGAAGTGCACACTACAGTATATTGACATTTGACCCTGAGTTGGTATGATTATCTTATGAGGTGCACATGATCCGAGCTTTTTCTGCTTTTACCGTCTCTGGTTCAGTTCTGGACCAGTTGCTAATCATTTAATGAGCTTACTGAAGAAGAAAGTTAAGAAACATCACCGATATGATTCAGTGCTGACCTAATAAATAATTTTTTGCTTGCATATGGACAAAAATGAGATTGTTTCCAGCCGTTTAAACACAGAAACCAAAGTTTCAGTAAACAAAAGCCTCAGCGTAAGACGTCATGGAAATAAAGCAGCTGGGAAGTGAAGAATGGGTTCAGCTCAAGGTGTTGGGCAGACTGTTAAATCATCACCGACAGGCTTTGATCTGACAAAGTATTCCCCCTCTGTCCTCTCAGTGCATGGTTGTACATCGCAAAATATTGTCTCAGCTGCATGGCTTCTGATCTGGTGTCACCTGGGCATCGTAAAAAAGCTGGGACCTAACCAACCAAGATGATTGTTACAGTAAAGCTGAAATGCTATATGCCTTTCTTAGGTGTTTGTTAAAAGTGTTGAAGTTTTTGTTGCTTCATTTTCCAGAATAACAAACGTTGGAGGAAGGTTTTACGGCACGGTTGCATGAACTGCTGCGTCAGCCATGAAAAAGTTCACTGAACTCACAAAACAGCAGGGTGTAATGAGCCTTCTGACAGTTCTTAAGACTTTAAAACTATTTTCTTTTTTGTTCTTTAATTTGTCTACAGGTTGCTTGTCTAACTCACATCGCTGCCAACTACCTCAACGCTGGTATCGAAGCCAGACGATGGGGAACTGCCCACGGGAGCATTGTCCCTTACCAGGTAACACCATTTCTAACACTGTGTAGAGCTCTTTATACTCACTATGTCATAAGCTTAAAGCTTTTCCGTGTCCTCATTCTTTGCTGCCTATAATTTCTCAATGACAATAGGTTGAAGGATAAAAAAATTCGCTATTTATTTTCATAATTTACTTTTTTGTAATGTAATGAATTTTAACGCAGTTAATTTTCAATTTACAATTTACTTTTATGTAATTTAATGCAATATAATTTAATTTGATGCAGTGTAACTGTTAAATTTTTCAGTTAAAGGGGTCCTATTATGCTCTTTTACAAAGTCTTGATTTTGTTTTGGGGGTGTACTAGAACATGCTCTCATGCTTGGTGGTTCGAAAAACGCATTATTTTTCACATAATTTACATTATTACAATACCTTTCTCCCCAGGCTGGCACAAACGGCTCGATTAGTTCCGGCTTTGATGAAGGTCCGCCTTCCGAAAAACAAAATGTGTTGTGATTGGTTAGCTGTCCCAGTGCGTTGTGATTGGCAAACAGCTTAGATTGTGTTTCAGTACTGCCACGCCCCTTGGTCCGTCTTTCAACAAAAGCTTTTGGGTGAATCCGGCACTGTACTCACTCTTGTTGTGGAAGCTGTCCTCAGTAAAATGCGCAGCACACAATAGCAAATTGGGGTTATGATGCTCAGGAACAGAGTTAAAAAGTAAATTGCAACCACTGTTTCCTGACATCATCCGCTTTCGGAAGCCCAAACAAAGACGTTTGTGCACGGAGGTGAAAAAACAGCGTTTCAGGCGGTCGCACACCGGACGAGAAGCGCAGCGTCGCGCCACGTCTTAAATTCAAATACATTATTTTCTATGATTGTTGCACCTTGCGCATCTGTACGCGACGCCCAGCTACGTCGTGCTATATTTGTAAAATTGTTCCATAGAACCAGCGGTTCCCAATTCCAGTCCTTGCGCCCCCCAGTTCTGCATATTTTGCATGTCTCGCTTTGTTAACACACCTGATTCAGATCATCTGATTAGAAGTGAGCTCCGTGCATGAACTGTGTTCCCATTGACATGATCCCTACACAGTGTTCACTGCTCCCTACTCCCTGAGCAGGGGAGAATCCGTTGAAGTTTACTTCACTTTGGAATATTCATTTACAGATTTGCGCTGCCTGCAGCATCTTCACACACAAACGAAACTTACAAGAAAAGCGTGAAGTGGGACATAATATACCACTGTAAATAAATACAATATAAATTCACGTCTCGCACCATTAAATGCCCTTTGTATGGAACATATACGGTCCCTTCAAACTGGAATCATGGAGGATTATCCGGTAATGTCCACTTCGCAGGGCGCTTACATTCAAATATAACAAACGTATGAAGCAAAAAGAGAAACACACAAAATGCCTGAACGGGGTACGCGAGGACTGGCGTTAGAACCGCTGTCTAGACATGCCAAATGTGAGGCTAGCAGCGCAGCAGCTCTCTGCTTCGGCGTCTCGTGCTGTGCGCTTCACTCAACCAAGTGTTTCTACCTCCTTCAACCTGACCTGCGGGGCGCCCCTCCCCACCCCCCAACCATTCACATTTCTGTTTGCGGGAATTATTTGTAATGAAATTCTTATGAGCCGCTTTGTGATATCACAAAGTCCGGAAACAAACGCTGTAGTCCAAACAAGAAATGTTTGTTGTAGTTCTTGAAAAGGGATTTAAAATAAAAAAAATATCTCCCTTTGGAGTGGACTTTGAGATTTGTAACTTTCTATATCTTTTTTTATGCCCAAACATACACCCTACACACTGACTAAAATTCAAAGTGAAAAAGCATAATAGGACCCTTTATACAATGAGGTTAATGTATTTAATTATTTTATTTTTCGTTTTCATTAATTGTTTGATTTTTAATTTCATTTAATTCAATGTAGTGTTTATTTAATTTAATTTGTTCATGTATTGGATTTAATTATTTTATGCAGTCGTGACATTAATGTCTAATGTAATGCCACTTTGTTCATTTTTTAATTAAATTTTTTTTTTTTTTTATTTTATTTTATTT
The DNA here is from genome assembly GCA_018155175.1 of Sinocyclocheilus anophthalmus. NCBI lineage: Eukaryota > Metazoa > Chordata > Actinopteri > Cypriniformes > Cyprinidae > Sinocyclocheilus > Sinocyclocheilus anophthalmus. The sequence goes on from JADLZN010011102.1 coordinate 1,043,894, forward strand.
TATTATTTCAACAAAGACTAAGACTCTTTTATTTCGAGATTATTTGCCCTGATGGGTCAACACATGGTTTGTTATGCCTGTGTGGCTGTTCTAGTCTCGTCCAGTCATATCTGTTCCCACTCCTCTGCTGAGAGTAATGATGTTTGAGAAAGGACTGACCAGTGCATACAAACATTTGTTTGACCGGTACATACGTTTGACCAGTGCATACAAACATACAAACCTTTGTTTATTTTATTCATGGAGAGGTTTTTTTTTTTAGATAATTTGATAAAATTTTTGTCGGATGACTGCATCTCTGGAATTGATTGTTGCCGTTGTGCCAGACGCCTCTTCATCCACTCTTAGAGGAAAACAGACTCTTACTTTGTTAATTTTACTGATTATTTATCCAAGTGCTTACGGTTTAATACTAATGAACTACATTTGCTTATGTAAATATTTGATGGAGCTGCTTGTACTTGCATATGGTTATAGTTGGTTTATTATAAGGCTTGTTTGAGACGCCTCAGCTTTAATGTATTTGAGAGTAGGTGTTACAGTCAGGAAAGGAGTGAAAAAAGAGCTGACAGCTCCCACGTCTCATAGCAGGCCAGAGGAAAATATTATGTTCATGTTCTTTGTTGTCAGTGAAGTGGATTATTTTGAAATATTGCTGCTGGTACATGAAGATGAACAAATAATCCAATTTTTGCTTTCTATTTTTAGTTTAATAAAAAACATGATTCAGAAATATGATTAAAATCATATATTCTCTATGAGATTATTCTGTCAGTGTGTTCACACATTAATCTCTCACATATAAAAAATATAAATAACTTTTTAAACATGAGCTGAGATGTTGCAACTGTGACTCTGTAAACTGCAGCCTCGCTGTCATCAGAGCATTTTGGCACACGTCAGATGCCTCGATCATGAGTTATTCATGATTTGGTGAAATGGTTGATCTTGCAGTCTCATTTCTATGTTTTTGTACGATGTTTTTGCGCAGCTCTGAGGGTTAAGTTTAGGATAAACCTTCATGATGAAGTTTTACCTACAAATCGTACACTTTTATAAGAGTTTATTGCACTAATTAGTGGTCGACCGATATATCGCCAAGGCCGATATTTGGCATTTTCCGTATTTTGCTTGCCGTACTTTTTCTGGGTTTGGCCGTGTGGTTCTGAGGTGGGACTTTTATTAGACGGGGCCCCCCCGGATGAGAAACGGCAGCTCTACACACAGTGCTCACACTCTCCCTCTTGTTCGCCGTCGTCGTTAACAGTTCTGTCTAATACAGATAGAAGTCTGTCTAATAATCCGATTAAACTGTTAAATGTAACGAATCAGCTCATGGGAAATATGAATAATTAATCATAACTAGTTATAATTAGTTATAAATATTTAGATCTGCTGTAAGCATTCATTTGACCTCTCAGGGTCAACGGTCTGTTAATGCTATGAATGTTAATTTCCTGGTTAAGGAAATAACTTTCTTACTGTACAATTCTACCAAAGCTTGTAGCATAAATCTGCATGATTATTGACTCCAGTTATGAGTAAACAATGAACCACGTCAAGTGTGAAACAAGTAAGGTTTTATTAACTACATAAACACTTAAACTAGTCTAACATACACATAAACACATAAACTGGTCTAACATCCTACCTAAACACGTAAACTGTCTCTCACACACACACACACCCACACCACACCCACCCACACACACACCACACCCACAGTTGGTATAGAAGGTTTTAGCTTACTCAGCTACGAAGAATACATAGAATGACAAAAATTTTTTTTTTTTATGGAACCATTTGCATGTTCAGCAGATCTACACCTGAGTGAAATGTCAGATTCTTAGTTCAAACATACTTTTGTAAAAAGGTGCAACTGATACTTAACGTATCAAGTAATAAGACTAAGTTTGATACTCGTCTCGTCTGTCTGAAAGAGATTCCTGATGCAATCTTAATGTTTCCCGTTGATCTTTGCTGAATTTGGGTCGATGGAAAGAACCAGTTTGAGTCAGAGAATCCTGGTGAAATGGAAAGGTTGAGACCGAAGCCTGGCACGAGCTTAGGGTTTGGAGCGTTGAGTGTCGTATCGAAACCTCACAGACCCACCGACTGGGCGGGTCCATGAGTGCGGCCTTAAGCCTGCAAAGCTCACGCTCTCAAGATGGTCTTGTCCATGAGGAAGTCCGAATCTCAGTGGAGTCTGATATACTGGGCATTTTTATGCCCTTTGTTTGAAGCATTGTAATTTCATAGAAACTCAGATAAAAATTATTAAGACTCTTAGAACACTCAATATGGGCGTAAATGTAAACAGACAAATACAATCTCAATTAGATATCCAATCGAATTCTAGATACTAACAGGTATATTTATATATATGTAGCTGACAGAGTGTTTTCGATTATAATCCCTGCATAACAGATACAATTTCAAAGACAATAATATACCTATGTATAATAATATACCCAATGACCTGAAGGAGCATGTGTGTTCATTCAAAGAAAGGTTTCCCTATTAATTAATTAGCAAAGAAAAGTCCTTCCCTTGTGGATTTTCCTAATGGGCAAGGAAGCAATTTTCTTCACCTAAATTCCAGGAGGACGTAAATGTATCGGGTGTCAGGGCTGCCATGGAACATGGGGCCTGTTCGGCTTCCTGGGGTGTTACAGAGTATTTGTTAACTCTACTAACAAAATATATATTGTGTTTTGAGTGGTCCGACGCTACTAAACCAAGGAATTAAAATGTATACAAAAAGTATTATAACAATTGCTTTTATATTATTAGTAATAGAAAGGCAAACATTATAATACTTTCTCGTTTGCCGTCAGCATTCAGCAAATACACATTTACATAATTTAAACAAATCTTTGAATGGCTAATGAACATCTAATTTCAAAAACCTTGCTAACTTAGTCGGATCCAGTTGTGATACAGTCTTGTGAAGTGTGCATTTGTATCTTGCATGATCACGTGTTCTCTGCGTGACTTTTGGTCCGTGCAAAATGAATGCTTTAAACAATAAAATTTGTGATTTCAAATTATGCTATGCTTTATGCATTTGCCCACTGTCATATTCATGTCATTTTCACTGTGTGCTGTATGTAAAATGAGTGTTACCTTGGCTTTATTTGAAAAAATATGATTCCCAATGCACACAAACTTCCCAGAATACTGAGTGCCCTGTTGGTTACAGTTTACTTCCTTTTTAATTATATTTTTCTTAAATATTTATTTATTTGTGAAAAATAATTTGTCATCTAAAGTATTTATATAACTAAGAATTTTACATAAGAAAGAAGAATAAAGTAATAATTTCTTAAAGTATAATTAAAATAATTCAGTTATATCGTCTTTATACGCCATCGTCCCCCTGCTTTCCAGCTATCGGCCTTGGCCGTCAAAAAACCACTATCAGTCTACCACGAGTCTATTTATATGATTTCTCGTACAAGACTTTGATTTCTCATCATATCTGGTTGATTGGCATGTTAACTGGCATTTACAGGTTAGATTAGTGGGCAGTTCTGCTACTTAACATATATTGTTGCCATGTATTATCGGGTTTTTTCATACTGCACATTTTTCAGAACTTTTTCTTTTTTTTTTCCTATCCATTTCTCAGAGGGATTTCTATACAATGTGAAGTGTAAAAAAACTTGATCAGTCACCTCAACTTAGCTGTTTAAGTCATTTCACTTAAATTACTTTACACTGGAGTAAACCATCAGTTAAAAATGATTAGTAAATTAAAGTTGAAAATTGGTTATTTGACGAGAATTAAATTATATTGATGACGTTCAAGTAAGTAAAACCTTCATGACTTATTGTCATGTTTTTTTCAGTTTGTCTTGAAGCTTTGAAATAGTGGGTAAACAGCAGGTATATACCAACGAGACTTATATTCTATTATGAGGCATCCCATTCCATGAAGCATTGCAATTATCTCAAATGAAACTACAATGACTGTACAAGTTAAAGTTTATACCTGCTTTCAAAATTTGAGGTTTTATTTATTATTTAAATTTTTAAAGTTTTAATTAATACTTATTTACCAAGGATAAAAATTGATCAAAGTGACAGTAAGGAACATACATAATGTTCCAAAAGATTTTCTATTTCAAATAAAAGCTACACTTTTGAACTTTGTATTCTTTAAAGTATTCTAAAAAAATATATATGACGCAGTGCATCTGTTTTCAACAATGATATTGCCAATCAGCATATTAGAATGATTTCTGGAGGATCATGTGCACGAAACTGTGGCACGTAGTCCATGTAGCAGAGTGACTCATCATCATTTATCTTTACAGTTCATTTGTTTGTTTGTTGGCATGATGTTCATTTCCATTCCAGTGACTCTGATTGGTGGATCCTCTCGTCAAGATTATGGGTAGTGTAGTTCTTCAAAGTGAGTTTGGTTATTGTATTTATTTATTTTTAATCAGTCTGACATGTGGCATCTATAGAGCACAGTCACGGCAATAAACCTACCACAACGTTAACCAATCAAATGCGACCGTACAGGAATAAACTGAACATCTCCAGTCTTGTGGTCATGATATTAAAGAACAAAAATCAGTTGGTCACAACAGTTTACTTGTTGGTTAAGACCAAAGACGGTCCATAAATGCCTCTTCTGTTGTCACTCACAACATTTCATTTATTTTCACTTAAGTTTAATGAGCTATGGCCTTTCATGTTCCGACAGCTCTCCCGGGGTAAACATCGGACCCTGTTTTCCCAGCAAACCTTCATATCGCTTCATATAGCACGTACGAAACAGGAGGACCGAAGACAGCTTCAGCGTTCGTTGGCGGCTCTGGTCGGCAGATGTTCACAGTGTGACGCACGATGTCCTCCGTTTCATTTTTCTCACTTTTATTGACGAGGGGCGACCAGTGGAACGTCCCGAATGGCTAGGGTGTAGTTTCGCCCGCTGCAGGACACTAAGAACAGAAGTCTTTTCTCAGAAAGTCCTTAAGGCACTATTGGCCTGCCACATGGACCAACACTCAGTGAAGAAACACTCATCCTCCAGCTATCATTTTCGAACAATCTTTAACTTCTGCACGGACTGAAAGTTGAAAGGTTGGCTACACTTCAGCGCTCTCATCTCTATCCTGAGCGCTCATCGTAGAAGAGCACTAGAATGAAGCAAGGGGAGTTTGTGAAGGTGTTTGGTGAAAGGCAAGATTTATGATGAACCAGGGTCTATCTTGTTTTAATTACCTTGTCGGTTTCAAAGAACTCCTAATCGCTCCCATATTTGCGTTGAGGTGCTGAGTGTTTGGCCTGTTGGCTGCTCGCAGTACCATAAAGTTGTAGCGTTGTGTAACAAGGCATCAGCTCCGTTTCAAGTGCAGATAGATTTATTATAGATGGTGAATGTCAATGAACACAGTTCTGAATGTAATAAGGACACTGTAAAGAAATGCATTTTGGGTAATTTTATTCATTTATTTTATTTTATTAATATTAAAAAAAAACATGCGTTAATGCCTATGTGTAAATTCTTCTCTGATTTTTTTATTTTTTTTTGGATTGACACAAACCAGAAGATAAGATTATTTGAAACAGACAAGTAAGACTGGCATAATTGGAGCTTCACAAAACAAACAAACAAACTAAAACTAAAACAAAAAAAAACTAACATATTAAACAACAGCTAGTATAGACTATAAGATTTTAGCATTATTGTATGTTTCTGATTTGCTCTCACATGCAAGTAAAGCCACTAATAGCTGTGCAAATGGGTCATTATCAAAATATAGTGACGATCATGTATTTTTATTTCAGTCAACAGAAACGCCATATAAAGACATCATTCTGTAACACTAATAGTTTAATAACCGTAATGGTATAGATGTTGTTTTTGTTTCGCTTTGTTTTGTTTTCGTTTGCTTTGTTTTGTGATTTGTTGTCCTTTGCTTTGTTTTTTGTTTTTGTTTTGCTTGCTTTGCTTTTTGTTTCACTTTTGTTTTTTGTTTTGTTTGCCGTTGTTTGCATTTTGTTTTGATTTGCTTTTTTTTAATTTTTTTAAATGTCTTTTCTCTTACATCACAGATGACTTTTCTAACATTGTGTTTATTTATTTCATTTTTTTTTTTTACACAGAACAACCATTTCTCAGTGCACATTCTTATAAGCAAGCAAAATATGCAATTGGAGGCCGCGCGAGCCCACCGAGGGCTGATAGAAGAACGAGTCGCATGCATATTTTTTGAGAGAAAAAGGCGAAGATGCGAAGTGGACCGATTCATTTTAATACAAATACAAACAAACAAATAAAAAAATGATTTTCTACCCTTTCTTCATCGGGGAAAAAAATCGAATGTTTTTATGATAAGTTACAACGTAGATGTTATAATAATTAATTGATGATGATGATGATGATGATAAAGATGTGAAATACTTTGCTAGCTTTTATGCATTCTCAGAAAAAAGGTTGTCATTGGGGCGACACCCTAATGTGCAAAAGCTAAAAGGTACATGTTTGTACCTTATTTACTCCTATATTACTACTTTAAAAGTATACAGTATATTAGTGCCTAAAGTGTTCATATTAGTACCTTTTGAAAGGGTATCGTCCCAGTTTCTTTAAATATATCTCCATATTAGCCGATCATTCAGCTGATTGTCACAATTATACCACCATGATACGTCACACCACCCACATCTAGGTTCTAGGGTGTCGGGGTTGCTAAAGCATTGCTAAGTGTTTGCTTACTAGCTCATGTCAAAGTTTGCCTATATTAAAATAGTAGGTCTAATCGCTTTAGAAAAGTAATAGCACACCTCTCCTCAAGCCTCTCAGTTTGAGTTGTCATTCATGTCTTTAGAACAAATGTTGCGGTTTAGTGCGGTCATTTCAAATCCCTCACCGTACATGTCACACCAGAAACACTGAGGCTTGTCTCAATTACCGTTCCTCCAATAGATCCGACGTCCCACCGCTGCCTTTCTGTGGCATGCGTTTCATTCAGGAAACAGTTTCACCCCAGCAAACGTGGTACCTCAGTGTCTAGGCTGTATGCCAAATCTCATTAGTACCTCACGAGCGCTATCAGGCAGAAATGCTTATTAAGTGCAGGTTTATTTCTGCGCTGGCTCATCTGGTGACGCAGGTCCTCATTGACCTGCGTGTGCTGGACTCTTTACCTGACGTGACTTATCAACTCACTCTTAAGGGTAAATGAAAGTATTAAGTGAGTCCCATCTGGAGATACCGCGAGGTTAATGCACACAGATGGAATAAAATCAATGCATTTAAATCTGCTTATTAATGTGCATGCTTCGTTTATATATACGTCAATCCAGCATCACTGGATTAAGCCTTGGTATCATTCTGACATATTAAAGTGACAGTTCACCCAATAATAACCATTCTGAAATCATTCACTCATTCTTAAGTTGTTCCAAACCTGTATGAGCTTCTTTCATATGTGGAACACAAAATAAGATATTTTAGCTGCTGGTACCCACTGACTTCAATAATAGGAGAAAAAATACTATGGAAGTCAAATGGGTGCCGTCAACTGTTTGGTTACAAAATGGTCCTGTTTAAGGAGTAGTAAAGGATCAATTAAGTGTGTCTCTACTACAAAAAAGAAAATGCAATGCTATAATCATCTGGTCCCATCATTTCCAGTGGTTTCTTTAATATGGATGTGTGTCTTTGTTGGTTTCTTCAACTGTTCTTTGTTACCTGAACCTTGTTATTTCCAAGAGAAAAAAAAGCCCCTTAAGCTGAAAGGGTTTGACACGGTTACAGCAGAGTCTGTTCAGCGCTGGGCTGGAGCGAGACGTCTCAAGTCTCTGTTTAGCTCCTCTGAAGATGATCTGTTTTGCCATTAAACAAGTCCTTGGAAAAACAGAGGAATTTCAGCATTTGTTCTGATCATTTTAGATTCTTATTAAAATGGATCAGTCTGTTTATTTGGGTCAGTAAACTCAAGGAACTCATTATAATATTTGTTTGTTCATGGAAAATTGAAACCACAATATTGTACAATTTAGTTAACATTTGTGTAGCAATTTTTAACACATTTACTGAATTCAATATCATTTATTTAGTTTTCATTTTAAAGGTTTATATAGCTTTACGTGTAGAAAAAAACTAAGTACACAATAAACTACATGCGAATAAATAAAAAAACTGCGTTTCAATGTTTTCCAGATAATATTTTAATTAAAAATACATTTTTGTATTTGAATATAGTGGATAGAATTTTAAACATCAGTGTCAATTTATTAAAATACCAGTGTTATTTTAGTGTCAATTTTGACACAATTTTTGTGTATTTTTTGTTTTTATATGTATGTCTATATAGTTTATATAAATTTTTTATTTCAGTTTTAGTTGGTTTAGTGTATCAAGTTAAACTAAAAGTTACCCCAAACACATTAACTTTCTTTTCTATTGGGGGAAAAAAAAAAAAAAATACACACACATAGAATTTCTTCTCCTGTATTTGGGGTAATCACTCATGTAAGCTGACAGCACTCCCCACACGGTTTCCTCCCTGTTCTGGACTAAAGAGCGAGCAGTGGTTTGGGGGTTGGTTTCAGTGTGAAAGCGTTGCGTTCTGAAGCTGCTGGTTCACCGGGGCTCGGTACTCTTGTTCTGTTGACTGTGGGAGCAGATGAGTCAGGCTTGCGGGGATGTCTGATTGAGATGTGTAACTGAGGTGTCACGGTGGGCTCAGAGAGAGTTCAGGAAGTCCAAGAACTTTCAGTGACTCTCACGAAGGATTATTGGAACACTAACATGAGACAAAGCTTTGTGCGCAACTACCCAGAACACGCTGGCAACCCCAGAGCAATGCACTCCAAACCAGGGACTTTCCAGGGAGCTTGAGAGTCTATGGGAAAGTTTAGCAAAAAATAAATAAATTAATTTAATTTAAATTAAAGAAAAAAAAAATATAGATATAATAATGCAAAAGTATAAATAGTACAAAATAATAAATAATATTTTCAATTTAAATAGTTTAAAATGTGAGAATTAGAAGTATAGTGTATTTTATGAATATTTAATCTTATGATTTTGATTACTCTTGGAAACCAGGACAATGTCGATTGAACATTTTAAAGTTTAATATTTGATATTAAAATTTAAATTGGACTCATCCAGTCTCCAAACCAATTATCCTCAGTTAGGGTTACGGAGGGCTGGAGCCGAAAAGAGGATATTTTTTATGTATATATTAGATAAAATACATATATTTTGTTCATTCTAGTAGTATACTTAATAAAAGTATAATATAAAACTAATAATTACAAATATTTTGTAAAGTGTTACAAGTATAAATATTAATTTTATTATTATTATTATAGTTGTATATTAATAGTATTTTTATTACTATTATTATTATTATTATTATTTTGTTTATTTACGTCAGAAAAAAACGACAGGGAAATTTTGTAAATTTAATAGAAATAATATTAACAAAATATTTAGTATTTTTTAAACACACACACACACACACACACACAACAACATATTGAAGTTCAGTGCAAAAGCCTCTAAGTGACATCTGAAATTTTCATCTAAAATGAGCATTTTTATCAGGCTCCTAGGTTCAGTAATTTTACTCTAATGGCAATGTATAGGTCATTTTCTATGCAATAACTGAACATAAATATAGGAGCCTGATAAAATGCTCATTTTAGATGAAAATTTCAGATGGCACTTAGAGGCTTTGCATCGAACTCTTCATACATATATTACATACAGTGGGGAAAAAAAGTATTAGTCAGCCACCAATTGTGCAAGTTCTCCCACTAAAAAGATGAGAGAGGCCTGTAATTTTCATCATAGGTATTCCTCAACTATGAGAGACAAAATGAGACAAAAAAAATCCAGAAAATCACATTGTAGGATTTTAAAGAATTTATTTGCAAATTATAATGGAAAATAAGTATTTGGTCAATAACAAAAATTCATCTCAATACTTTGTTATATACCATTTGTTAGTAATGACAGAGGTCAAACGTTTTCTGTAAGTCTTCACAAGGTTTTCACACACGGTTGCTGGTATTTTGGCCCATTCCTCCATGAAGATCTCCTCTAGAGCAGTAATGTTTTGGGGCTGTCACTGGGCAACACGGATTTTCAACTCCCTCCAAAGATTTTCTATGGGGTGAGATCTGGAGACTGGCTTTTTTAAAGGGGGGGGCCACTACAGGACCTTGAAATGCTTCTTACGAAGCCACTCCTTTGTTGCCCGGGCGGCGTGTTTGGGATCATTGTCATGCTGAAAAACCCAGCAACGTTTCATCTTCAATGCCCTTGCCGATGGAAGGAGGTTTTCACTCAAAATCTCACGATACATGGCCCCATTCATTCTTTCGTTACACGGATCAGTCGTCCTGGTCCCTTTGCAGAAAACAGCCCCAAAGCATGATGTTTCCACCCCATGCTTCACAGTAGGTATGGTGATCTTTGGATGCAACTCAGCATTCTTTCACCTCCAAACACGACAAGTTGAGTTTTTACCAAAAGGTTTTATTTTGGTTTCATCTGACCATATGATATTCTCCCAATCCTCTTCTGGATCATACAAATGCTCTCTAGCAAACTTCAGACAGGCCTGGACACGTCTGGCACTGCATGTGTTACTGATGGTAGCTTTTGTTACTTTGGTCCCAGCTCTCTGCATGTCATTCACTAGGTCCCCCGTGTGGTTCTGGGATCATTTTGACCACACGGGGTGAGATCTTGCATGGAGCCCCAGATCGAGGGAGATAATCAGTGGTCTTGTATGTCTTCCATTTTCTAATAATTGCTCCACAGTTGATTTCTTCACACCAAGCTGCTTACCTATTGCAGATTCAGTCTTCCCAGCCTGGTGCAGGTCTACAATTTTGTTTCTGGGGTCCTTTGACAGCTCTTTAGTCTTGGCCATAGTGGAGTTTGGAGTGTGACTGTTTGAACAGGTTGTTGTGGACAGGTGTCTTTTATACTTATAACAAGTTCAAACAGATGCCATTAAAACAGGTAACCAGTGGAGGACAGAGGAGCCTCTAAAAGAAGAAGTTACAGGTCTGTGAGAGCCAGAAATCTTGCTTGTTGTAGGTGACCAAATACTTATTTTAAAGAGGAATTTACCAATTAATTCTTTAAAAATCCTACATTGTGATTTTCTGGATTTTTTTTTTCTCATGTTGTCTCTCATAGTTGAGGTATACCTATTATGATAATTACAGGCCTCTCTCATCTTTTTAGTGGGAGAACTTGCACAAATGGTGGCTGACTAAATACTTTTTTGACCCACTGTATATATATATATTATATATAAAAAAGATATATATATGTTGTATGTAGTATGTGATATAAAGGGCCCCAAAAAAGGGGAAGATCATAATATATGGGCGGTATGTTAGCATCGAAAATTGATTTATTTAACTTATTTAGTTATTATTATTAGTATTATATTTAGAATTAGTATTATTTAATTTATTTTAAATGTGCTGCTCTTCAGGTTTCTGCATCTCAAACTTGTCTAATGGTGAGCAAAACATGGTGGCAGTTTAACATTTTTCAGGTAATATTTTGCAAACATATATGTGGGGATCATAATATTTTGATATTTGGGGGTCTGTAGCATCAAAAAGTTTGAAAACCTCTGCTCTAAACCACTCATAACACTTTACCAACCACATAGCATAACCTGGCAACCACTCACTGGGGTGGGACAATTTGCACACATAAACATCACTCATTTTATTCACAAAAAAAAAAGAAAAATAGTTGTACTTTTGTAGTCAGCTAAGCAAATGGATTTGAATATTAGGCAATGGCTTTCTCTTCAAATCAAAGCCGAATGAAAGGTTAAACGGCTGAGTGTTTCGACTTTGTGTTGTCCTCAAGTGTTTGCTGGAAATCATCAGTGAATTGTGTGGCATTTCCTTACTCATCGACTGCAGATCAGATATTGATTCAAAGCTCGCTGTATCTCAGCCACAGTGGGGCTGTGTTGCATTAGTCTAGCCGAGGGACTCTCTCTGGACAGACGCTTGCCAACAAAACTCGCACCAACGGTTTGCTTTCAGACTTCCCTGAGCTGTTAAAGAAAGCCGCCCAGACCAAACAAGAGTCTCTAAGCTGAAACTTACACCACTAAACCTCCAGATATCATTAGCCCAACCACTAATCCAACACCGAGGCCTTCCCACACTTGTGGAAATGTCTGATAGCAAGAAGTAATGAACTATTCGATTCTTTAAATATATGAAGCCTTATGTTGCAGTTCCTGCAGAAAACACAAGCTTGGACTCGGGTTAAATACCAGCTTACCACCTAGAAATTCTTTCTGGTTAATTCTATAAAGCCTGACATATGAAATAATAGCCAGAAAAAAAATTATTAAATTAAATTTTAACAGTTTGTTGAAGCTTTAGACAAAATATATATAAAAAAATGCATATGTGCTTTTTGTTTAGCAACATATTTAATACATCAGACTTGTATGACTTATATAGTATGCTATAGGGAGAAAAACACCAAACAAATAAACAAAACACCCGTTTTATTCAGAGGCTCAAACTGGGCAAAAAATATGCAATTCGGTGCAATTTATTATATTTATATGGACAAAAAGTGAGTATAATTCTGATTATATTGTGAATTGATAAGATCTTTATGGCAGTAGAAAATGAATAATTATCAGTCATCCCTCTGTATCTTCCAGTAATATATAAGATTATATTTGAATGCTTAGTTTCAAACTCTGTAGAGTTTTTGTGTTTGACAAAATATGTAATGCATTGCAATACGTGATAATTTCTAAATAAATATCTATGTACTATTTTATGTGTGTTGTGTTGTGTTGTGTTATGTTATGTGTTATGTTTTATGTTATGTTATGTTATGTTATTTGTTATGTTATATGTTATGTTATATGTTATGTTATGTTATGTGTCTTGCCCTTGGTAGGTTTAAATGAGCTTCTCATCAACCTTTTTTTTTGGCTGTTTACGCTACTTGAGTTGTGTAAACCTTAAAGTTCTTCATATGAGTTTTGAGGTTTTTAAAACAGTACACAGATGGTTTTCTGAAGAACTAGAATAAAAATGATTCTGTGGCAATGATTATTGAGAGATGAACAAATAAACATCCTCAAAAGCCTGTTGAATCAAATTTGACACTGATTTAAAGAAAAGATGTCTGGATAATAATCCTTAATTGCGCAAGTCCACTAAGTTTTCATCTTGAACTATTATTAACAATAAAAAAGTTATTATTAGTTACTTTATAAAACTCACAAATTTTACAGCAAACATGTCATGAGAACCACAACCTAAAAGTGAATGCTTAAACCGTTATACTGAAAGGTGTTTTATAAACTATAATCAGTATAAACTATCAATCAGACGACTGAGGGTAGGTAGTTAATTTTAGTTTTTCAGTTTTGACCATGTTGATCATTTAAAGGCCTTATAAATGTCTGTATCAAATATGATACAGTAGGCTTCACAGGGTTAACGCAGTTAAGAAATCTGGTAAGGCAAACCAGCATCCAAAATGTGAAACGTACACTGTTTGCACAGCAGTAACTTGAAATCCAGGAGTGAAGTGTAAACATCTTATCAATGTAATAGGTGTTACGCACTACAATTATGCTTGTGTTAACATTTTATTTGCTTAATAGATATTTGTGAGCTGCAAGATAAGCTTAAGCCACATATAATAGTTGGATAGGCTGGCTAATGTAAATTGAGAATGTTCTTGAGGGAAAACCACATGGACGTGGGGTGCAGCCAAAGCCTAAAACAATTACTGTGTCCAAGCACGGCTCTAATAAAAGACACCCTTTCCTTTTCTCCCAGTGATAAAAAAAAGCGTCTGTGTTTCATTGAAATTCTGGAAATGGTTTATGCCTTTTTAAATCACTTATTGTTTGCTGTGTTTATTCACTCAGAGGAACTTGGCCTCCTCAAAGCGAACCTCTCTTTTGATATTGCTAGGTGACTAATTCATATCAGAGGTCTTATCGTTCTGGACACTGATTTGGGATGTCGTGCCCCATCCCATAGGCCATTTATATAATATGATATGTAATGAATAAAGCATAGACTGTTTACGGCTTTGTCATCCGTGAGAACTTTCTTCATGTCTCCATTTCCCCAGGGTCACACGAAGGCTGCAGGTCTCTGCCAGCACTTAATCAAAACTGAAAATAAATGTTGACTGATTAGGTTACTTTCAGATTGGGCCTCAATTAGGGGTGTGCTAATTGTCCCTTCTTATGTGAGAATCCTGTTGGGAAAGCAAGGGAGGAGTTGGACTAAAATTCTCCTCTCTATTCTGGAACGGGTTGTCTTTTTGATGACATGGACTCCTAAAATACGATGATTCCCTTGCTAGGGACCCCATTCCTAAAATATAAGATTTATACTGTGAAACTTAAAAAGATTATAAACACATGAAATATAATAACAAATATAAAATATTTAGTATGACACTGTATTTGTGACCCATTATAAGAGGGTCTATTGTTAGATGTAGAAACAACAATAAAAACACAATAGAAACAAAAAAAAGAGGGAGCGGGAAAAAAAACTAAAATACACAATAAAATACAATTTAATCTAATGCTTTCAGACCATCTTTTTTTGTGCAAATTTGTGCTTTTTAGTGGTTTTGTTTCAGAAATGTTTTTTTTTGTTTGTTTTTGTTTTTTGGTGGTTTACTTTGCATGGGCATTTTTATTTTGTGTTTCTGTTTCATAAACATTTGTTTTGTTTTGTTTGCTGGTTTGTTTTGCGTATTTGTTTCATATTTTTGTTTTTTAATCTTGTTTTTTTTATTTTTTTTGTTCTATAAACATTTTTGTTTTGTGTTTTTGTTTGTTACTTAAATGTTTGTTTGTGGTTTGTTTTGTTGAATATAAGTTTTTGTTTTGGTTCATTAACATTTTGTTTTGTTTGTTTGTTTTTGTGTTGTGTGTATATTTGTTTGTTAAACATGTTTTGTTTGAATCGTTTTGGTTGTTTAAAAATGTTTTTTGTTCCGTTTTTTGTTTCATAAATGTTTGTTTTGTTTTTGTTTTGTTTCATAAACATTTGTTTCATAAATGTTTGTTTTTGTTTTGTCTCATAAACTTGTGTTTTTGTTTTGTTTGTTTCATAACTGTTTGTGCTGTTTTGTTTTGTTTCATAAAGGCCAATTCACACCGCACAGACAAACGCCAACAAACATCAACAAACAAGTTGGCTCAAATTGGCTGTTGGATTTAGAATTTCATGAAAAATAGCTGTCATGTTCACACTGCCCCAACAAACGCCAGCAAACTTCGAGTCACAGAGAGTCAAGTAACACCATGTCTACACCGGACGCAACAGTTGTCGCATCTCGCCGCATCCAGTGTTGGTGTAGACAGCGTCACTGATTATAATCAATAGAACCTCTATTGTATTTTGTCGCGTCTCGCCGTGCCGCTCGCGTCTGGTGTAGATGGTGTAAGTCTGACTGGGGAAGAAACTGATGATCCTGTAACCACAATCAAAATGTTACTGTTATTAATGTCTTTCCGTGTCATTCTTCGCCTGAAAAGACGGCGAATAAAATGAAAGAGCATGTTCAGTCGGGTGAAAACAAACGCCAACTGGGGTAACACACTGATTCAACAAACTCCAACAGTCTAGTTTGTCTGTGCAGTGTGAATCGGCCTTAAACGTTTTGTTTTGTGTTTTTGTTTCATAAATGTTTGTGCCGTTTTGTTTTGTTTCATAAACATTTTTGTTTTTGTTTCATACATGTTTTTTTGTTTGTTTGGATCAAACACTGCTAAATATTGTGTTAGTTTAGCCATTTTAACAAGCGAAATTTGTGCCAGAATACTGCAGATTTTGATTGTACACAGTCTATATGTAATAAAAACAGTATATTGGAAGCTTTTCTTTTCCTTTTTAAAAGTTTATAAGCCTATTTATTTTGCCATTCCAGCTATACATGAGTAAAATCAGTTTAGATTATTTTAGAATATCCGTCTCCTGCTCTGGGTCTGAAATTGCTGGTTTTGTATGAATGCTTGCAGTATAATATCAGACCATTGCAGTCAGTAGCAGGTGTTTCAGTTGTTCATAATGAAGTTTGGTAAATGCAACTTCAGTGGAAAATCTAATCAAACCCTTAGTTTGTAAGCAGGACACAGCTTGAAAACATGATATATTACAATTTAAGTCTCCTTACTGGAACCACTGTCTCACAGCGGATATCTTAAGCCTTTTTATCAAACGTTACACACCCCCCCCCACCTCAAACTCATTATAATAACAGCCCAAAGGCAGCAGCCAGTGTCAGCTGTTTAGAATACCAATTTCATTGCGCAATATTCATGCATGTACACGCAATACAGACATAATAATTGTTAAAAACAGATTTTGATTTAACCATTCACTTTTTGCTTTTTCTCATAAAAAGCATAACAGTAATGTCAATCATTTGCAAAAGGAATGTTGAGACTTGAATTTGACGATTTTTAAAATGGTTTAATCTGTATCAGTTGATATTGGATATTTCATTTTGCATGCTCTTTTCCCATATTTTTGCATTTAGATTGCCATTGTCATCATCTAACACTCAGTTAAGTTATAAACATTTAGTAATAAACGTCTCAAAATAAATATAGATTTTTCATACTCTATAATGTTGTGATGCCTACATTAATTTGTAGCATTCAAAATGTAGTTTTTGAGGGTCTATTTTTAATTTATTTAGACAAATAATGCATTATTTTCCATTATTTATCAGTCATGATATGAAATTAATCAGAGAGTCAATTTCAGCCAGAATGTCAATATTAGGCAAGGCAAGTTTATTTGTATAGCACATTTCATACACAATGGTAATTCAAAGTGCTTTACATAAAATAAAATAAAAACAATAATCACAACAATAAAACAAGGAATTTAAAAACTTTGAAAATTATTAAAAAAAAAATTGATTTAAGAGATTTAAAATGAATTTAAGAAAACGATTATACATATAATATAGTGCAATCAGATATTAGGGGGCGTTTACACAATACCATTTTCAACTAAAAATATAAAAATATTATGTGTTTTGGACATTCATTTACAAGACAACGGCATTTTGGGGCCCTGAAAACTTTTGAAAATGGGTTTCAAAGGACAAGTTTTTGAAAATCCTACCATTATTATATCTGTTTAAACTTCTAAAACACTTTTTTTTTTAAACGACGACTTCATATACATGCCTGTTATGGGTTCAGTGTATAGTCTGGTTCTCATGAGAGCACCTAGAGATTTAGTTTGGGTGCTCACACTGCACATAGTGTGACCCATTAAATATATCTATTTCAAATAAAATAATTAACAATAGTAACAATAGTGCTCATAAAATGAGCAAGCTTTTATTTTGGCGGGTTGCCAGCAGGTAAATATATGCTCTGCTGGTTTTAGTGCTGTGGAGTGAAGCGCATCAGTGAATGTCACAGTTTTGCGTTTTGCTTTAAAACTGGCAGCACGTAGCCTAAATGTATGCGTTCATTTCGAATGGGAATCTTATGCAGGATTACAGTTAGTCGATCTAAAATGGCGATTGTGCATTAGCTGCCGTCAACCATGTCGGTACTCAAATGAACGATCTTAAATTATTTACATGGCGCATTTTTATTTTGATCGCGTATGCATTCAGAAAACATTTCAAAATCGCAAAGGAAAAACTTTTCCATTTTTAGTACGTTATTGTCATGCAAGCAAACTTTGAAAAAAATGGTCTAGAATACCAGAAAAAATTGGCCAGTATACTTTTTAATGGTATATTTCACAATTACAAAGAAACAGCAAGAAACACAATTGAATTAAACATGAAATTTTGAAGGAGAAAAACTGAAATAGTATTTTTTTTTAAATACATTTTAATAGTCTTTATTTTAGAAAAATATATCTATTTTCAATTAGATTTTTCAACGTGTCGCCACATCGAATCCTGGAGAAAAGTAAAATTTAGTCATCCTAGATAAACCTAAAGTCGTCTAAAGACACGTGAGTCTACATGTTTTGTAGTTACCGCCCAGCTGGCGTGCGTTTTATTCACTCGCCAAAGCTGAATTTTACCCACAATTAGAGCTCGGCGAGTGTTAATTTTGGCTCCAGGAAAAGATGTCAGGTTGAACGTCATCAAGCTCATTGCACACACGCAAGTGGCATCCAGCGAGCCCCAGGGTGCTTCTCACGAGTTTGGAAACATCCTGGTAGCAGGACAATTTGGGCTTGATCTCTTTCGCTGAACGAGTCAAAACGGACCCACACTAAGATGAAGCTGGAGTGCCTTTGTGTGCGGATGCGTTTGCTGTGTGTGTATTCGCCTTCCTGCTGTTTCCTGGAATCCCCAGGCATATGACCTCTTGGCCCATGCTTGATTTATTCATTTGAAATCATTTAATGTGATGGGCTACATTTTGTCAAAACACCGTCTCATTAACTGTGGTCCGTGCACTTTGTTTCTTGTTCGAACTATTGTACTGCCAGGGGGCACCAGAATAAACACACATAGAGCCAAAGTGCTTGTGCTAAGAGAGGCTGCGGCGATGAATACACGCTTTGTTCTAAGGTGTGCTGCTGTGGCCAAAAGACGATTAGCGATGTCTTGATTTACTCATGCACATAGTCTGGTCCAGTGGAAGCTGATGGATTGCATTTGAGAACGTCACATTAGTTGAACTTTGGGCCCATCTGCTCTTCACAAGATGCTGTCGATACAAAAATGGGAATGATATGTGAGGGGAATAATTGTGTTTGACATGTCGAACATAAGCTGGTTGATTCCCGTTCATTGTGGCTTCAATGGCATCAGAAGATCGTCCCAGAGGTGCCGCTTGGGTTTTGGATCTTTGACCTTTTCTGTTTCTAGCCAGTTTTGTTAGTGCTATTTTCTTGCGGATTATGGTTTATCCTACCTCTGCAAAAAGTGAATCTGTGCTTTTTACCAGCGGGCATTGAGCCTGAAGTAGGGTTCGATGGAATGGATGGATCGGCGTCTCTGCTGGGAGCATGGACCCGCAAAGTTCAACCTGAAGAATTTGTGGGCCTGATCTTTCGTTGAAAGACTTTCCCTCAAACCGCTAATGTGCATATTGAAAATTCTGGTTCACCCTGAGGATTCGACACAATTTGAGTTGTACAGGTCATTGAGAAGCACAAAACCTCTCTAATATTTCCCTCAAGGCAAAACATTGCAGGCAAATTCATGCAATGTATGAGTTTTTGGGCTATTTTGCTTCCATAACTTCTTCCTGACCAGTGGAAAGAAAACATCCAAAATACACATTTAAGTGTTTATTTTATTGCACTTTATCTATCATCTTTACATTCCAGTTACATATCTTTAAAAGCCATTATCTCAAAATGAAAATTTCTCCTGATGAATCAGAAATCTCCACTTCAACAGCACTTACACACTCCAAGTTTTCCATTTGATTCTTATCTTTATTCTGAAGGTTTTTACAGAGTGCTTGTACTCTTATTAATCAACTGAAGAAGTATTGGGGGATATAAGTGTTAAGTGGATAAGTTCAACTGTGAATTAATATTGTGCCATCATCGTTTTCCTCGTGTTGTTAAAAATCTGTATGATAAATCTATTTTGTAAAAACGACTTTACTATACTAATTTAAATTGACCATAATAAACTCCTGTCATAATTGCCGGTTTAATGTTATGAAGTTGAATTCGTATACCACTGGTCAAAGATTGTTTTCATATTTGGTTTGTTTCTTCATCAGATTTGAGTAATTAAGCATTTCATCTCTTGCTCACCAATGGATCCTCTGCAGTGAATGGGTGCCGTCAGAATGTCGAGAAAGTCCAAACAGCTGATAAAAACAAAACAATAATCCACACCACTCCAGAAGTAGAAAGTGAAGCTGCATGTCTGTAAGAAACAAATCCATCAAGACATTTTAAACTTAAAACTGACTAAAATACGAGTCCTCTATCTGTAATATTCCTTTCTCCAATGAAAAAGTCATCTGGTCTGAATCAGGAGAGAAATATTATGCACAGATCAAGTGAAAACAGTCCAAAATGTGGGTGGTTTTTTTATGTGAGAGACAACCGGAGATGGATTTTTTACTGTGAGGAGCGCGTCCAGTTTATTATGGATTTATGATATTCATTATTTTACCGGAAAAGCAATGGTTTAAAGTTAAAAAGCACAATGATGGATTTGTGTCTTACGAACAGGGATTGAAATTAACTTTTTTTACTCACCAGCCAATTGGCTACATAAATTGAAGTTTACCGGCCATTCACTACCACAAAAAAAAAAAACTTTTTTTTTTTTGTTTTTTTTTTTTTCTACTAGACAGAGGAAAACCCCCGAAATAAACCAACAGCTTGAGTCTGTCTACATGACAAAGCGACTGTTGCAAATCATTTTGTGTCGGTACTAATGGTGTGCGATATTGAGAAAAAATAATATCTCAATATTTTCTGGGATTTTATCGATAAAGATAACTAGACGATATTTTGCTGAGTGTGTTATTGTGCAGATATCTTAAGGATACTGTGGACAGCTGACTCCTAAAGTTTTTGATATTCTTCATATTTGTGTGTCGGTCCCGTCACCAAGCAGCGATAGTAGAAATTAATCTTTTTCCAATAAGTTTAAACTAATTTTTACATTTTATGGGCATTTTTAAGCCTTTATAAGCCAGTTTTACTAAAAGTGGCATTCATCTTGTGAGTCCAAATTCTTACATTTAATCAAGGCAATTATAACGCAAATACTAATGTCGGCTGTTACTAAACAAATGAATCAGTACAATACCAATTCATCTTTGCAGAGTTGACTAGAAGTGGCATTTAGATGTCTGTACACTTGTTTAATACAAGGAACAGCTCCGTCAGGCCAAAAGAAGCATGCTACATGGAAGGGGGATGATTAAATGTCTGTATAAAACAGGCTAAATACACACGGAAAAGGACGGTCAGAGTGGCAGAGGGGAATTATTCGGAAAAATAAAGATTAACTTCCCCCGTGACTCGGCATCAGTGTGGAAAAGTCTAAAAGAAATCACCAACTACAAGACAACATCCCCCAGCACTGTGGAGAATCAACACCTGGCAGACGATCTGAACGAGTTATACTGCAGGTTTGAAAAGACACCCCAACACCCGCCCTGAACACCTCTCCACACCACCATTCACACCTCCAGCAACCCCCCAATCCCCCACACCTGCAATTCAGATCAGCGAAGAAGAGGTGAGCAAGGTCTTCCGGAAGCAGAAAAGGAAAAGAGCACCAGGCCCAGATTGTGTTACACAAGCCTGTCTGAAATCCTGTGCTGACCAACTGCCCCCCATCTTCACACAGATCTTAAACAGATCACTGGAACTGTGCGAAGTCCCCTCATGCTTCAAAAGCTCCACCATCACCCCCGTCCCAAAGAAACCCAAAATTAATGGACTTAATGACTACAGACCTGTGGACCTAAGGTCTGTGGTCATGAAGACATTTGAGAAGTTGGTGTTGGCTTATCTGAAGGACATCACAGGACCCTTGCTGGATCCTCTTCAGTTTGACTACAGAGCAAACAGGTCTGTGGACGATGCAGTAAACATGGGACTGCATTATGTTTTGCAACATCTAGACAGACCAGGGACTTTTGTGAGGATCCTGTTCGTGGACTTCAGGTCGGCCTTTAACACTATCATCCCAAACCTCCACCTGCCCAAACTAACTCAGCTCTCCGCGCCCACCTCCGTCTGTCAGTGGATCAAAAGCTTCCTGACAGACAGACAGCAGCTAATAAAGCTGGGAAAATGCTCATCCAGCACCCGTACGATCAGCACATGGAGCTCCTCAGGGTTGTGTTCTCTCTCCACTGCTCTTCTCCCTGTACACCAACGACTGCACCTCTAAAGACCCATCTGTCAAGCTCCTGAAGTTCGCAGAAGACACTACAGTCATCGGTCTCATCAAGAACGGAGACGAGTCTGCTTACAGACAGCAGGTCGAGCAGCTGGCTGTCTGGTGCAATCTCAACAACCTGGAGCTCAACACGCTCAAAATTGTGGAGATGACCGTGGACTTCAGGAGAAACCCCCCCCTGCACTCCCCCAACTCACCATCATGAACAGCACTGTTAATGACAGTGGAGACATTCAGGTTCCTGGCACCACTATCTCTCAGGACTTGAATTGGGACACTCACATTGACTCCATTGTGACAAAGGCCCAGCAGAGGTTGTACTTCCATCGCCAGCTGAGGAAATTCAACCTGCCTCAAGAGCTGCTGAAACAGTTCTACTCCGCAATCATTGAATCCATCCTCTGCACTTCATTAACTGTCTGGTTCAGCTCAGCTACCAATCTGACCTCAGAATAAGGGGGGACTCCAGAGGTAGTCGGATCTGTGCTGAGTCGCACATTGGTACAACCCTCCCTTCTCTCCAAGAAATGTACTCATCCAGAGCGAGCAAAAGGGCTGGCAGAATCACTCTGGATCCCTCACAATGACAGCACACTACCTCTTTGAACTGTTGCCATCTGGTTGACGCTACAGAGCACGAGCACCAGAACGGCCAGACACAGGAAAAGTTTCTTCCCTCAGGCAATCCATCTCACGAACACTTAACAATAACCATGGAACACACACTATTATTCACTCATACACTTATTTATCTAACACTTATACTCAGCCTACACCTCAAATTTGCACTTAATATACAGTACCTGTACAAAAAAAAAAATATATATATATATATATACCTTTTAATATACCTGCACACACAATTGTCAATTATATGTTTTATTCCCTATTTACTTGTTCTATTTTTATTGTTTAATTTATCTGTTTGTTTTTCGTTTCTGGTCAAGTTTCGGTTACACTGTGGAACGCTTCTGTCACGGGAAAAACAATTCCTCTGTATGGTTCAACACATGCCTGCATAAAGTCATTCTTGAATTCGATTCTGATTAAGATAGCTTAGGAGAGGGACAGGGGATGCTTTAACCTGCAGTTACAAATGCATATCTAAATGATGGTTTGATATTTAAAAAATGAAATGTTGAATACTGATATTTGAAATCATTTAAAAAATGAAAAGATACTTTCAATGTGAAATTAAAACCGCCAGCAGGAGGCAGCAGATCACTGTTAATAAGTGAGTCATTGCAACTGAACCGAATCATTTAAACGGTTGCAATTTTGATTTTTGCTCAGGAGACGACAAACGCCCCTTAGGCGCGGTGTTTGAAATGTTTTTTTGTTGGCGAAATAGAGCAAAAGCAGGAAATATGGTGTCTAAAACGTGAGTCTCTTGATATTAACTTATTGTTTATAATTGTGTATAAAATCAATATCAATTTGTAACCGCTGTTTGTTTGTTTTTAAAAATACGGCACTCTCGAAGTGTATTAACATATGAATTGATATAAATATATCATTTTCCAACTCCCCTTATCTTGAATTATGTGAATCATTCGTTAATGCATTATTAACAGATGCATCATTGCAATGAAATGAGAATGCAGACTCTAATGCGCACAGCACCAAAGTAGTCATCCAGACTTCATCACGTCGAGTATGCGTGCCTCTCTGTAGGTGTGTTTTGTTTGGTTTTCGATATATACTCGATAATGTCATGATGTCTAATGAGTTCAGTAGGCATATTTGCGCTAAACCTGTGCAGATTTGGCTTGCATGAACTTCCCAAAGAAATTAATGTGTGAACATAACTTACGAAAAGTAACCCACAAAACTGGCTAGTGATTTGACAGCGTTACCCGCTACAGCTGATTTTTACCCGCATTTGGCGGGTTGGCGGGTGTTAATTTCAAACCCTGCTTACAAAGATGGAGTTTTTTGCTTCACAAGACATTAACTGACAGGCTTATTTTTGGATTATTGTGATATTTTTATCAGCTGTTTGGACTCTCAATCTGACGGCACCCATTCACTGCAGAGGATCCATTGGTGAGCACAGTGGCACAAGTGCTAGTACATTTCTCAAATCATTCCAAAGAAGAAACAAACACGTGTAACATCGCAGACCGGAAAGATTCACATTTATTTTGTAGGTGTGAACTATACTCTTAAGTGGAGGAAAGACCCTTATGAGGAAACTGAACATTAGATGCAGATTTGCATGAAATACTGCATGGTTGCGTTAGTCATAAATTTAATTATATCAAAGTTTCCAATGTTGTCATTCTGTTTCTGTTTATGGCAGTTGGTTTGTGAGGTTTTTCTTTATTACTTACACAGTTTAGCTGGCAGTCTGCTCTGTATACTTATTAAATCTCTATGTTTGCAGGGTTTCAAGACCAAAGATGGATATTTGGTTGTGGCAGCGGGAAACGACCAGCAATTTATGAAAGTGTGCAAAGTAAGCAGGACTCCAAATACGCATATTAATAAATCTAACTAAGCTTTATTTGTACATTTCAGTCACAGTCATATTTTATAGCTATGTGCATTTGTTTTGACTGATGGCAAAAGGCTTCACGTTTCCTAACAGTTCTGTCATTGAACGTGTCTGTTTGCCAAGGTTCTAAACATGAATGACCTGGCAGAAAGCCCGACGTACAAAAGCAACAAGTTAAGAGTTCAGCACCGCAAAGAGCTGCTGCAGATTCTGTCTGAGAGGTAAGCGTCCGTTTCGTGACATCTAAACCAAACCTGTGAGCGTCGTGCACTATTCATCTCCCCACATTATTTTAGACGGTAAATGTTTGAGGAAATAATATCTTTTTTATCATTCATCAAAATGTAATAACTTGCTCCACCTTTGAAATTACCTTCTTTTTTTGTTTTTTTCACTGGTTAAAGGGTCAATGACAAATGAGTGTTCAATATAAATAAAAGGAAAAATCTATTAAAAATATAGTTTAAAATGCGTGAAGTTCTTAGCAGTGAACTCTCTGTATTCATGTTGGTTTTATTTTACATTTTTTCTTAAAAGTTAAAATGTGATAATTTTAAGGACTAAAAATATTGTGATGTAAAGTTAAAAACGCTTTTCAAATCTTGAATGTTTATTTATTTGTAATTATCAGTATATTTGTTTCTGATATTTTAAGACATATTGACCAGTCTTGAGGGTCTCCAGCTCTATATTCTATTTGTTTCTTTTCTTTTCTTTTCTTTTCTTCTGTTTGGACTTTTTTCGTTTAGTTTTGATTTATGTGTTGTATTTGGTTTGATTTCCTTTAATTTTTTTTATTGTTTTTTTTATTTTATTTCTTTTTTTGGTATTTGAATTTGTGTTTTGTTGTGTTTGTTTGTTTTTTTGGTTTGGTTTGGCTTGGCTTTTAATCTTGGTTTTTGTTTGTTTTGTTTTTGTTGTTGTTACTGTTAGTCTGTTTTTATTTTTTGTTTGTTTTTTTTGTTTTTGTTTTTTTTTGGATGTTTTCATCATTACTCGCTCTCCTTGGTTTCCCAAACTCACATGATGTACTTTCACCTGCATAACTCAAAAGGAGATGCTTTGAAGAATGTTCATGCTGCTCTTTTCCATACAATGATTGTAAATGGGAACTGGGGCTGTTGAGGATGCAAAAGCACCATAAAAGCTCATGTGCTATATTGACAGTCTTGAAAAGCCATAGGAATGTTTCAAGTGAGACTCAAATTTAAGTTCTATATACTGAAAATCTTCTGCAGCTTTACCATCTAATCAAAAGTAAAATGAGTAAGATGCACCATTTCCATTTAATGCTGACTGCATTATTTGATATATGCTGGAGAAATAGCAAACACAATAGCAAACCAAAGATGTTCCTTGTCTCTGCTTCTTTCCTTGTCACATCCTAATTTTCAGTTTCGGATGCCTTTTGTGGTCAGTGTCTGAGAATTGTGAAACCATTCTATTAAGAAACCAAATTAATGGTTGTTGGCATTGACACATTTTGTTCACATACCATGCTCTTGGCAACAATGGGACTGTTGTGTGCAAAAAATCTGTACCAAAGCCCATACAAAATTCGAACGGCACATTCTGTCTGGGTGAATCAGCATCAGTCACCAAAGGCCAAGACGTGGTGTGTGAGAGCATGTTTACAATATGAGAAACCTTATATGTTTACAGTGTTGCTCGAAAGAGAAGCCCGGATTACCTTTAATTATAGTGGGCATATTAAGTGAAATCTTTCAAAGTGTGTTGGTGGTTTTACACAGTGTTGTTGTCCTGAAGGGACAGGGAGAGGAAGTGGCCACATATGACTTGCATTTCAGCTCATGTTATCGTGTCCGTGCCCCGTTTTCCAGCACCCTCCCTTCTCAGACCTTCATTCAGGCCTCTGTCCTCAGGTTCATGCAGGAGACGACTGGAGAGTGGTTGAGACGCTTTGAAGGCACCGGTGTCCCCTGTGGCCCTATCAATAACATTCAGCAGGTGTTCGCCAACCCTCAGGTCAGTTTGAGGTCACATCAGTGGTTTAAAACAGTGGCGGCTCAACTCAGTGCAAGTATATATAGTGTGTGTGTGTGTATATATGTGACCCTGGAGCACAAAACCAGTTTTAAGTTGCTGGGGGATATTTGTAGCAACAGCCAAAAATACATTGTATGGGTCAAAATTATTAATTTTTATTTTATGCCAAAAATCATTAGGATATTAAGTAAAGATCGTGTTCCATGAAGATATTTTGTAAATGTCCTATTGTAAATATATTAAAACTTAATTTTTGATTAGTAATATGCATTAATAATAATGTACAACTTTTAAGGGATTTCTGACAATATTTAGATGTTTGTTTGCACCCCTCAGGTTCCAGATTTCACATAGTGGTTTCAGCCACAAAAAATCTTGCCTAGGACTAACAAACCATACGTCAATGGAAATATTATTTATTCAGCTTATATATATATATTAATACTTTGAATCAGTTTATATATTTAGAATTTTCTTTTTCATTTTAGTTCTTAACTAAGTTCTTAGTTAACTTTTAACATTTTTTTGTTGTTGTCAGTTTTAGATTTTGCTTTTTTATGACATCACGGTTCGGTATGATTTCGATACGGCACAACATAAATTGCTTTAAAAATATATAAAATGAAACAATGGTTTACTGAACAAATTGCTCTCTTTAAATAAATTTAATTATAATTAACATTTTCTTAGGGTTAAAAATCTACCTCAGCTTATGCTCTAAACTATAGGGAGCCCTTTACATTACTATAAGGTTACAATTAACAACAGAGCACAAACTTAAATTCAATTACTGTTTATTTTTAACTATAATAATCAGCACTCAAATAAAAAAAAGATTGTATGCAAACATATAAATTGTTTATAGATTAACTTCTAAATTATACAATTTATATTGTTGTGAAATTAAGAATTTAACGTAGTCATAACTTTAATAAAAAATCTTAAATAAATAATAAATATTAAATAAAATAATATTGATGTAACAAAATTAAATACTAACCTGTTACTAGTCCCTAACAGGGTAAAGTAAATATAATGCAAGTTATAGTCTTAATATTTCGCAAAATGCTCTTCACTAGACTTCGTTTCTCTAGGAAATAACGAGCTGTAGACACTGATGACTTGCCTGAGGTAAATGAAATGCTACGTGGCTCTATGTTGCAAGTGTTTATGATTTTTTCCCATGGTTGAACCATGCTAATTGAGCGTTAAACATGAGGCATGAGATGTTCATTCATGTTTATTTCACGTTAAAACTAGTAATAAAGAGGAAAGAATGAATGCTCACTCGTGCTCCGCGCTGCCGTCAGAACATTATACGGCGATCTGTTGCGTTACATCAAAGAGCGCCAAAACAGCATTTATTGTCTGAATTTGCTGAAAAAAATGGAACGATTTGTTCGCTACACATGTGAACCGAAACGAAAGACCCGTACATACGTGTACCATTTTACACACTAAGTAGTTTATTTTAGGGCAGTTAGTAATTTTTTAAAGATATGAATTAGGGCTTAAAAGAGAGAGAGACTTGATTTTTTTCTTAATATATCTAACTTATTGACAAAAAATAGTCCAACTTTCCATAAATATATGTAATAGAAAGCAATATTTTAAGTCATAATCTTTTATTTGGTAAAGCGTTTTGTCACACAAATGCTAGTTCTTGGGAAAAAGTCATTTTTTAGTGGAAAAGTGATATTTTGAACATCTTGACCATTGTCAGGCTACTGAAACATGCACAGTAGGTAAGTTAGTAGCATTGCTTCTTAGCTACTTAGTTCCTCCCCTGGGAGTCTGCACGTACAGAGTTACACCATAAAAAAAATAAGTGTAATAGATTGTCTAGTAGTACCTACTGAATGACCCAGAAAAATAAGTGTCCACTGTTATTGCCGAGATTGCTTAAAAACAAGTCAAGATCATATCTTTGATCAACATCAGTAGCTAATAAAGTGAAAAGTGAAACACTATCATATGTACAGGCCCCTAGAGCAAGGAATTTAACACTGCTGCAATTTGAACCCGATTTTGTACACCAAAGATGCTGAAGTTCCCATCCACACACACACACACACACACACACACACACACACAGACACACACACACTAATGTTTAATTCCTACCACATGTTGGTACAGAGAGTGCATGCAGTTAAAGATCCCATCAGTGCACCGAGGCTCTCGCTCTACCACATCATATGATCAGAATTAGCAGCTATTGTTTTTGTCCGTGTTGATTCGAAACACTCATTGAACCTCTAGTGAGGCTATTAATATTTATTTTTCCCTATGCGGTTGGCTATATTTAGCCTTTCACTACCACTTTTACTCAAAGAATTTGAAAACATATTAGTCATTCATAGTTACATAATGGAAGGCAGTTTAAAGTTTTGGCATCTGCCAGAGAACAACAAGAGAACATGTATACCATGTGTTAAATATAGAAACATATCTGCAAGAACATATTTCTCTCAACACAAACTGACAGATTACCACTGTAACACACCATTATCTGTTTTATGATACATACACTGGAAAAAATAAGTAGGTGAGAACATGTAAAATAATAAGGCAACTTGATGCAG
Organism: Sinocyclocheilus anophthalmus; assembly: GCA_018155175.1. Classification (NCBI taxonomy): domain Eukaryota; kingdom Metazoa; phylum Chordata; class Actinopteri; order Cypriniformes; family Cyprinidae; genus Sinocyclocheilus; species Sinocyclocheilus anophthalmus. The sequence goes on from JADLZN010011102.1 coordinate 1,072,893, forward strand.
TAAGACTTTTGAGTTCTCTCAACAATAGTTTTTTTAGTTCTGCTCAGTAAAGATACTTTGTTTATTAAATGTAAATTTGTTTGTTCATGCAATGCTGATTGTCTTATTTTGCTAATAGAAAAATTCTTGTCACAGCAACTGAAAAAGCAATTACTGTCGTTGGGGTAATTACTTTTTTTTCTGTTGCCTGGATGAAAATGTGTAAAAAGTCATCACATTATCAAATTTATGTTTGTTTACGAATGACAAATATTAATGGGCAACTTAGTCTAATAAGTAGACAACTTTGTCTTTGCTTGTATAACAACTTACAAGACTAAGATATCCAGCGAATGGAAATGAGTGGATGAACATACTCTAGGCCTCAAAACTAGACACACTAACCTCAAGAACGATGCAAAGGTTAAAAAGATAAGCTCTTTACATCACAGAACAACAAATAACTAACATTAACGATAAAACAACAACAGAAAATTTTAAATGAAGTCAGCAAACAGCAAAACAATAATCCTATAACAGTAACTGCATAATTTATTCATGCTGCAATGCATGCTGGGAACTCACAAAGCCTTAACATTTCAACAATATGAAATTCTTTGTACTGTGTTTGACTAGTTGGGGCAACATTTTGGGTAATGTTGTTGGTCTGACAAGGGTTTTTATGCAGTTTCAAGAAAATAGCATTTTTTTTGTATTGGAGACTCAAAATGTTTCGTAAACGGGAAAATGTGCTGTTGCATTTTTTACAGTGCAGAAATTCTCAAATGTATTGAATTATGGCACGTTGTGGTTATATAATTGGGTATTAGGCACTTTTAAACGTTTAGAAACGTTTAAAAAAAACACCCCTCATAAACTCATTAGTTAAATTTTTCAGCTAACAATGTGTTTGAAAATTATTTTTATCATTTCATCCGAAACGTCATGAACATTCACACAGTGTCATTTTCACCACATCTCAAATCAGGTATTGTGTTTGAGGCAAATGCACAGTTGAACATTTTTGGAATAAAAAGGCTAATCCTTGTTTTAGCTAATCACACACACACACACACACACACACCAACACAGGTTTGTTTTTATGGGTTAGTGAGGACTATCCATAGGCGTAATGGTTTTTTTACTGTACAGACCGTATTTTCTATTGCCCTACACTAACCCTACACCTAAACCTACCCCTTATAGGAAACTTTCTGCATTTTTAGATTTCAAAAAAACTCATTCTGAATTATAAGCCTTTTGAATTACAGGGACACTGAAAATGTCCTCATAAATCCCCTTCTCATTGTAATACCTATGTCATACCCGTGTTTCATGCAAATTTGTGTCCTCATTAAAAACATAAAACATGCAAACCTACACACACACACACACACACACAACAAATTGGGTTTCCATGTTATATGGGTTCATTCCATAGAATTAATGGTTTTTATACTGTACAAACCCTATATTCTATCGCCCTACACCAACCCTACACCAAAACCTACCCCTCACAGGAAACTTTCTGCATTTTCGATTTGTAGTAAACTTAATGAAATACATTTAGGAAATAATAACATAAATAAATTTCCTAAATATAATTAAATAATATTTTCACACTTTTTTGCATAATTTGACAAAATTATAACTCATATTTCATGTATCTCACTAACTTTTAATGACTTTATTGGGGTAAAATTGATGTTTATGGTGGAAATGAGTCATTGGTTTAAAATAAAAAATAAAAAAGTCAGCTAATCGGTTCTAAAATGCAATTCAAATTTTCTGTGGCAAACTTTCATCAAAAAACAGTTTGTGAAAAAAGAGTGAAAAGATTGTAGGTATAGGTAAAAAAAAAGAAAGAATAAAAAGTAAAAAAAAAAAATGGCATGATACAAAAATACAAGATAGTTTTGTAATATTCATAAAATAAAACGGTAAAGGAAAAAAGTGCATGTACCGTATTGGCCCGAATATAAGACGAACCCCCTTTTTCCAGATGTACCTTTTGGAAAAAGGCTTTTTAAAAACCAAAACACATTTTGTCTTCAATTATTTTCATATTGCATATTTTTCCTATTTTTGTTTGAGAAGTTATGGGTAATAAATGTTGTTCACGAACAGTACCAACAATTCACACCTTTAAAAAATATAAACTTTTTGTTTACCATTTTAAAAAACAAAAAACAGGTAGCCACCATCTGCATTAGACATGTCGGCTATCCATCTAATGTAGCTCCCAAAATCTGATTAAACAGTAGATAGTTGAGTTGGAAATTTACTGGTCTTCAAAATTCTGGGTAATGTCTTCGTTATTCAAAATCACAAAGAGGAGTTGGTGACCAATCAGGAAACGGACACTGGCAAGGACTCAGCAGCTGTAAGGTTTTTTTTTTCTTTTGTTTTTACTCGTGATCTTTACAACACGCATTACATTACGTATTTCATGGCACACTCGTTTTAGGCGTATTTGGCGCCACCTATTGTTGTGGGTGTATTATTGACATGTCAAAGTCTAGACCCTGAATATAAGACGACCGCGTTTTTTCAGATGTATTTACAAGAAAAAAACATTGTCTTATATTGGGGACAATACGGTAATTGAAGACAAACTTTTTTTTTTGCCTTTTTTTGTCAACATTACCACTGATATTACCACACTTAAAATTTTTTTTATAAACATCTTATACACAACTTATGTCTTCCGTTTTGACATAAGAGATCAACCTGTCCCCATTTGCAGTTATTGCACCATTTAGGTTGTCAATCATTGTCAGTGTAGTTCTCTACTATTTAGCAGATGCTATTGCAGTATACCAGGGTCATTCCCCCTGGAGTAACATGAGGTTAAGTACCTTGTTTAACAGCACAACTGAAATACTTTTTCAACTCTCGTGGGATTTGAAACTTTCAGTTGCAAGCCATCTATTTAATTAATCATGGCATAATCATCTGCAATAATATTACAACAATAATGTAATAAAATGGGATAATGGATTCATTTTCATGAAATTGGGTTGTTTAACCCTAAAATAGTCTCAGCATTCAGTTTTTTAAAACTGGTCGGCGCATTTCTATGGATTTTGTCTTGTGTCTGGACGTCCATCAGAAGACATACAGCACATCTCACGTCCATATCGTCTGAGAAACGCCCGGCACGGTCGCGTCTGGAGATCTGTCAGAGGACAATACACATCTGTAAGCCATTGCTCCTTTTGACCGAACGGCGAAAACCAAAAACATCAGCAGTAGCTGCAAGGGCACGGAGGAAATTAGCCGACAGACGTGAAGAGCGAGCTAAGGAGATGATTCAGGAGAAGGGACAGCTGCACATGTACAGGACAGAAAACCAGATGGAGAGGATATGGATGGGGAGGTTAGTATTACAGCAAGATAGAGTGGGTGATATTAAGACTTAGTGGACGAGGAGGGGTGGTACGACAAGACAAATGAGGAAAGCAGATCAATGAAATTCATGCTGCGCTTCCATAGGAAGCACAAGGTCATGTGGCCTGATTAACTGATCTAGTGCTTGAATATCAGTGGGCTTTATCTTCACTTCTGACCAGAAATGGAAACCAAACCCGGTCGATAAATCAGCCGTTTTTCGGATGACCTTCATCCATAACTTTAGCCTGTTGAAACACTATAATTCAGTGTTCTTTCTTCTTCATGAAGCATAATTTCAACTTTTCCTGTTTTTCTTGTCATCTACCTTTTCTGAAGTTAGAAAAGTTACCAAGTGTCCTCTTTTTTTCATGAACATTATTCAAGATTTCTTTCTAGGAACTATTGGAATCCTCTAAAAGGCCTAGTGGGGATTAGTCTTGCGTAGCCAGACATTCAGACTGACAGCAGAAGGTCTGGACTCCATCACAGCTTTCATTGGCCCCAACAGGCCATCTGACTGACATGTAAAGCAACCAGTCAGCGTTTGTTTTGTTCAGTGCCGTGTTTAGGGGCAGTGCTGGCCCTACCTAAGCGGTATAAGTGGCCACCAGGGGGCCCCATGTCAGGGGTTCAGCAGTAATGCCTGGTAATAATAACTTTGATAAAGTGTGCTTGTGTCAGTGCTTTAATGTATGAAAATGAAGAGGCAGCACTATCAGTCTGGTGCAGAGAAGAGGCAAAATAGGAATTGAATTGCGAGAATATGTTGAAATAGTGGTTTAACTCGGCATTCGCGAACGCTTTGAAGACGCTGTATCAATATAACAACAGTGTCAGTGTGGTGCGCTGTTATCGTGGACACTTCAAAATAAAAGTTCCAAAATTGTTTTAGAACATGTATTAGCCGCTTTTCCATCGACCACTGCGTGTTTGCTGCATGAAAATCCGGTCTGATTTTCGCAATGATCTGAACAAAAACAGTAGACGGGTGAATAAAAATGCAGGTTCACTCTCTGACAGTAGGTGGCGCTTATGAAACCGCCAGGATACAGCAGTTTTACATGTTACCCACGTAACACAATTCCAGTAGTACAGTTTTCAAACAGCCACTTTTGTATTCTCTTTGGTGTTTATCAAACAACTCAAAATACTTGATCAGTTTTCCAACATCTTTATACTTATACATTTTTGCATTTTAATCTGGACTGAAACATACCATCCCAGAAATACGAAGAACAATACTTCTATATTATTAATATAATATATATTAAAGTCGTAAATTCATAACCCGTTGGCAGGTGTTTTTGATTTATCAAAGCATTAATCTCTCAAAATGTTGATGCATTTCTCTGAAAGCGATGGTTACACTTTAAAAAAATGTTTGCTTAATAAGTAACTATATCTTAATGGAGGCCCCTTTTGGAAATGCAGGGGGTGTCCCTGTTTAGGGGTGTTAAATTGTAAATCTTATGTTATCAGTAATCCATTCAATCAAGAACGTCGTCTTCACTCGTCTACACCGTGAACTTTACTTTTGAACTTCCAGTGTTTAGTTGATCCTGATAAGTGCTCATTGTCACAGTTGTTAACATGACGGTTTTCTTCTTCCATGAGGGAGTTTGGTGCCACGACTGCTTTGTTTCCAGGCAGACTGATAAAAAAACGTGACAAGCACTTCTCCCGAAAGTCCTGTAGAATTCAGCCAATCAAATGATGCCTTCCAGAAGCGTTTCCCATTTTGTGTGCCATTATATGCATCAGACGTTCAGCCAGCGGTCTGTGGACGTGACGCCTGAAGCTGAGACTAAAAGATGGTTGTATTTAAATGTAATTGAAACATTTGTTAACATTTAAGTGCTCACAGGCCTTCTTAGAAAGTTCTCACTTGATTGTGATACACAAATAAACAATGTTCTACATCAATGGAATCTTCCAAATGGGATTTGAAGTCGGTTTTTGAGTATTGAAGAAATTATCCTGGCATGCACGGATGAGAACTTCTGGTTAAGCCTCTCGTTTTCATCTTCTGTTGGTCTTTTGAAGCATGATTGGGTTTCGGTAAAATTACTAATGCTTAATTTGTAGCCCATTGAATGTTGGAAAAAACAAATAGCGAGAGTGTTGTTAGGCGTCTCAGACTGTCTGTGGAGTTTCCGTCGTCATTTTTATTGTTTTATTTTTTGGATGGACCTCTATTGTCATCAAACAAGTGGAAAAAATCCCTGTTGAACCATTTGAACTTTTTCAGTGATATTTACTGGCCCCGTTTCCAGTTTTCCAGTGACGTTTGCTTGACGTTCATCAAGTTATTCCTCAATGCTCCCCATGTGCACAGTATCATGTTGCTCATATTTCATTTTCAAGAATCACATCCGTGACAGTCAGGTTATGTTTTGGTCTGGAGCTATTAGCGGTCAATCTTGGTCCCCGGTTGCTGTCTGAATGTAGCAAAAATGTGCAGGTTATCGCCCGTTTCACTGCCGAGCCACACACCTGGACTAGGTCCGGTGATATATTAATATTAATATCGGATATTTCCAGAGCATCATTCCTGTCATATCAGGTGCCAGGCGCAGATGTTGGATTTGGACAAAATGGCTCCCAGATGTGAGCATGGTTGAATGCTGAGTATTCACACGGATGAAAAAAAGGAAGGAGAAGAATTTCTGGATACAAGTCTCTTCCTTTTTTGAGCTTCCAAGCCGAACTGAATAACTGAATGTTATTGTTGTGTTTGAGTGTGTGCATGTGTGAATGAAACACTGTTTATCTGAATTTCTAAACCTGAGTTTGTTCCAACAATCCACGGAGGGCTCCGAGTGAAATCCACACCGCCCTGATCTCCTGCTTGTTGTGACTTATTGAAGTCAAGCTATCATTTTTTAAATCTCTGGTCTAAATCTTTGGTCTACCCTTTTTTGTTCAATACTTGGAGAACTACATGACTGCTAAACCATGTTAAATAGTTTCATGTCCTGTATCATTCAACTTAGTTTTTTCGCCTATAACCATGCTAAGATATAATGCTTATCAGGCACTTTCCACTAATAGGGTACAAAATATATCTTAAAACAATTATTTATTCACTGACCGTTTGTTGAAAAAGCCTGCGGAAAACCTCACTAGGTCAAATGAAATATTATACAAGCTGTTAAGTTATAGTAATATTTTCTACTAGGTTTGAAATTTTGGCCCAAAGCCTGGTGAAAATTTAAATGCAATTTTAGTCTAAATGCACTGATTTTTGTGATTAGCTTTTTTGTAGCAATGCAAATTCATAAACATCGTGATTAAATAGACAAGTAACAGAAATGCAGATATAGCCTGAATTAAGCTATCACTCAAAACGTTGTCGTTTGACACTAAATATTGTATTTCTCATTCATTAAAATAAAATTAATACATGTAATAGTTTAATTTAACACGATTGGTACTGCAACTGCGCAGTTTTCCATATAATAATTATTATTGCTTATTATTATTATACTTCAAACTTAAGCCTAAATTGCTATTATACATACTAAACGGTATTACAATAGTAATATTTCTTATTTTGTTTAATATTTTTATTTAGTAATAATAATAATCATCATAGTAGTTATTATTAGTCGTATTGATATGTAAGCACAACATCTTGCATCCCTAACAAGCACAACAAACCTGGTGTTATTTATAATTTTTAGTTTGTTTGTTTTAAAAATTTATTTTTGAATCAGAATTTTTAACCAGAACAAATATAATGTAAACTAAACTAACATAACTAAATATTAATTCAGCCAATAATGTCAAAATTATGAGATGTTGTATGATCCTTGTTGTTGGTTACAGCCACAACGGTTAAGACTTATGACGTGGAACAGGCCAAATCACTATTTTAAGGAGGGATATGAACATGTGCCGTTTAAAACTAGCTACTTTTCCTATTAGATTCATTTTATATCTGATATGTAATATATTGGATAATGTCATTTTCTAACAAAAAACCTGTGATTTGTGTCTCTTACTTAAATTGTCATGGGACACCAAAGTGTATTTGTGAAAGCTGCCAAGAAGCCACAAACTCTTTATGAATTGTATGAATGGAAATAAATTCAATGCCTAAATGATGACTTTATTTGCTGACAAAAAATGAAGTGTAACTCGGAGGACTGAATGCTGACCTTTAGTTTTCCTGAAATACATCTCTCCGTTTTCCGTGAATTTTTAGACCCCCCTTCCCTCCGTGTGACCGTGTTGAATGGCGAGAGTCCCAACCCAGCTGCACACAATAACAGATCCAACCTACCCAGACCCTTCGCCGCCCCGTGTTCACAGCCAAGGTTTTCACAACTGAATGGTTACTAAGTATCACCGGGAGTTTTCCCGGCCACTGGACCTTCAAATGCAACCAAATTTGACCCCGTGAAGCATTGCCAGCAGGGTGGAGCTTTACCATAAAGCTCATGTTGCAGGGGCAGCGCCCCCTCTGCTGGCCTACATGGAACGAATGCAGTCTTTTTCTTGCTGCAGTAATGGGTCCAGTCACGTGAGAAGGTGAAATGACGGACCCGTGTACTGTAACTAAATAGTTCCACACACGCTGCTTGGATCCTAGTCCACATGATGAACTTCATTCCTTACTAACTGTTTTGCTCCTCTTGGAGCTGGTATTTACAATGAATGAGTGCAGAAACAGTTGGAGTGAAGTTCACTGCTGTTTTCTGGTGGGAGGAAAAGAATTGGAAAGTTTGAGTAACCTCAAATGACCTTAACATTTGTGTAACTGACTCATTCGGTTGAGTATGGAATTATGTTGTGGAGGTATTCGGAAAAGACAAGCTGATTGACTTCAGCAATTCATGAATGAGGAGAGTGGGGTAAACTGTCTAATTGTATAGCAATGGTTTGGACAGAACCCTTTTCTATTTTAACATGACAAAGCCTCTGGGTATAAGGCAAGTTTCAAAAAGAAATGATTGAGTCAGTGTGGAAGAACTTGAGTGGTCTGCAGAAAGCCAAGTCCTGATCCCACGATGCTGCTGAACCCTGAACACCTTATGGTCGTGCCCACTTTAAATGCAGACCACGTGCCCAGCCCAAAAACTCTATCACCAAACACCACACCACCACAACACATTCGCACACACACCAACGCTTATATGATCTACCTATTACCCGACTATATTTATATATATATATTGATATATACTTATTAACTTAGTATAGTACTTATCTCACTATCTCATTGAATTTACAAGAAATTATCAATGATTAAAGGGACTAGTTCAACCCTTAAACACATGATTAAAATGTGCATGTGATCTCTCTTCCCCACCCCCTACAGGGCCATTCTAAGACCTGTAGGTGAATGTTTCTCCAGTTTAGAAAACAGACGAAGATGTTTTACGAAACCCTTCGGCACCGCTCTGTCAGTTCATATAATGGAAGTGACATTAGCCAATCCCGGGGCCTTTGAGAGTTCAAATAAAAACAATACCACAAACAAAAACAAATTTAACCCATGCGCCGTGACGAGACATTGAGTGTAAAGACATGAAACCGACTCGGTTTTCTGTTCAAGGAAACTCCCTGAACAGTTATTTATATAGTTTCTTTACCTCTGATGCACTGCAACCTTCCAACTGTCCGAGCGCCGATCTGACAGCAGGCCCATGCCCGCCCTTTCTTCTTCTTGCTTTACTGGCGGATCACCAGACAATTATAAGGTCCCATTACCGTCCCCGTATCTCTCCAAATGGACATTGAAACTCATCTACAATACAATTAGGAGTGTACAATTGGTCCATTGGAGCACGATAGGGCGGCTACTGCACTTATAAGTCTGTGATCCGCCGTAAAGCAAGAAGAAGAAGCGTCATGCGCTGGCTGTCAAGGACAAATTCCCATTCACCTCCATTATATGACTGACAGACTGCAACGGTTTGAGTTAAAAATCTTTGTTTGTGTTCTACTGAAGAAACAGTCACTTACATCTTGGATGCCCTGGGGGTGACTTTGGTAAGGCAGATACCAAACTTCCACATCTTATTTTTGGGTGAACTGTCCCTTTAATAACTTGTAAAAATTGGTTTGTAACGAATTGAAATGACTGGTTTTGTCATCAGCTTGGATAACCTCAGACTTTCTGCAATGACAAAGGAGGACAGACAGTTTCCTTTGTGTTGCAGTCAATAAATGTCTGGATCTTAGTCTAGATGATACTTCCACGAGATGTTGGTTTATGGTTGGTGTTATTTCTCTTGGACAGTTCGGCTAGCAAGAATAAACAGGGGTAACAGAAATGATTGGAGCCGTTGTGTGAACGTCAGGGAAAGGACTGGTGTAAATTACAATGTGAATTCCCAAGCCTCTGATTTTCCCATGGTCTTCATCCAAAGTCCACCCATCTTTGATATTTTTGTACAGAGTAACCATCTGTGGGATAAAATAACCAAGTTGATTTACAAATTCCGCTGATAAGTACGTCTAAGTATAAATCGAAGTAATTGCAAATCTGCCGAAGTCAGTCAAACAAGACTGATCATTTATTTTCTTCGCAAATATTTCAGTTCGCACAATCGCCTGCTTCCGCAATCTCAACTTTCTTTTCATCCTTGGCAGTACATTGTATACATAATATTGTGTCAAATTCTTCCCCGTAATCCTTCATTCGCACGTCTTGGAGGAAGTTCTAGCGTCTCGAATGGAAAGTTGTGTATTCTGAGTTTGAGCTGGCCGAGTGTTAAATCCTGTCAGTTGCCGCTGTGATCCCCGACAGCAAGCGCCGCTCTCCACCCAGTCCTCTCTGAGTCACTGTACCGTATTCTCTGACCAGCGAGCGGACTGTTTGCTTGATTTCTTTGGGATTAAGCTCCCCAGGAGCGGAGTGAATGAAAGGCGAGAGCGTGATTGTGGTGCATTTTCACATGAACAGTGCAATGGGATCCACCCGGTGGTCATAGTCAATTAAACTAAACAGCTGTTGAGTGGAATGAGCTTCACTAAGAGTGTATTGTACAAGTGGACATCTGGCCTGCATTAGGGTACTAGCAAAAATGTTAAACTAAGCAGCGAATTGCATTTCCGAACGAATGCGCTTCCAAATGAGGATCAGAGAGAATGTCATAAATGAAAATCAGTGTGATGATTCATCTGGCTGAATCACTTTGATGGGGTTTGCCAGGTTGCATGACTTACAGCTACACTGACCTTTTACCCAGTGTCTGGTACCACACGTACGACTATTTTATAGTTTAAAGGAAAAGTTGCCATTCCAAGCCCATAAATGTTATTTTGTCTGTGGAACAAAAAGGTGTGAACGCAGCTTTTTTCCGTACAGCAGTGCTGCATTCCACGCAGGGCCTAAAACTAACATTTTACTACATCTGCCAACGGCCGGGGACTTGAGAAAATGTACTGAAACATTTTTTTTTACCGGCCATAAAACTACATTATTTCATTAAAAGACAGGTAGAACAAATTGGTTAAACACATGTAATAGCTATTATTAGTATTATTTATGAAATTATAATTATTAAACAAAGGATTCATTATAATAATATAGAACTGTAAAGTATTTCAAAATAATTTGGTGATTATGTGAGAGCGCCACTAGCAAGTTGTCCGGTAACTTTTTACTGAATTTTAAAAATGCCAGGGAACGCAAAATGGTTTGTGCATTGCGATTAGCATTTTGAAAATGCAACATGCACCAAACATCTGTCCAAGTTTGGTAAGAGAATGGTTTACAAATCTTAACAAACTTGGAAATGTTTGGTGCATGTTGCGTTTTCAAAATGCTAATCGCAACGCATAAACCACATTGTGTTCCCTGGCATTGTTAGAATTCATTAAAAAGTTAACGACCAACTGGCTGGTTTCACATACTTGCCAATGCTGATTTTTCCTCATATTTGGTGCTTGGCAAGTGTTAATTTCAGACCCTTTGTGTAATGAACAAACTAAAACTGAAGTCGTTATTTTCTCGCTGACGAAGTCATTATTCAGCTTTCAAAAAATTGTGGTGCAAGTTAGACATCAATAACTAACATCAAGCATCACTGGCTTTTGTCTTGTGACCAAACATCATGGAGTTAAATATGTGGTAAACCCACAAAGATATGATTTTTTTTTTTGTTGCAGGTTTGGAATGAAACGGGTCAACTATTTCTTTGTTACGCTAACCATTATACCAGTTCCCTTCATCCTAAGCAAGATATGTTTAGGACAAGCAATGCTATAATATTGTATACATTATCATATTGGTTATTGGCTTATATTAGAGCTTTTTTTTTCAAACATCACTTATTGGATAATTGCATGGTCAAATAAAAAAGTTTAGCAATTGTAGATTTAATCTTCAGCAAATAACCTTTTTTTAAGTTGAAGTTTTGCAATGTTTTTTTTTTTATTTATTAAAAAATGTGTTTATAATGTTTTTAAAATTGTATTTGTTTGTTTGTTTAAATAAAATGGTATACTGTTTTAGTATCTACCATTTATTTGTTATTGGCCTTAACATGACCAAAATGATCAGTTCATCATATTGGGCAGAATAGTATAATAATATTGATGCAAATTATTTTCCACTCAATACTGGAAATAACTATAGTACTTTAGTAGTAATTTAAAATTTAAAATATAAAACTGTCTGGTTTACTCAAAATGCACTCTTTAATAATTTGAGTATTGCATTATTCTGTTTATTTGCATTTGATACAGTACCTGTTATTGCAGTTAGTTGCAAGTCGTATAGAGTGCTTTTTGTATGCCGTATGTAGATGATGTCTGATGTCTGTATACAGCCTTTCAAATCATTCACTTATGAGGTGCAATTTCAGTTAGAAAAATTCAAAGCACATAGAATGAGAATGCACAGAATTGTTTTTTGACTATTTTATGTGTATGTATCTTAAATGCAGGGAGACGTGAAAGAGGAATCAACTCTGTATTCGTGCGCTGTCGGAAACACGTTTCTATGCTTGTGAGCGCTTTAGTTGTGTGTGAGAACAGCGTGTGAGTAACGAATTGAGTTCTCTTTCGTTTCTTGTTCTTGTGGTTTAAAATCGCTAAATTGGCAAATAATCTGCGAATCACATGCATGCCGAACTGTGGGGTCTGGTCCGTACGTATCACGGATCAACTGCGATCTGTTTAACCCCTAATATATGACGGATCAGAGCAATCTTTCATTAAATGAACATTTAAATTTACTTGAAATCGTCAATTTGCTACTGCATAGCAATTGCATTCAACGAAAATACAGAATAATGAGAACAATCATTAACGTGAAATAAATAACAAGTGTCATATCTATACACATTTTCCCCAGAATGTTCTTGCGACCCAGTAACAACTATCCACGGCATGATACTGGGTCGCGACCCGGTGGTTGAGGACCTCTGGTCTAGGGTTTAGCACGCATGCTCACACAAGCACATCAAGCTGTGGTGCTCGTTTGGGAAACCAAGGTTCAGGCCCATATTGCATCACTTTCCCATTTCTCTTCTCTCTATTTGGACTGAACTGGAGAAGGTCAGATAAAATTGTGCTTTGCAGATGGACTGTATTTTGTGATTATAATCTCAAAATCAAACTCGTATATCTTCTTGCACAATCTTTGTAAAAATTAGGGTACAAATCACCTAGTGTTTTTAAGGCTCAGAGAAATCTAATCCATCTGGATAGGAATTTCTGCGATTGTGGTGTTGACACTTCTCCTCATTCATTTAGATATTTGTTGAATGCCGTAGCTTGAGTTAAAATGTCTCTTTATAGTGCCTAGTGCAACTTGATTATTGATTTCTGACATAAAAAGAAAATTATATCAACAATCAAGTGTCTGATCATGGACTGCTCAGCAAGGGTCGTTTCACAAGGCTGAATATCAAAATGAAGAATCAGAGTTTCAGAGATGATGTAAAAGCATCTCCTGATGCATTGCGATACTGAATAATTTATGCCTTTTGACTTGTGGGAGGACATTTATAAGTCCAAATGGCCCCCAAACTTCCTGCCATCCTCTGAGGGTGAGGAATGAGGAAACCATGCTCTGAAAGTAAACTTTGTATGTCTACACGGTTCCATAAATGTCACTACACATGTGCTGGAAGGCTTTTTGATATGCCCTTTTTGATACACCTCCAGCGGTCATGGATGCTTTGCTTTGCTTTGTCCTCGAGCCATCACCTCAACTTCCTCTCGGCCAGACCTTCCAGAGTAGGAGGGTCTTCATTTAATGGTCCTGGATGATGGTGTGGGCCAGCACAGCTGTGCACGTCTTCATATGATGAGCTGCAGGTGGAGACATTCAACTGATGATCATCCTCCTGGCTGCATCCGTAACCTAAAGCAGCTGCCCAGTCAGTCAATGGCTTCTCAGGCCGCGTTTTTTTTGTACGAGGCACGTCCTATGTTTGCTGGTTTCAGACCGACTTCCAAAAATCCATAATGTCATGTCTGATGATCTTAAATGAATTCTAGTGCACACTGGTTTCTCTTTCAAACGCCTTCTCATAAACCAGGGATGTGTGGGGAGGGCTGAGACGATGGGAAAGGAAGAAGGAGCAGCAGCTCTTCCTGTACTTAAGTTAATGAATGGACGGACAGAGAAGGGGAGCTGATTTATGGAGTGTCCTTTTTGTTACCTGCCCTGTATCGCCATGAGACCCCTAGAGGTGAGGAGCAGAGGAGGGAAATGGCTGTCAAAAACATATGATACTGACCCGGAGCAGTGGCCCGAGCTTAATGAACTCCCGAATGAGAATTTGGTCAGTCATGAGACTCTTTGCTGGCAGAGAATCCTCTCAGATGTCCGTGTTCATCTGCTTCTTTGGAGCTCAAACCATCTGTAACAAATGAAGGGCGTTCATAAGACTGCAAAGTGAGTCCAATATTTTCACCTCGAATGCAACATCATGAGATCTTCACATGTGAGAAATAAGTCAAACACCGCTAGGGTGGAATCTTATCAACTTTTCTGTGATCCAAATGTTGCGGCATCAGAAGAGGGTTTTGATACTTCAAGCTAATGTATTGGCAGAATTTTAAAAGTCCAGAATTTGAGACTGTTTTTTCTGAGTGAGTTGAGGGCTGCAGTTATTTTCAACAGCTGTTTCCCCACTCCTTTGAAATAGGTTATTTGCTCAGTAGGCCTCTGGCATTCTTCAAAGTCTGTAATACATTTTTACATAAATACAGAATTCAACTACAGAGAACACGTGCGTCATGTAGGTGAGTAATGATTGACTCAGACTATGGCCACATCCGCACATAAACAAACAAACTTCTATAAAATTGAATTTGTCGCTGTTCTTGTCATACAAACTTCATACAGCAACACGCATTGCATTACACTCTGTGATTGCGCTGTTACTGAAAAATGTATTTAAAAAAGTTACTTCTTGCTAAAACATATGAAACTAAAGTATGGTAATACGTAGGATTGTGCAGGTCCGCATTTTTTGCAAGAAAATTCAGTCCGTGTTTAACATGCAACTTGTCTGATCAAGACCTATGCATAAAAACTGCAGACGGTGCTGAATAAAATAAAATGCAGGTTTTCATTTCTGACAGTAGGTGGTGCTTACAGTAAAGCAGAAATATCCCAGTTACCCTGGTGCACAAACCACTGCACAACTTTCTGTTCTGACACCTGTTTTTCATAGAAGGAAGTCAAACAGTATTTACATATTTTCATACTGCTGTTCAGATTTTTGTATTCCTTATGTGTATATCAAACAACAACAACAATACGATTGACGTGTACAGAGAAACAAGAGACAATTCCGGATTCTTCCTCTGCTATTCACTGTGGTTTATTAAAAGTAGTCTGTTTGTGAGCACAGCTAAGTCATAGTTTAAAGTAGCATAAAACCTTGGGCACATGACCAAAAGCATGAGTCTTATTGGTTGGCCAGCTTTATTCACAGTGTGATGGAAAAGAGATTAGAACACACTAGGGTTGTGAGGGTAAGGAAATTTTCCCACCGGTTAATCGACGTGTGACAGCACCGCTAATACCGGTATCACCGCGGGGGAGGGGGCGTTCTCTCTTTTCCTCGCTTTTCTTCGCTTTTAAATAGCTTGTAAAAGCGGCGTGCTCATTTTACTTTCACTTTGAAATAGTGGCAATTCGGCGTAAAGCAATTGTTCGTTTGAATTTTCCCTCTTTTCCTCGCTTTTCTTCACTTGTAAATAACTTAAAAGCGCCGTGCGCATTTTACTTTCACTTTCGAATTAGCGGCAGGTCGGCGTCAATTGCTTGAATGCAACATACACGGAAGCACGGCATACACCTTGATGTCAAATAAAATAAATAAATGACACAAAGTTTAAATAAAGTAAAAAATCATCAAACAATGTGGAACCAATTAAATAAAAAAAATAATGTTTAAAAAAACTTCCAAAATCTCCTTAGATAAACGGCAAAAGTCAACAGGCTTTTCAAAATCCAAAATATTGCCAAACAGGCGCTTTTGCATCTCGTTTCAAAACTAAATCATCCGCGATTGTCTTGTCTGTCTCATCTCACTCTTCTTGTTAGTCAGCTCGACTCACTCTCCTCACTGGAGAAATTAAATCTGACTGTCGTTCAGCACGCCGCGTTCAGTTTTTAATTTTAGTGTCTGTTCTTTTACTGAACAAATATATTTCATTAAAAAATAAAATGTTTATTGCACAGAAATGTTGTCCTAGTTTGAACAGGCCTTAAGTATTTACAGTATCTGATGCATTGTTATACCCCTGGCCACTGAAGAAGTTGACTTTTTAAAGTTCAGACTGAGACTCTGAATGCTCTAGTACAGAGTATTGCTAATTAGTAAGAACATGAGTTCAAGATGTTGGCTATGATAAGCAATTATCACACATGATAAATCACATAATTGTTCTTATGCGAAGCCATCTGTGTTCAGAAAGGACAGTGTTTGGTTGTTCATGGGAACTGTCCCAGAATGACCTTTACTGGACACTCCCCTGCCGTCGCTTGTTGTTTTCACAATTGCTTCACAAGGCACCTGGTAAACATTTGCATTTGTCAACAAACTTCTTTGAAACCTTTTTTAACTTCTCTTTTTGTTTTATTTTCCCCTCACTGATCTTTTTCAGGTATCAAAACAACAGGATTGTTTTGGGGGAAATTTTCTGATTTTGTCTCATGAATGCAACTTTCAAAGGTCTGCAGCTGACATATTTTGTAAACTTTACACTGAATTTATATGAGATCAGAGAGTTGCTCTGGCAGTTGGTCTTAATTTATGTCTGGCTGTCTATGTAGGGTGGTACACAATTAGTGACATCTCAGTTTTTAGAACAGTCTCGGCTCGTCTATGTTATTTACAGTTGTTACTCACTAAACCTTTGGCGTGGTTCATGGTGGTCTACTGTTTATACTTATTTTCTTTCAGTATTAAGTTGTAAAAGGATGATATTTTACTACTGTAATGTGCTGCAGGTGTAATCTGTTTTTCTGTCTATAGAGGTCCTCTTTGCTCTGGATACCAGCTCTGTCAGATAAGAGCCATTTATTTATTTAGGTGGCTTTTATTCATACACTGTACAGGCAGCTTTATCTTTTTTGAAGAGCTAGTTTTTCAAGGTCATCTGCTGGTTACCAATATAATTTTGTTCTGAATGAAGTTGACTTGACTTGATGCCTTTAAACAAAATGGAAAAGGAAAAGTTCACCCCAAAATTGACATGAAGACTTTCAGTGCTGTTTTCATGCATTTTTCAGTGACAGAGGACTGAAGTTGTCTATATAACCTCAGGAACTGAATAAGTCTATTTGTGATAATCAAAACTCATTCTTTCACAATTGGACATTGCCATCCTAGCTAGCTTTTGGACATTTGTTCCTCTCATGAATATACAAAAACTAGCTTTGGTAAAGGTCAAGATTTTCACTCAGTAATGACTTAAATCTTAATCCGATTGCGTATGGCTTCAGAAGATTTAGAATATAGTGCACAAGTCATATGGACCATTTCTTCTGAACTCTTTTATTTATTTTTGCTTTAATGTGGAAGCAAAAAAATCAGATGGTTTTTGAACACGGTGAAAGTGAATATTTTCATTTTGGGCTGAACTGTGTCTTTAAGACAACACTGGTGCCAAGGATGCCAACGTAAAAGCAAAGCAAAGCAAAGCAAAGCTGTCTGAGAACCTTTAGAGTCCACTCTGGCTTTTTCCAAAGAATGGGCAAAACAGACACGCTCTGAATCTTATCCATTCACAATTAGAGATGAGTGTGCCGGCAGCCCATCCGCATTCTTTACATATCAAAACAATATTGATTTTCCCACAGGGAGGAAGGATTCCTATCAGCCACGGGAGGGAGATTTCCCATCATGTTTTTTGTGCTGTTCATTGCCGTGATAATGATTGGCAGTTCAGTTTGTTGCTCAGAACAGTCTGTCGGTCAGTCTCTGGCCAGCTCTTGAACACTGCTCACTGTGTGGCCATTGTTTGCGAATTATTCTCAATCAAACTCAATGAGCTTGCAGTGATGCATTTTGACCTGCAATTTAACAATTTAATTTGAGTTTGAGATTCCAAACGCATGAGCTTGTGGCATGGTAATATCATTCATTTCTTTGGATAAAAAATCATGGGCGATATTTGACATGATTTCGGATATTGGTTTGGAAAATCGATAAAATGTCATCCCAGATTCATGTCATCCAAAATGCATGCCTTTCGTAATTGAAAAACATGTCAAAACATAGTTAATCACAGCATGGATTGAAGAAAATGCTTCCTTACACCAAATGCTCATTCTTGGCCCATATGCCATTTGTTAAGATGGATGAAAATCTGCCTGTCACTATCAAATATGTTTTGAACCCTATAGGGAGTTCTGGTTTTGGCAGCGTGCAAATGTTTTAATGTAATTCATGGAGTTACAGAAACATTTTGAACTAAATGAAAGAAAGCAGAAACTCTGTCCAAAGAAATTTATTGACTGTTTGGGTTTGACAAATGTATGATCTGTGGGTTTCTTATACTGTAGGGTCATTTTTAACTTTTTTTTTTCCAGACTGAAAATGTGCTCTTAACTAAAATATAAAGATGTTAGCTGCTAAAGCTGTAATCCTATTGGTACATTGCGACAAAGCCACAGTGTGGAAACCGTATTACAGGTCCCAATTAGTGTAAAACTGAAGTAAACCAGGGGGCGTATTACAGAAAGTTTCTTATCTTAGTTCTTAACTTAAGATGTGATATGTTAAATTAGGATTTTTCAGAAATTCATATTACAGAAGGAAATCTTAACTTGATTTGGAATTCTTATCCTGTCTTACAAAATCATATCTTATCTCTAGTTAGGAAATCTTACCCTAATCCAACACTGCTGCTGATGAGGTAAATAAAATAATAGAAGCTACTTCACTTTGAAAATCGCCTTTTGCAAATAACCGTAACACTGTGTCTACACCGGACGCGACATCTAAAGTTTGTCTAGTGTACACTGGACGCGACAAAGCGACCGTTGAAAATCATTAGAAATTTGTGTCAGCATGTCATAAATAGAATGCAGCAGCAGTTTACTGTCGGGCATTTGTCGTGTCACGCCGCGCCGCAGCCAGTGTAGACAGCATCACTGATTATAATGAGTTCTATAGTATTTTGTCGCGCCACTCGCGTCCAGTGTAGACACGGTGTAAAATCATTAGCCACTTGCATTATAACCGGTAATGCTCTGTGATGCTTTGCTGGTCTCTGTAATGCCGGTTGCAGTTCCTGTGCTAACTGTATCATGTTGCGCGGCAGTCTGTAATTACTTATAAATGTAACACATCTTCAGGGTCCTCCAAGAGTCTTTCTACCATTAAACATCTCCGTTCTTCATTTTCAATTATTAATAAATGTAATACCATTGTTGGACAGAGCAATTGTAAGCGTTTTTTCCTTTAGCTTTCAAATAATTTTGAAGTTAGGACAGCTGTGGGGTTGTCCTAAAGTTAAGACAGTTTTTAGGATTTTTTGTCAAGTTAGGAGGTTTCTGTAATACCCCCTACCTATCTGTAGTTAAGATAAGATAACACACTTAGGAAACACTGTTCTGTAATAGCTTTTGTCCTAAATGAAATTACCATGATTACCAAACAGATAAGATACGATTTTAAAGTTAGGATCCTGACTTTTGTACGTCTATCTTTTTTTTTTTTCTTGTCCTTGTCTGTACACTGCACCATGCTTCCCCTGTCCCAAATGTTTGTGGTCTAACGGATGAATCTTACACGAGCTCCAAGCACTTAAAAGCTTGTCACGTGTTCCAGCCGCCTCCCGTGGGAACACGGCAAAGACGGTTACGAGTGACTCAGTCCAATTCCCCTGTCTAGTCAAAGTCAGTGTCCTCTCATTGGGTAGAGCATCCAAAATAAATGTCGCAATATATGTAAACTTTTTCTTAGATAAGGATCAAAACCAAGCATTTCTGAAGAATGCTAAGTGGTTGATTTTAAATATCAGCCATTGGTTTATATGAATACCAATTGTAAATAGAATTGTATCTTTGATCATTAGCATTTGTGTAAAATGCTGTAACAGAAATTTTGTCTGTCCACTCGACTCACAGCTTCCACAGATTATTTGCTTTAAATGGCAAAATTATTAATGTCCCATGGAAACATGAAACCAGTGCAATTATACATAACCGGTTAGTCATTCAGGCAAACCACCAACTAGTAGTTTCGCCTATCCCTGTTGTTTTTTCTGACAGACTAATAAAAACCTGTGCACCTTGAAGTTGCTTAGCTGCCAGCCAATCTGATTGAAAATGGTGATTTCAGCCACATTTTGCCATTTTTGTGTGCAGCGTCCATCAAATGGTCAGTGAACAGACCGTGGGTAGCCTTAGGCTAAGCCTAGATACCTGGTAAAGTGGGAACCATGACAGATTCCAAAATCACATAAAGGGGGATTGGAAATTAAACTCAGTTCAGATTATATAGTGATCTGAATACCAAACTGATAAATCATATTTTTGTGTTACTGATTGACAAATGTAGACAACGTCACAAGGCTATTTACCTAAACTTGGACTTCTCAGGACAGTATGTTCATGCTCTAATTATTTTATTTAGTTATCTGCCTTCATGCTTTGATGGCCACCTGCTATGTAAGGGGCCATTTACAAAGCACATCTTCTTAGGCCCAACTGTGCGGGTTTTTTTTGTAGTTCAATTAATTTTATTTCTATGTAAACATGCACTAGACAGTCATCTTTGACATTTGCAACTCGCCTTGCTCAAGCCATGAGCGCTGCCTATTATTTTAAAATACGTTTTAAAAATGTGTTCTGTTTTTGAACTCATTCTGTGCGTATGACTCCACTCAGAGTATTATTTATTAAAAATTTTTTTTAATTCAATTTAAAAAATATTTTATAGTTTTTTTGTCAATAAAATTATTTTTTAATTTTTTTGATTTAATAATTATTTAATAATTATTAAATAAATTTTAAATTTTTTTGCAATAAATTTTATTTTTATTTTAAAATTTTCAAATAATTTAATATTAAAAAATTTTTTTTTTTTTTTTTATTTTTTTTTATATTATTTTTTTTTTTTTTTTTTTTTTTTTTTTTTTATTTTTTATTTATTTTTATTTTTTTTTTTAATTTTTTTTATTTTTATTTTTTTTTTTTATTTTTAATTTAATTTTTTTAGTATATTTTGTAAGGATTCTTTAATTTTTTAATAATTTTTTTTTTTTTTTTTTTTAATTAAATATAAAATTTTATTTTCATTTTTTAATTTTTAAAAATAATAAATATTTTTGTTTTTTAATAAATTATTTTTTTTTTTTTGATTTATTTATTTTTTTTTTATATTTTTAATTTTTTTTTTTTTTTAAATAATAATTTTTTTTATATTTTTAAATTTTTTTTTTTAAAATTTTATTTTTGTTTTTTAAATAAATTTTTTTTTATTTTATTTATTTAATATTTTTTTAGAATTAAATTTTTAATAAAAAATATTTATTTTTTTTTTTTTTTAAAATTTTTAGATAATTTAAAATTTATTCAATTTCATAATTTTTTTTTTTTTTTTTTATTATTTTTATTTAATACACAT
The DNA here is from genome assembly GCA_018155175.1 of Sinocyclocheilus anophthalmus. Lineage (NCBI taxonomy): Eukaryota > Metazoa > Chordata > Actinopteri > Cypriniformes > Cyprinidae > Sinocyclocheilus > Sinocyclocheilus anophthalmus. The sequence goes on from JADLZN010011102.1 coordinate 1,094,324, forward strand.
GAATTAAATTTTTTTTAAGCGTTCTCTTTCTCATCAGACCAGCATTTGTTACAGACTTTGGCAGCTTGCATAAAAGTCAGAAACCTGTGCAATCCTTTGAGTGTCGTGTGCCTCTTGTCTTGCGTCTTTGCTCAGCGGCAGAGTTTAAAAAGAGCTTCATTTTTGATCTACCTCAGAAACCACCTGATCGTAAACTAAAGCAGGGTCTTTGCTGTAAGAGGTGTGGCACTGCGGTCTTTTGTTGCTTTTGTTATGACAGTCTTTTTACAGCTGACCAACAATTTCAAGGTAAATTTCAAGAGATGTTGCATCATATTGTAAACAAAGCCTTGCTTTTCTTAACACAGATTTCATAAACCACAAATATGCTTTGAAGGGTGTAGAACAAATACAACGTTTTTAAAGCATCTCAGACAATGGATTCATCATCTGGCAAATTTGAACTGCAGATGTACTCTAAGTTAATTTTACTCAATTTTTCACACATGGAATTAAGTACAATCCACTTAGCTAAATAAAGAAAAATCTATTAAATAATACTTTTAATTTGACTTGTTTATAAAGGTGTAAAATTATTTTTTCTTAATTTGACATTTTCTTTTATCACTGCACTGACATTAGCACAGCTATATTCACTGAATGAAACAACTCTTTAAAATGTAAATTTTTCAATGTACATTTTTAAGTGGACTGAATACAGTGGAATTAAGTTGTGGTAAAATATTACTCAATTGCGTCTTCTATAAAAACAAGTCATAAAGCTCATTTAAATGAAGTAAATTGAACAAGCAGCAAAAAGCATGTTCTCCAGTGTATCATAGATTGGGCAAAATGTGCATTTTCTTACATTTATTTATTTATTTACTCAATGACACTGTTAACTTTGATGGAAGACTGCACTGTTGAAAAAAAAAAAACTGTGAATTTCCGTGCTGTTCCAAGCTGGTTTATACTGTAGTCTAAATTGTCTGGACTTAACTTAGCATTTTCAGTGCTTTTGAGCAGAAATCCAGTCTAATGTCAAAGTGAAACCAGATCTCAAAATAATCCAAAATATTTGTGATTATAAAATCCAATTCCAATAGAACTGATTTCATAAGTATTCACCCCCACACACACCTAAATCATCACTGATGCAGCCAATTGCTTTTAAAAGTCGCATAAATAGTTCGCCTGTGTGTACTCAAGAGGTTTCAATTGATTGTAGTATAAATACACATCTGGAAGGTCCAACTTCTGGTGAGTCAGTGTTATGGCAGAACTTACACCATATCCCTTGGAGTACAGTTAAATCAATAATTAACAAATGGAAAGAGTATGCTCACAGCTATAAATCTACCTAGTACAGACTGTCCTCAAAAAGCAGGACGGAGAAGGCCACCAAGACACCAATGAAGCGGTTACATGACTGGAGAAAATGAGAATGCCACAGTGGTGCCCACTTCACCCATCACAGCTTTATGGCAAAGCAGCAAAGAGAAAGCCACTGTTGTCATGAGATCTCGCCTACAGTTTTCCAGAAGGCATGTGGTGGTGGACTCTGAAGCCATCTGGAAGAGGGTTTTATGATCCAATGAGACCACAATTGAGCTTTTTGGCCATCAAAGCAAATGCCATGTTTGGCGTAAGTTAAACACTGTGCATCGTCAGAGAAAAATTATTCCCACTCTGAGTCCTAGTGGTGGCACCATTATGCTGTGGGAATGCCTGCAGGCCATTATGGGTGAAGAGAATGCAGAAAAATTGGAGGAAAACTTGATGGAGTCTGCAAGACACCTGTGACTTAAGCGAAGATTTGTTTTCCAGCAAGACGGTGACTCTATAAAGCCCAAGCCCAAGGAATGGCTTAAAAACAATGTTAATATCCTTGAGTGGCCAAGTCAGATCTCAATCCAATTGAGAATTTGTGGGTGGACATGAAAAAGGCTGTTAACTCACTGTCTCCATGCAACCTGACTGAGTTGGAGCAGTTCTGCAAAGATGAATGGGGACTGCAGTGGCCAGATGTGCGATGCTGATAGAAACCTACAGACTCAAGGCTGGAATTGCTGCCAAAGGAGCATCTACTAAATGCTGACTTGAAGGGGAGAAATATGTGTAAACAGATGTTTTGTGTTCGACTGTAATTCATTTTGAATGTAGAAAATATTGTTTTGCTGATCATTATCAATCCTCTAGAGAAAAAAATAAAAACTTTTAATTTTAAAAGAGGTGCATACTATTTATAGGCACTGTACAAAATCATAACATAACAGTTATAATATGATTGTTTAAAACTTGGGCTGACAAATAAGTGAAATTTGTATTATATGAAAAATAATGGTAAATGACACAGACACATACACAACATGAAGTTCATGGTGTGAGACACTGGGGAAAAAAACAGTAAAATGTGAAACTGTAGACAAAGACTTTTGATATACACATGCACACACACACTTATACAAGTGCATCTCAATAAATTAGAATGTCATGGAAACGTTCATTTATTTATTTCAACAAATTAGAATACTTCATGAGACAAATAAAAAAAATTGTGAATTGTTAGCCTTCTGGAAAGTATGTTCATTTACTGTACATGTACTCAATACTTGGTAGGGGCTCCTCTTGCTTTAATTACTGCCTCAATTCGGCGTGAGGTGGCATGGAAGCCCAGGTTTCTTTGACAGTGGCCTTCAGCTCATCTGCATTTTTTGGTCTCTTGTTTCTCATTTTCCTCTTGACAATACCCCATAGATTCTCTATGGGGTTCAGGTCTGGTGAGTTTGCTGGCCAGTCAAGCACACCAACACCATGGCCATTTAACCAACTTTTGGTGCTTTTGGCAGTGTGGGCAGGTGCCAAATCCTGCTGGAAAATGAAATCAGCATCTTCAAAAAATTGGTCAGCAGAAGGAAGCATGAAGTGCTCCAAAATTTCTGGGTAAACGGGTGCAGTAACGTTGGTTTTCAAAAAACACAATGAACCAACACCAGCAGATGACATTGCACCCCAAATCATCACAGACTGTGGAAACTTAACACTGGACTTCAAGCAACTTGGGCTATGAGCTTCTCCACCCTTCCTCCAGACTCTAGGACCTTGGTTTCCAAATGAAATACAAAACTTGCTCTCATCTGAAAAGAGGACTTTGGACCACTGGGCAACAGTCCAGTTCTTCTTCTCCTTAGCCCAGGTAAGAGTTTTTTTTGACGTTGTCTGTGGTTCAGGAGTGGCTTAACAAGAGGAATACGACAACTGTAGCCAAATTCCTTGACACGTCTGTGTGTGGTGGCTCTTGATGCCTTGACCCCAGTCTCAGTCCATTCCTTGTGATGTTCACTAAAATTCTTGAATCGATTTTGCTTGACAATCCTCATAAGGCTGCGGTTCTCTCGGTTGGTTGTGCATCTTTTTCTTCCACACTTTTTCCTTCCACTCAACTTTCTGTTAACATGCTTGGACACAGCACTCTGTGAACAGCCAGCTTCTTTGGCAATGAATATTTGTGGCTTACCCTCCTTGTGAAGGGTGTCAATGATTGTCTTCTGGACAACTGTCAGATCAGCAGTCTTCCCCATGATTGTGTAGCCTAGTGAACCAAACTGAGAGACCATTTTGAAGGCTCAGGAAACCTTGCAGGTGTTTTGAGTTGATTAGCTGGTTGGCATGTCACCATATTCTAATTTGTTGAGATAGTGAATTGGGGGGTTTTTGTTAAATGTGAGCCAAAATCAAAAAATTAAAAGAACCAAAGACTTAAAACTAATTCAGTCTGTGTGCATTGAATTTATTAAAACAAAAGTTTCACAATTTGAGTTGAATTACTTAAATAAATGAACTTTTCCACGACATTCTAATTTATTGAGATGCACCTGTATATATATATACAGTCACATGATCTTCAAGAAATCCATTTTAATATGTGTTTTGATGCGCAAGAAGCCATTTCTTCTTCATCTCAGTGAAAAATAGTCATCGACTTTGTTTTCGTGAAAGTTGTTTTTTTTTTTAGGATTCTTTGAAAAATAGAAAGTTCCAAAGAATAGTGTTTATTCGAAACACTTTTATTACATTGTCTTTAATATCACTTTAATATCACTTTTGATCAATTTAATGTGTTCTTGCTGGATAAAAGTATCAATTTCCATTACAAATTGTGGACTGTTTCTAAATGTTTAAACAGCAGTGTTTTATTTTTTCGATTAATTATGAGCGTAGTTGATTGACAGCCCTACATTACACCTCTTGTAGGTGAAAGTGGACCATCACGAGTCCGCCGTCATCTGTTCTTTTCAGTGTCATGCACATTCATTGAGCTGTGGCCGGTCGGTGAAACTCCAGGATCTGCCTCAAAGAGAGTTTTCTCCAGTATCTGGGTCAGTCTCCTGTCCTGAGCTCACCTCCACAACTCGCTGTGCATTTGCATTCTCAAACAGACCTAACCGCCTTTGCCAGAATCCAGCGCAGAATGTATGTGAGCACAACTGTTTGTCAGCGAGTTCTGGATTTAATGTGATTTTCATCAGTGTTTGACTAGTTGCTGACAAACCAGTTGTTCAAAATGGCATATAGAAAGCTTCAAGTGGCCTTTTCATGACATCTTGAACTTTTGAGATAATATGATGTATGTGGTAAACATATTGTAACTTTCAGACCTCAAAACATCTTTTCCAGCCCAAAAAGAGCATTTATTGAATCCAAGTTGAAAATACGACCCATTCTGAATTTGTGAGACAAATGAATCCCATGAATCAAAATATGATCGTACACATTTATATATATGACGTCTTTTTGGGGGTCAGAAACTTGGCTTGCCAAGTCTTGGTGAGGTAATGAGAGGAAAACAGGATATAAATGCTATTATTCCTAAATGCCAGAACTTACAAGAGTAAAATGAGGTAAAGGCTACCAAACCGGTGTAGCATCTGCCATTCTGTGGAAACAATTACTGTTAGGACGTTTCTAAAAGCTGCAGGAGTGGGGGGAAAAAACAGTTTAATTGTACAGGTCAGAGAAAGGTTGTAAATCTCAAAATGAAATACAGTATGATTGTGTTTGCTACAGAAAAACATAACTAACATTTCTAAGTAGACCTCAGGGAAAATAATTAGATAACAACACAATGTACAATCTGACCCCTTAATATCTTCTATCATGAGATGATATTTAGGCACAGTGTGACCCAATCCAAACTGTCATCTGTGCAAAAAGAAGAGAAATGCAACCTGACATCAAAATCAAAACATCAAACATCAAGTGTTGCATATGGATTTATTCACAGAGGTATCGATATCACAAGCCTTAGGTGTCCTCCGTAAGCAGCTGGTAAGACTTCTTGTCTAGGCTGTTACACAATATGTCTCGAGCGATTACGACGCGAGTGAAGTAATTTTGTTTGAATATTATTTTTTCAATTGCTTAGGAGTTTTTTTTGTTGTTTTTTTTTTTGTTTTTCGTTTGAAGCGGCATGCTGTGGCTTGTCACACAATGTATTTTGAAATGCAACATTGTCCCATTTCTACAGAAAGAGGTGGTTTACATGCTAATAAAAGAGTAATTGTGAGGGGGAAAAACATCTGAGAGTTGTCTGAGAGGACTGTCCGTACTGTGGCCTACTAGTCAGATGATACTACATGCTTCCTTTTCAAAGATTCAGAAACATGTTGTGTAGCAATTATTTACAGAATTATATGGTTCATTACACTTCTGTTCCCTTAAGAATAGCTTCAAGTCCACCTTTGAATGGAATGGAACATTTTGTTCAGTTTTGTCAGAACTTTTTGTGCTTTATTAGCATGTGTAATTCCCTGTAGCGATGGGATAACATGTTGGGGCTGTCAAGGTAAATTGATCATATGAAATATGCAACATTTACTCTGCATTAATGAAAACAGAGGCTGTGTTTGCATGAACAATCTGCAGCCATAATCTGTCAGCATAGCCCAAATAAGACAAGTATTTGGTTACCTTAACCCAATTAAGGTTGTGTTTAGCATAATGAAATCAATGAACTTTTAACTTTTTATTGTTTATTGACTTTTAACTTTACTAGAGTAGAGAGCAAACAGGAAAATAAAAGGAAAGCAAGGGAGAACGGGATCAGGGGCCATATGTATAAAGCCGCTCAGAGTAAAAATTTTGTCCTAAGTGTGTCAAAATTCTAAGAATTACATAATTTTACTCTTATTCCTAGACTTAACAATAAGAGTGATTCATAAAGGTTCCTAAGTGTTAAGACTAGGTCTCAGCTCCTAAATTATTTAAGAGAGCTGAAGAGGTCTCCTAACCTAGTTAGGAGTAGCAAGATGGCAGCAAACGGGAGGAGATGCACACTTTCCAATGAAGATATGACGCATTGGAGTTATATGATGATATGGAATTGATAAAACGATACAAACTTGATCATCAAGATAGTCAATTCTTTCTGTAACTGACCAAGTAAGAAATTTAATAACTTCTCCCACTCTACAAATCAATGCTCTAACTGCAGAAATAAAAATAGTAATTACATTTTTTTGGCTGGAAAATTGGAAAAATACAGCAATGCACCGGTGATGACACAGTAAGCAGGGTCTTAACTATTGTGGCACTAACCCCACCAAACACAACAGTGGCCAAAAGGGATGTGTGGAGTTTTTATTTTTTATTTTTATGACCCTACATTTCAATTAAACCATCAAAAGATGAGGGAAAAAAACACTGACCAGTGCTGCCAACTACTTATAATCGAAAGTAGCTAAAACGGGTCACTTAATGTTGCTAGATGACCTCACAAAGGTGAGTTCACTGATCTATATAAATATAAATATAGATCAGCGGGAGAGTCTTGGAAACTAATTCATGTTTGTCCAATACATTTATTTTGTTGCTAGGCTTTTGAAAAAATCTCAAAAGGGGTGAGGAAGTCACTAAATTGGCAACACTGACATTGACTACAACATAATCAGTTGTTAATATTTCATTGGTCCTGTCTTGTTTTTGCATGTGTTCATAATTTCTTTGTATGACAGCATGGCCAAAAATTATGACCGCATTGTCATGTTGGCATGTTTCATTGCATTATCACAAATTTAACAATTGATTCTAAGCAACTATGCAATATGCTTACAAAATCTTACACTTTTTTTTTTTTTAATTAAGGGTGAAGATGTCAAATTTCCTAGGCCGACATCACTTTTGGCCACTACTATATGGCAGCTCTTTGACTTTCCAACTGCCTGTCAAACCATGCTGCAAAAACAAGCCACTTTCATGAGGATTGTGGGCTTTCATGTTTTTTTTTTTTTTTTTTTTTTGAGTTGTTGGAGCTGTTGATGGAAGTCATGTTCACATTAGGCTACATTGCAAAACAAGGAGACATACTAGAAAACAATTTCAAAGCATCAGTAACAATTTGTGATAATTTTGCACAATGCAAAGTATTTTTTAAAATAAATGTAAATATTAAAGTATTTCAGTGTCTTAATTAAATTATTTTATTGTAGTTTTATTGTATTGTAATTAAATGATTAGTGTTGTGCTGCTGTGACTTCACATGAGATCGAGGGCAGCCATTTTGGGTTGACATCATTGTAGTCCTTAGTTTGCAACACTAAAGTGTCACCTCAGTCAACACTTAAGAATCAGTCTTAGACTTTACTAAAAGTTGCTTTTAGCTTCTTTATAAAGTCTTCTACTCTTAGAAAAGTCCTAAGAATGTTTCGACACTTAAGTCAAAGCTTAAGACTATTCTTAAGAGCATTTCTGAGAAGTTTTATACATACGGGCCCAGATCTTATCACAGACCAGATTGAAATTGTGTATCTGTGAGCGCAGCATGCCATTGGATCTGACAATTCAGTCATATTTTGAAGACATAGTAATCTTATTTGGAAACCAGGCTTTTCCAGTGTGCATAACAGAAATATTGTTGTTAAGTGTGGATTGGGAACTCCACAGTCATGATACAACATGATATAATTCACACAGTACAGTTAATGGTAATGTGGATATTTTTACTGCATAAGCAACCCTTGCAATAAAAAAAGAGATTCACAATGATGTATTATTTAAAAAATCAGGTCAACAGTCAAATTACTGTACACCATGTAAACACAGACAGTGTCGACTTACCGTCTGGCCTGAAAACCAGTTCTGTTTGCCCGAAAGCAGGTTTTCAATCTCCAGTCTGATTTCCTGTGTTAGTGAGATTTTAGTCATTGTTGATGATTTGTTCTTTCAGATGAAAAGCCTTTCACACATGTATCCAAATAGCGACGGGACATGGATTGCCTGAAGTCAGAGCTATGACACTTGGGGCTTAAGGTATGGGGGGGCTTAAGGTAGCAATACCGTGAGCTTGAAATTCCTCTTTAGCGTTGAAAAGACATCTGAGGAAGCCCTTAGCTCTGTGATAGCACGTACGCGCAACAATATCACTGAGAGAGAATTTCCCGAACAATGTTAGCAATATTGGTATATTACTAAAAGCTTGTGTAAAACACTATACAATGCAAGATGCTTGTTTTTTGTGATTGGTTCACAGAGCATTGATCTGCAGATGCTGAAGTGTTCTGAACGATTTTTGTTTTATTATGTTTTGGTTTTATTTCCTGTACAAGGAGCTAGAGTGTTGTGGTTGGTTGCAGACTACACAGTTGCTAAATTGTTGTTGAGTGGTGTTTTTATTTTGTTTTGGGTTGGTTTAGTTTCGTTTCACTTGTTACTTTTGTTTCACTTGTAGTTTTTTTTTTAGTTTTTTATTTTATTTTTTTTTACTTGTAAAAGGTCGAGAGAGTGCTGTGCAGTTGTTAAATGTTCTGAATGATTTTTGGTTTTGGTTTGATTTAGTTTTAAGTTTCGTTTCTCTTCACTTCGTTTCACTTTTGGTTTTGATTTGTTGCTAGAGTGTTGAGAGTCGTTGCCGAACGTGGCTTTGCAGTTGCTAAATAGTTCTGAATGGTATTTTTGTTTGGTGATAGTTTTAGGTTTCAGTTCACTCGATTTATTTATTTTATATTTTATATTTTTTGCTGTTGTTCTTGCCTGTACAATATGCTAAAGTGTTGTGGGTGGTTGCAGTGTCCTTTTAGTGTTCTTTGATTTTATTTTTTGGTTGATTTTAAGTTTCATTTCTCTTCATTTTTATTTATTTTTTAGTTTTGTTTTAGGTTTCGTTTCATTTCACTATTTTTGTTTTATTCCTAGTACAAGGTGCAAGAGTATTGTGGGTGACTGCAGAGGCGTTCATGTATTTAAAGGGATAGTTCACCAAAAAATGACAATTACCCCATGATTTACTCACCCTCAAGCCATCTTAGGTGCATATGACTTTCTTCTTTCAGACAAATACAGTCGGATGTTATTTTAAAGATTTCTGGGCTCTTCCAAGCTCCATAATATCAGTGAATTGTGGTCAAATTTTGAAGCCCAAAAAAGTGCATCCATCCATCATAAAAAGTGCTCCACGCGGCCCCAGGGGGGTTAATAAAGGCCTTCTGAAGCAAAGCGATGTGTTTTTGTAAGAAAAATAACCATAATCTCTAGCTTCGTTAAACTGGCGCAGGCTAAAATCCGGTGAGAAGTGACGAACGCGGAAGTGCATAGGAGAGAGCAAAACAAAACACCAGTCTCGAATTAGAAGTACAAAACGAGGATTTGTAAAGAAAAATTCTGAAGGATTTTGATGTAAGCCAAGAGGAGACTGGTTTTCCTTTAATGCAAACAAAACTTGGTTCTCGCGAGACTAGCATATTCTCACCAGAACTTACGCTACGCCTACATCCTACGTCATCTGCTGGAACGCCAGTCTCTTGTGAACGCGAGTACGACAGAATGGATTTATAATGTTGATGTGTTCTGGGTGGTTGCTAAGGTTTTGCTAGGATGTTTTAAATGGTTGCTTACTGGCTCAAAAAAAGCCCACCTATATGGTTCTGCCGCATAACAAATGTCCTCAATACAGGTTTGAGAAACATTATGATACAGTTATGACAATCTTAAGCATCAGTTGCGAAGCTATCTGAAAATTAAATCCCTGAAGGCTTAATTCTCCCTTCCAACATCATATGGAACAACTTGCTCTGTTTATTATGCTCTCTGTTGTGCGCCAAAGCCCTGTCTTTACTCTTGGGTCAAGTTATGAAGTACGCCATATTTAACTTTGTACTGTCTCGTAATGTCGGCATAAATAATATTGTTTCCTGCTAAATGAGGCACAACGGCTTCTCTCCATTAAATAAGAACAGAATTGGTCTCGTGCCTTTTTAAACTCTTTTCTGTCCAATAACTTTTTCTAATACTAAGCTGTATTACACTAGGTAGCCTTGTTGTATAAACTAGTGACGTGACATGTGGCCAAGTATGGTGACCCACTCGGAAAATGTTAGTGCTCTGCATTTATACCATCATAAGGGCACCAACACACACACACACCATGAAACACACACCCGGAGCAGGGGGCAGCCATTTTTGCTGTGGCGCCCGGGGAGCAGTTGGGGGTTCGGTGCCGTGCTCAAGGGCACCTCAGTCATGTTATTGAAGGTGGAAGAGAGCGCTGTAAATTCACTCCCCCCACCTACAATCCCTTGCCGGAATGAGACTCGAACCCGCAACCTTTGGGTTACGAGTCCGACTCTCTAACCATTAGGCCATGATTTGCCCAACTACAACAAAAATGTAAAGTTAGAAGTCAACACATACCAAAGTTCATATTAAATACTTGGGTTTGGAGTCAAGTTATATTAAGAAAAACTAAACACTGTTTTGGGCCATATCATTTATATTTTAGACATTTCCGTGTGGCCCGTGTATAAATAAGGGGCTGAGCCACCATCAGCCTTTAGTTCTGAGATTGTCATGGGTGATGTGGAACACTTACCGTGATTTTGCCAAGTAGGGCAAAGTAGGTTTCCAGACCAGCATCCTTGTTGGTCTTTGAACCACATCTTTGTCAACCAATCAGATCAGTCGGTTTTTAGGGGCAGTCAATGGATAGGATTGGGGTTAGGGATAGGTTAGAACTGTGTTTGACAGTTCCGTTGTTCCAGGACCAACAAAAGATACGTCCTACTTGGCAAAATCTCTGTCACGGGTGCAGAGAAGACAATCTGAGCATGTAATTGGAGATTTCAAAGGAACTTTGAAGTAAATCAGGGCTGCACAGATAGTCACTTACTGCTGAAGAGAGCTATTCACTTTCTCCACACAAACACATGGTAGGAACAGAAACAGACCAATTTGCCAAGTGTAAGCCTATGATAATTATATAATTCTATCATATATATGAAAATTAAGTTGAATTATTATTATTGGTTAAAAAGTGTCAGCAGAAATCTCACTCCTGTGTCTAAATCTAGTGTCTGTTTCTACAGGTCTTAAATTGAATTCGGTCCTGATGTATACACCCTCATGCCAATTGCAATAATTTTCTTCAGTGGAACACAAAAATAGTTATTATTAAAATGTCAGAGCTACCATATTTAAAATGTGACCACAAGCTGTCAAGATCTGTGCAGTAAAGAAATACTTCATAATACTACTAAGCTGTTAAAATTGTTTAAACATTTTTTTTTTTGTCTTTGGTCATGTTATTTAATCTACAACACACCATAATTAGGATTTATGTCTTTCAGATGTAATTATTATAGAATTATGAAGTGAATAATTATATATAATTTTTTTATAAAATAATTAAACTAAAAATGTGCATGTGTGTGTGTTGTGTGTGTGTTTGTGCGAGAACAAGTACCAGAGACTTACTACTACCATACATCCACAGTCAAGCTGCGTGTGAGCATTAAGAACTACTCTGCTCACATGTAAACATGCGTCAAATAAAACCATAGGTAGCATAACATGAATACACCCTGTAGAAGATCTATCAGGTGGAGCTGGGGTTGGGTAGAGGGTTTTTGAAGATAGCGAGTCTCAGAATGTTGAGCGCAAGCTCATTGGCTGCGATATGAAAGAAACCAACATGCCTGCGCTGTGAATGATGTAATGATATCAGATTGAGTTTAGCATCTATCTAGAGTTCAGACGGAACTTTGTGACTACATACAAACACACATATAATGTAGTACTGTTTTTAGACCATTTGTTTATTTACTAATGTCGAGAATTAAGTACTTTACATAAAATACCCATAAAAAGAGGGTTTACCATATAGTCTCGAAGGACAATAGTAGAATGTGAATAAAAAAAATAGTGAGGAGTAGGAAAAATGACCCCGTGCAAAAAGTATGTTGATTTTAATACAGTATGTGTGTACAGAAATATCCCACGTGTTTTCTTTCTTTCTTTCTTTTTTTTAAGGTTGTTAATGAATATTGAACAGTTAAGCTGCCCACTGTTCTAAAGAAAAATCGTCCAGGTCCCTCAAATTCTCTGGGTTTCCAGCATCTTTTGCATATTTTAACCATTTCCAGCAAGGGACTGGTAACTTAAATGTACATTTGTTGTCTTCTGGGAAGCATAAGTATCTTTTGTTGCTTCTGAAGGGCAGTACTAAATGGGAAAAAATTATATTTCAACAAAATAAGAAAAATTTAGACATCTTCATCCTGTTCAAATGTTTTCACCCCCTGGTTCTAATGCATTCTGGAGCATCAGTTTGTTTGAGTTATTTAAAAAATGACCACCTTGCTCTTCATTGTTTTCCACTTTTCACTGTTTATAAGCTATTTTTACCACTTTATACTTTTTGTGTTGTCATGTTTGTTGTTCTCTTTAAATGCTTAAGGTTGCTGACCCTAGTGTATAGTTTTTACTTTTTTTGTAGATGTTAATGTTTAAAGGGTTAGTTCACCAAATTTTTTTTTATTTACCCTCGAAGCATCCTAGATGTATATGACTTTCTTCATTCAGACAAATACAGAAAACTTCCATTAGCTATCATACGTGGATCGTTCCCGGCGGAAGGCGTATGACGGCGCCTCTGAGATAAGAGTCTCGCGAATTTGTTAATAGGAGCAAAGGAGCACAGTTTCTTTACTTTGCAAAGGAAAAACCAGTTCCTCTGTTTTGCTATCGGAAATCCTCCCACTGTTTCTTTGCAAAATCTTTGTTTGTACTGCTAATTCGTCGACCGGCGATTTGTTTTGTCTCTATCCGACATTCGTCACTAATCACGCACGCCGCGCCTTAATTCATCCCGCCGGAAATGCATCATGTGACAGTTAGCGGAAGCTAGATATTACTTTTTATAAAATGTTAAATATGGATATTTTTTCTAACAAAAATGTATTGATTCGCTACAGGAGGCCTTTATTCATCCACCGGAGCGTCTGCGGCACGTTTTATTATGATTGCGCGAGCTTTATTTGACAACTTGTGGACTATTCAACTGCAACACCCGCAGACTGTAATGATAGAGCCTGGAATAGCCAGGACAATTTTTAATATAACTCAGACTGGAGTGTCTGAATAAGAAGAAGGTAATATCCACCTAGGATGCTTCGAAGGTATGTAAAACACAAGCTTAATTTTCATTGTTGGGTGAACTAACCTTTAAAGATAGAAGGGTAAACCCAATATTGTTTTGTTAATGCTTGGCCTTCCGATCCACTTTCGATGGCCCAACAATCCCATCCAGTGAAGTATTGTCAATGAATCAATAACTCTTCTCATATTGGATTTGGTTACATCACCACTTTCTTCCTTCCTCAGTATCTCTCTGTCTATCTCAGTTTGACTTTTATCACACTTTCCTATCCCAGTCTGCCTTTCTCTTTGCCAACCACATGGCTGAATAGAAGCCCACCTGTGTAAACATTAGGTAGATCCTGCCTCTGCTATGGCCTCTTGGACACATTCAGCCACTTTTGTTTTTTTGGGCACGCTGACTTGAGGAAGTTCAGCTTGACGGAGGGCTTTCCCTCCCTTTTCTCTGAGCAACATTTGTTTTGTACTTTTTATAGTCAAATTCCACTTTATGGAACCTTTCATAAAGTGGACTTACAGGCCTTTCTGGAACTGGCCGATGATGACCTTGAATTCTTTTAATACCCATCAATTTGGATGTATCTGCTCACTCATGCCTTGTTGACAAGTGCATCGTCAAATCACACATGTGCCCAACCGATCCCCCAAAGCTAGAGTGGTTTCCTTTCCATCATTCGGATCGACCTCGAACTGTCTTGAAGTATGCTAATGATATCAAATGATGTTTAGATAGTCATTAATCAAAAGCAGAGCTTCCTTATTCAACACACCTTAACCCATTTCCCTCAGCGTTCTGCTGTTAGGCCGATGCCTCTGCAGACAGCTGTCTTCCAGTCGCCTGTAAAGTCTGTAAAGTCCGAGCCTCATGCCAAGATACACATTCAGTTGCTGGCTCAGACAGAATCATCCCCGGTTCCTCCTTTGGTAGTGAGAGGTGAGAAGCTGTGAAGCACTTGATCAGGGCTGACGCAGGAGTTCCCGATCGTTCCTCACTCCATCTGAGCCCAGCTAAGGTCAACACAGCCATCTCTGGGCTGTTTGTAATGTCGTTGGGTTTAAAACGGAAGGGCTAAGAAATGTGTGTGGTAAATTGGATGTTTCAACAGTATGGCCTAACCTCAGGCGCTTCTCTGGGGCTTTACTCCGACTAGAGCTGTATGTTGCCTGTAGGCCTTTGGAGATGTAATAGGAAGTATCAGTTGCCGTCTTGGGAAACAGTGGCTGTCTGTCCAGAAAACTCAGCCAGGGCCATTTTAATACAAACTCAAGCTTTATAGTTGAAAGACCTTGGAGAATTTTAATATATTTTATGTTCTTTAGAAACATATATCAATCGCACTTGCTTTGAATAAAAAAAAATGTAAAAAAAACCTTCTACTTGCATTTTCCACTGGACAAATATGTAAATCTTCCTCACAGGCGTTGCATGGCATTCAGATGCTTCATTGCAAGAGTTTTTTTTTTTTCAGTGTCTATGCGTGGCTTTTTATTATTTTGGGGTTAGTATGCTGACATGACTAATGACAACAACAACATGTGTTCTCTATGTCTTAATGTTTTGCTATAAGTCATGGAGAGTTAAATATATAAATGTATCCAAAAAAAAAATCAGATGAACAATTTTGTTTTACAGCAAATTAAAATGTTCTCTTATTGCTTCAGGGTCGTGACAAAGCGTTCAAAAAGGTTTTAAATGTGCCCAAATGTCCTCAGAAGTTATTTTTTGTTGGGGTTTTTCCATACATTTTAATAAATAAATACATTAATTAATTAATTATAAATGATGCTCTTTTCAACAAAAGGTTTGATTTATTGGCTTTATAAAAGTGTTTTCTTTACATCTTAAATACATATACATTTTAATCAAACAAATATTGAAATTATATGTTTTGTACAATTATCACTGCTATTTATATTTTGAATATCATACATTTTTCATAGTCTTTTTTTAATTACATGAAAACAAAATACTTTTCTGCATATTAGTAGTAGTATTATTTCTATATAAGTTTTATTTTTGTTATTTCAGCTTTATATCACTTTGAATAGTTTTAGTACTTCAATTTATTTAGTTATCTATCAAGGCAACATTTCTATTTTTTATAATTATTTTTTGTTTTTTGTGTAATATTTCCGTTTTATTTCAGCTTTATTTAAATTGCAGAACACGATGTAATAGTTTAATTGATGACAAACAACAGTGCTTTTTACTGAGACTTATGTGTAGAATTTTAGCGACAGTTCGGACATTTGGACTTGTTATCCCAAAAATAAATAAAAGAATAAAATATAAATTAATAAATGTTAAGAAGTAAAATGTATTTATTATCAACCATTCACGACAAAGAGAAGTCAACATAAACAAACAAATTAAAATACAAGCTGACAAAACAAAAAAAATTAATAATAACCAACCATATTATATAATACAACTAATATTATTAATATTAATAAATATAATGTCATTAACCCGAATACAGATGTTTTTTTTTTTGCAGTCAGATATTTTGAGTGTCAGACTCCCCACATGTTTGCATTCATCAAATCCTGCAGTAAACACATCACCTTAGTTCACCTTTTTATATGTATATCTTCTTACCACCACACAAGCTCCTTGATGAGGCTAACATCCAGCGCATGTGCCGTCAAAGCAGAGGAAATGAGCTAAAATCAAACGTGGAGGCGTATGAGCTCGCAGGCCTGGAAAATTTCCCATTCACTTTCATCCAGAGGAGTGCGGTGAACACTTCCTCGTGACCTGAGCGTAGCAGTGTTAGTCAGACGTTCAGCCCGGAGATAAGCCATCGTCATTAGAGAGCCTAGAGATGCAATCAAAGCCGTGCGCTGCACAGACGGACAAACGAGCTTCGTCGGAGGTGTCTGCAACCTCCACGAGACTCTGAGGATCATACGTATCAAAATAAAGAGACAAAATTGTTGTGCTTCGGTTTTGTTTGGCACCCAAATTAAATCCAAATGTTGTTGGCCCAACACATGCCGCTTTTTCAGCACAAAAAGGCCTTAATTTAAAGTCCCAGCACCTCTTTCTTCAGAATCTCTGTTCATTATGACCACATACAATGCTGACAAGCTGCCTTCATATATTTTTTATCATATCCATCTCCCAGGACCATATGGATTAATCCTTTCATATAAGCTGCCTTAATATCAAAAGAAAGTGAAAGCCAATTTGACACTTGAAATGAAAGCAAGGAATAAACTTGGACAGACGGAGAAAAAAGTTTTAGCTTGTTTCATTCAAGCCACAAAAAAAACATGATGTTCTCATCATCGCGTTATCGTTTGATCAACAAAAATGGAGAAAACCCCCCACCAGGATGCATAAGCAACTAAAAAGAGGAATGCGTGATGCCGATACCAATCCCGAACCGGACTCATACATCGGTCCCCAAACCTCAAAAACACCTGGCAGGTCAAAATCTCCAGCGCTTTGAACATATACATTCATGACACATTGAATTCATACGGTTGCAATTAGATGTAACAGGAGCTTAAGCGAGCCATCTGTAAGAAATATAATGAGGCTGGTTTAGACAAGCGTTTGGATCAAATTCCAACTTGGATTACAGTGCAATCAGGGTTGTAAACTATTGTAAACATGATTCATTGAATTCATTAGAGTGACACATTTTGCACGGAGAGAAAAAGTGGACGGGGGGTCTCTCGAAATCTCCTTTTATCCCTTAATGTGATGTCTGTATCACAAATCTAGATGCTATCTGTGATCTTTAGATCCAGGGTATTGATTTGTGTAATATGGACCAAAATAACAGCATTAAAAATGCATGCATAACCACTTTAAGCCATATCAGGGTTTGATTTGTGTTTTAATGCAACCCTGTTTGAGGAAGCTTTGTATGTTATTTACTTTAACTTACCATAATTAGCCAGAGCCTTGTATTAGTCTGATCAGTTTGATTCTTAGAAAGGATGAAAGAATCTGTGTTCAGTACAGCTTCTCTGAAACCCAGCAAGACATCTGGACTGTATTAGGTTTTCATTCCAATAATTGATGGTCTCAGGACTTTAGTTAAATAGGCCCTGGCTGAATACAGTTTAGCGTGGCACTATAATCCACACGTGACCTGTGATTAGACTTCTCTGTTATAATTTTATGACCTAAAAAGCAAACAAATCATTGAAGAAACAATGAAAAGGCATTAACGGTGCAGGGAATGTTGTGGGATCTCACTCCGTTGCAGGGATGGAAGCGGTGTTGCGCATTAACTGGAATTTTTCGGGGTCGAGTATTTTCCAATGAACCCACTGCTGAAGCACTCGTGGAGAGAAAAGCACATAGACGCTCTTTGGGAAATAATGCAGTTGTTTTCCTGTCTTGGCGCGGAGCTCCCCGATGACGTAAACTGACCACGGCAAGTTCATATATTAGCGACTGACCAGTTCACAGAAGTCCATGGAGAATTGTTGAGTCTGTGAGAAATACTTTTAGTGGTATTGTTTGATCTGTGTGTAGGGTGTTTTTATATACTTTATTTTGTGCAGAATCATATGTTTGCATGTTTCGAACTGTAACTGTACTCGAAAAAATGTTGGTTTCTAGAACTTGCAAATATGCAACAAACAAGTTCAGATTCAGTTGACTTAAAACCACATCTGGCAGCTTTGTTAGTATTCTGTGCAGGAATTAATAATTTTATCTTAAGCTAAGAATAAATGACTTTCCATTCATTAAATGGGTCATATGATGCTGCTAAAAAGAACATTATTTTGTGTATTTGGTGTAATGAAATGTGTTTATGCGGTTTAAGGTTAAAAAAAAACATTATTTTCTACATACTGTACATTATTGTTTCTCCTCTATGCCCCACCATTCTGAAACGTGTAGATTTTTACAAAGCTCATCGGTCTGAAAAGCGAGGTGTGCTCTGATTGGCCAGCTATCCGTTGTGATTGGCCGAATACTTCAATTGTGTGACGGAAATGTTACGCCCCTTTACCATACTGTGATGCCTTGTCCGGCTGGAGCGATGATTCAAAAACATTAAAACACATTATAAACTAAGCATTTGTTGCATTCTTTGGGGACATAATTACGGATTATAATGGCCTATACTGTCTTTTTACGCATTGCGTAGCACCACGCCGCGTAAACATAAAACCATGTCTGCATTTGTGATCAGAGAAATGACAAACAACAAGCGCTACTCTACTCTGCTCAAAACTCATGTTTGAATCATCAGTGGCAAATTCTTTAAATATGAAAACGTACTTACAGGCTGGGAGTCAGAACAGCCGGCATTGTTGTCTACTCTACCAGGATCAGGAAACGTCCTCCGTAAAATGTACTGGACACATCTGAATATTTGGGTTAAAATGTTCTGGAACAGTGTTGTAAATACAACCGAACCACTGATTTCTAGTCGTGTCCTCATTTGAAGGCCAAACAAAGTAGTTTCGATTTCACAACGAAACACACAGTGTCTCCAGGACATGGCGGCAGTGGCAACAATACTACAGCAAGAATAAGTTATGTTTTCTTTCTTTGCGTGAACATTTGGGTGTCGTTATGCAAATCTTCCCACACAGTGACATAGACATTGTGGGGTGTGTTTAAACGAGGCGTTTTAGGAGGGCGTGGTCTTAACTTTTATAAAGAATATCTCAAATTTGGATTTGAGACTTTAGTCTTTGAAAAATTTACAGATCTTCTTTATGCACCAAAAACTTGTAACACTCCAAAGAGAAAGGAAAAACTTGAAATCGCATCATATGACACCTTTAATGATCCTAAATAAATTCGGGCAGCACAACTGTGTCAACACTTTATAATACTCAGCAAATATTTCTTTAAGCAGCAAATCAGTATATTAGAAGGATTTCCGAAGGATCATGTGACACTTGAAGACTGGAGTAATGACTGCTGAAAAAATCAGCTTTACCATCACAGGAATAAACTACATTTAAAATATATGAAATACAAACAGTTATTTTAATGGAATAATCTCTAATTTTATTTTTACTTGTTATACAGAATTACTGTATTTTTCATCAAATAAAGCAGCCTTGGTGAGTATAAGAGAATTCTTTCAAAAACATAAAAATGTACAGGACCCCAACATTTTAATTTGATTTATTGTTTGTTTGTTGATTGATTGATTGATTAGTTATATACTGTATGTATTTATTATAAATCAGAAGAATGTGAATGTTTAGTGATGCATACTAATGTAATGCATATTACTATTTTTTGAGCTTGGGTTCATGATTGCAGAAATTGTTATTGTGAATTGTAATTGTGAAATATAAATGATACCTCAAATCATGCTTATTGTTGAGGAAAGGTGCACTATTAATGTTCTAAGCAATCTGATGTGCAATATCCGCATGGTGGATGATAATAGGCAAGGCAAGGTAAGTTTATTTATATAGCACATTTCGTACACAATGGTAATTCAATGTGCTTTACATAAAAGAAAGTAAAATATTCATTAAAAAATAATCACAAGAATAAAGCAAGGAATTTAAAAACTTTGAAGTTGTTTTTAAAATTAATTTAAGACGATTAAAAATAGAAAATGATTATACATAAAATACAGTTAAATCAGTTCGGACATCGCACAGTGCTCATTCAATAAATGCACAGCTAAACAGATAAGTTTTGAGTCTAGATTTGAATGTGACTAATGTTTTAGCACATCTGATCTCTTCTGGAAGCTGATTCCAACTGCGGGTGGCAAAATAGCTAAAAGCAGATTCCCTTGTTTTGTGTGAACCCTTGGTAATTCTAACTGACTCGATCCTAATGATCGAGTGGTCTGTTAGGGTTATATTCAGTGAGCATATCTGCTATGTATTTAGGTCCTAGGCCATTGAGTGATTTATAAACGAGTAAAAGTACTTTAAAATCAATCCTAAATATAACTGGAAGCCAGTGTAAAGACCCGAGGACTGGTGTGATATGCTCAGATTTTCTGGTCTAGTCAGAATCCTGGCAGCAGCATTCTGAATGAGCTGCAGCTGTCTAATGATCTTCTTGTGAAGGCCGGTGAGAAGACCATTACAATAACCCACCTTGCTCGCGAGAAAGGCATGAACAAGATTCTCTAAGTCTTGACTGGAAACAAAACATATAACTCTTGCAATGTTTTTGAGATGATAGTACGCTGATTTAGTTACTGCTTTGACATGACTACTGAAACTAAGGTCTGTCTACAGAATCACACCAAGATTCCTGACTTAATTTTTAGTTGTCAAAACCCTAGAGTCAAGGTATGCATTCACCTTGAGAACTTCCTCTTTGTTTCCAAATGCAATGACTTCAACTTTCTCCTTGTTTAACTGAAGAAAAATTTATGAAACTGTATTTCATCAGACCTTGGCACAGAGGGAAGTCAATTGGGGCTGTAGTCATTTGGCGATAAGGATAGGTAAATCTGGGTATAATCAGCATAGCTGTGATAGGCAATTTGGTTATTTCTCATTATTTGGGAGCATATACAGGCTAAACAAGAGAAGGTGCAAGAATTGAGCCTTGTGGAACTCCACATGTCACGGACGTCCACTTGGTGTGGTGCGGAAATGTTTGGTGTTAAAGATTTAGCCTCCATAAATAGCACACTAGTGATTTCGTTAATGCATCTCTTTCTGACTAAGACCGATCTAGATTCAGTGGTAACAAAGATCAATATATCAAAGAAAATACAGAAATGATCAGATAGTGCTAAGTCCTTAATAACAATGAATGAAATGTTTAGACCTCTACTGATGAGTAAATCTAAAGTATGTCCACGATTGTGTGTAGGTCCATGCACATGCTGAATCAGGTCAAAAGTATTTAAAAACAGTTATAATTTCTTTTGTAGTACTGATTTCTGCATTATCTATGTGAATATTAAAATCCCCAGCAATAGCAAAACAGTCAAACTCTGAGGAAATCATTGATAAAATTTCTGTGAACTCTTCAACAAAGGCTGGAGAGTATTTGGAGGCCTGTAAATAATGATAAACAGAATGCGTGGAGCACCTTTCAGCACAATACCTAGATATTCAAAAGACAAATACTGACCAAATGACACTTGCTTGCATTGATAGACATCTTTAACTAGAGCAGCTACACCTCCACCTCTCCTAAAAGTCCTGCAGACACTTATAAAATTAAAGTTAGTTTCATTGAGGACGGTTGCACTGGAGCTGTCTTCTAGCCATGTTTGTGGTTGTTAAGTCATTGATTAGAAATTATTTATTCTTTAGTGAGCGAATGTTTAAAAATGCAGAGCAATCTTAGTTGAGAGAATAGGCCGCAGATAGATGAGTCAGCGTACGGCTTGAGAAGGCATATGGTGTGTGTTCACACAGGACGCGAGCGAAAAGGTGCATTGCATCACTTCGCTTAGTTACTGCGGATGTTTTTAGTGTCACTCAAGCGTCATAAAAACAGCGCGATCACCATGGTGGATGAGTAACCTACATTTTTGTACCGTTGTCTAAAAGTCCCACTACAATGGGGGAAAACAGCCAAACGCCGACGGTCGGGTCACAGCACCAACAAAGGAGGATGAATACGTTAGGATCCGGTATTAATGTGTGTGTTTCTTTTTTTTTACATTTTACTACTGTCTATAGACTGACATTATAATTTTTTTATTGATAGCAGTATCTCTGTAGCCATGCTAATAAAATACCACTACAACTGATTTTAATTGTTTTCCATGCTCCAGACCTATATAATAACAGCGGCTACAATAATGCTCTCTTCTATTGTCTGANTTGTGTTTGAGTACACACTGTTACACATTTGGACTAGGCTTAAAGTTAGGATTATTAAAATTATCTTTGTTTTAGAACATTTAACTCTTCTTCATCTTTGGATCTGCTAGTAGTAGGACATTTATAATGTTACAAATAGATTTCTATTTCAAATTATTTTGTGTAAATAATTTATTCACTAAAAAAATTGGGTTGTGCTCTTACAGTCATTCGTCCATTTTGACATAAACATTGGCCATTGAATATGTTTGATTTTATGACATACACAAGAACAAATGGCATTTCAGCCATATGTACATACCAGGATATCAATGGAGACTTCCAGCGAACCAATGCCGTTAGAATTTGGTTCATTTATTTCCCGTTTGTTTGTTTTTTTAACCGAACACGGATGTAAATACGTTTTCAGAGCTTCTGTGGAGGGAAACATTATCAGCTTGTCCTTACACAAAACCAGAACTTACGGATGTGTTATTTTGACATGAACCACTTAGCAACCATCCAGAACGCCCAAGCAACCTTTTGCACATGCAAACACCACTAATGTTTAGTTTATGTTATAGTTGATTTTGTTTTTCCTGAAAAAAAGGGAAGTTTCTTTTTTGAGAAAATACATTTCTTGAACATATTGAGTTCTCTAAAGTGTGATACCCTACCCTAACCCAGAAGTTCGCATCACTCTGGTTCCCTTAACAAAAACCCAGTAGGATCTTTCCACTGGCTTTTCCATATTGCACAAAATAAGCACTGTGACCAACAAAAGTTAGATTTTTACACATTTTGTTCATCATATAATCTTCACAAATGAATATTTGTATAAATCATTTGAGTCCTAAATACAGTTGTAGGCCATAAACGAGCTACACCACAGTCGCATGACTTCAGCGTCACCACCATTAAGCTTCCAAGAACTCTTTCAGTCTTTATTTAAAACATTTTCCCTGAAAGTCTGAGTTAGAATAGCTTGCAAGAACGTGATTATAAACACAAAGAGGCTGTAAAAGCAGACTAGTGAGTAGATGAATTTACCTGTGTGATTGAGACCAGTGTAATGTTCTCAACGACCTTGTAGTTAACATTGCAAACTGCCTTTATCAAGACAAATAAAGTAAAGTATTACTGATGTATTTTATGATGTAGAATAAAGCATGTAAATATCTTGAGCTTGTGTTAAAGGGATAGTTCACCCAAAAATGAAAATTCTGTCATTAATTACTCACCCCCATGTTGTTTCAGTGAAATTCGTAAGACATTCGTTCATCTTCGCAGCACAAATTAAGACATTTTTGATGAAATCCAAGAGCTTTCTGACCTTTTTCTGATTTTATGGAGGTCCTTACTACGTTTCTGGGCCTTGAACATGGTAGTTGTGATGCTGTCTATGCAGGGTCAGAACGCTCTCGGATCTCATCAAAATATCTTAATTTGTGTTTCGAAGATGAGTCAACGTGTTTGGAATGACATGAGGAGTAATTAATGACAGAATTTTCATGTTTGGGTGAACTATCCCTTTTACCATAGACCTCATTTCAGGTATTTAACCAAAAGTGTATTGACTTCAGGACGATGGAAGCGGTAGTGCTAAAATGCGAACTCGTTTCCTGGTTTTGTCCTACAAGTGTTCGTCATCCCTGCAGTGCTCTATTCTTATCCATCAGCCATCAACACCTCTGAACTGCTCCTTCCTTCATCTGTCTGTGTGCTCTCGTAGAGTTAATGACTCTGAAGGGTTTGAGTGCATGAAGCTCTCACATCTCTCTCTATTCGTTCTGACATCTCAATCCACAGAGCTTCAGACGTCACTCAGGTCATCATATTCCTAGGCAAAGTCACTCTGACCGAATAATTCATAAAGGAGAAGCCATAAGTTACTCAGCCTGCCTCCTCCAAATCTGCAAAGGGAGGATGTGGCAAGAAATCTCGCTCTCTCCCGCGTTGAGTGCAGACGGCATCGGAAGGAAACTTTCCAACCATTCGTCTTTGAGAACCGTGACAGAATCACATCTGATTTTTCACAGAAACAATGAGGGTGTTTGATAGCAAATTATCTCAAATAAGGTATTAATAACCTTAATATAAATGGACAATAGAAACATATACTATTAATACTGGGGCTGTGTGTGTATAATATATAAAATTTAATTAGTGCTGTCAAAACGATTAATCGCGATTAATCGCTTCCAAAATAAAAGTATTTGTTAAATAAACAGATGTGTGCGTAATGGTATAGCTATTTATTATGTATATGAAATACACCACAAATGCAGTATATATTTGGGAAAAATAGTTACATGCAGGGTGGTAAAAATAAAAACTCACCAAGTGCCGAGATGCGAGTAAAAATATAGTGTCTACAACAGGTGTGAACTGCGCGGCATCAACGCTTCAAATACTAAAGAACCCATTATAATCAGTGAGGATGTCTACACTGCACAGCGCAACACAACAAATCCCCGACAGTAAACTGCTGCCGCATTATGATGACGTACTGACCACAAAGTTAAATTATTTTTAACGGTCGCTTTGTCGCATCCAGTGTAGACAGACTTTAGCTGTTGCGGCACGACACGGACAACCGTCGCGTCCGGTGTCGACGAAAGTTTAAAATGTGGCGAAAATATATGGGGTTACGTGGAACGGAAACAGAATGCAAATTCAGAAGTCAGGACGAGAGATGGTGTTTCAGTGACGATGGATCAAAGAGAGACTGGCTTGTATTTGATAATGCGACTAACACGATGGATTGCTCCGTTTGCCGAAAATATGCAAAGGACAAGAATCTCAACAATTACTTTTTTTAGGGACAAAATAAATTAAGAAATAAAACTTGAAAACTTTAATGAACATTGATTAATAAATCAATAAATCTGTTTGTTGTTGTTTTTTTTGGAAAGTAAAGTAAAGAACAAATTAAAAACATTGTTTACTCATTGTAGTAATAACTGCCCGTTTTTGCTAAAAGAGTTTCATGGCCGGTAAAAAAAAATTTGGCTGGTAAATTTTATCACGTCACCGGCCATTGGCAGGTGTGGAAAATGTTAGTTTTATGCCCTTTCTAATGTATTTACATGTTTATATTTATATAATTTATATTATGTATAAATATATTTAATATATAAATATAACATATTTTGCTTAAATATATACATGCATGTGGGTGTATTTATATATACATAATAAATATACACTACAAATACATATATTATATAAACAAAAACTTTAGTTGTGGTATTTATATGCGATTAATTCGTTGATGATATAGATTATATATATATATCTATTATCTACTAATATAAAATATATATAGTTGTTATAATTATATTAGAATATTAGAAGGGTTCTGTTACTGAAATATTACTGTCACATTTGTTTCTGTTCTACCTGTCTTGACCTAGTTTTCCTGTGTTCCTTGATTAGTTCATTCGGTTCCACCTGTTTATTCATTATCTCGTTTGTCTCTGCTCATTTAAACCCTGTATTCTCCCGAGTTCCTTTGTCCTGTATTAGTTTGCGCTTGGATTTTTGTCCTGGTTATTCTCCTGAGTTTCTGTTTGAATTAAATACTGTTTTGACAAGTTCTACAGCCACAATCTGTGACAGAATACAGGACCAAAAACAAGATGAACTGGGCTGAGGACCAGCTGTGGTGCCTGCGGCAGGGTGGTCGGCCTTTGAAGAGGTATGTGGAGGAATTTATCAAGCTTTCCTATCTGGTGAACTGGCCTGACGCCTCACTATGTGCCTGTTTTCAGTTGGGACTGGACGAGAATACCATTTGCTGTAGTTCTCCCGTGTGGGATTTCTCTTTGGTCGAGCTAATAAATCTCATCCTGTATTTAAACGGCTCTAACTTTAAGGTAGAGGAAGTTAGAAAAGATAAGAGCCGTTCTCGTCCAGCCCCTACTGAGAACCACTGGGCCTCGCCAGCTCACCCCAGGCCAGTATCCTCCACATGCCTGGCCAATGGCTCCGGCCAACCCTATCTTTCTGTGTCTCCCCGAGCCCGTAGGTGGCCATTCAACAGCACTGGGATGCACCTGGGAGCCAAAGTGGCAGATCCTGCATATTCATCTGTCCAGTCAGCGCTCAAAGCCGCCTCCCTTCGTATGTCTCCAGTACCAAGACCCTTTCCTGTCCTCAGCCCAGAAACACCGGTCGCTCCACTTTCAAGCCCGCCGGCTGATTCACTTTCCAGACCTATGATAATGTCAGCCTTTTCTTTAACCTCAGCCCAAATAAGGAGGATGAGGAGGGGGGGGAAAATACCTTTCAGCCCTTATCCTCTCTCCAGAGTCCACTCCAGAATGCTCTCCTGAGCTCAACCAGGAGCCCAGCTCTCCGTCATCTCCGCTGGTCCCGTCAAGCCTTCCTTCATCTCTGCTGGTCCCGTCCTGCTCTCCTGAGTCTCCTTCGTCTCTGCTGGTCATTGTCCCAAGCTCTCATTCGCTACCTCCTTCGTCAGCCAGCTCCGAATCTTCCAGAGCGCCCTCCAAAATCCTTCTGGGCATGGAAAGGTGGTTTTCCCAAACAATTTTTTGGGGGCGCCTTACTTTAAATTTTCCCCCCCGGGGTTTGGGCCTTAGTGGACGAGACGCGGGAACCTGGGCCCAAGGCCAGAAGGTCTCCATGGCCTCCTGAACTCCATGATCCGCCCTGGAGGCCTTCCTTGTCTCAACCTTGTTCCTGCCCTGCACCAGCCTCCAGGGCACCCTTCCGGGAGGGGGGGCAGTATGTCACGTTTATGTTTCTGTTCTACCTGCCTTGACCTAGACCTAGACAGGAAAACTGTGTTCCTTGATTAGTTCATTCGGTTCCACCTGTGTTTATTCATTATCTCGTTTGTCTCTGCTCATTTAAACCCTGAATTCCTTTGTCCTGTATTAGTTTGCACTTAGATGTTTGTGGCTGTCCTTTCTCATGGTTATTCTCTTGAGATTCTGTTTGAATTAAAGACTGTTTGGTGATTACTCCTGCGTCGTGCGCTTGTCTACAGCCACAATCTGTGACAATTACAGTCTCTGGGGGACATTTTAGAGTTTGACTGGCAAAAACATTTGTGAATATATATATTAAAGCAGTATTGTCATTCAAAATACTATGATTTGTTAATATTTTTGTGGTTTATGATTTTTTTTTTTGCAAGTCACTTGAATTTCTATGGCGCTTCATACAATACAGATCGTTTCAAAGCAGCTTCACAGTAATAAAAAAAAAATCTGCTGTAAATCGGCTCTAAAAAGACAATGGTGTCATTTTCAGCTCAAGTTCAGTATTTATTCAGCTCAGTTCAATGTTGCAAAATGTATCAATTATGAAACAAATACAAAAGACAGCAGTGTCATTATTCAGTGCAAATCAGTTGAAGTTTTGTTCTCATCTGACAGTGTCAGTGCCATCAAATCGATAATCTTACTGAATGTTCAGTGTCTTTCAAACCCAAACTAAGCAAGCCAAAGGCGATAGTTGCAAGGAGCCCGAACTCCATCAGTTGACAGAAATGTAGAAAAAAACCTTGGAAGAAACCAAGCTCAGTCAGGGAACCAGTTTTCCTCTGGCGTAAGCAAATGAACACGGTGTGATTCATGATTCATTGTGACACCATGAAAATGCATCACATCACAAGTCAGAGTTGTAGACCGATATTTTCCAGCTCCTTCTGCTTTGAAGAGAGAGATACGTCATGCTGGCATTGGGAGATAGTTGTAGTCTGTCCAGCAAGCTGAAATATGAAGGCAGTGTTGCCGTTTAGCCAGTAGAAAACAGCTGGCTTATCAGAAGCCGTAAGAGCTATGATCATGCATCTTATTAAAAACTGTGTTGTGTTCCTAGCTGGCCCTGACATGACGTGCGATTTGTGCCGAGAACTTTTCCAGTCGTCAAGGTCTTTTCTGAGGATATGTGCCGAGGGCTTGTCTAATTGTCGTGGCCTTCACTGATATTCAAGGGCTTTGTTGTGGTTGTTCCCGGGTCTAGGTCCACCATCTGGTCTGGATATAGACTGGATCTGACTGACTATGACATTGTGTGTATGTTACTATACTAATACTAATAAAATTTAGTTGGTATAATCACTTTTTTTTTAGATATTTGTATGTATATTTTTATACAGTATTCTTTAATAGTTTTAAGTTGTAAAGTATAGTTTCAGTTTTAGTTGTTATTTCTAGTTCATCAAGTTAAAAACTCTAAACTGAAATGAGAAATACGTTTCCTTGGCAGCTAGCTAAAAATAACAATAAGGTTAAGGATGTTTTTAATTTGAGTTAAATTTGTTTTGTTTTGTAATTTTATGGAGTATTTTTAAATATGTCTAGTCTTTTTAAGTAATATATTAAAGTAATATTTAAATTGTTTGTCTATATATATTTTGATTATTATTTTTAATTATTATTTAGTCCATAAAGTTTAAAACCCAAGAAAATTGCCTTGGCAACTAGAGTCAAAATAACACATAAACCACCCAAGATTTATTTAAGGATATAGAAAAAGAATAAGAATTCAAGACAAACTACAGGACAAGTGTCATCTGTCAGGAGCTAACAAGTCATAATAGCAACTAACAAGCAACTAAGACATCTCACATATATCCCAAAAAGTTCTTATAGTTACTCCCTAACGCTGATCTTTACATCATTACATTTTCATCATACAACAAGAGCTTTCCCAGCTGCAAAATACACACATACAAATATATGAGATTCCTGCAGCTTATAGCTTGTTGAAAGTCTGTTTTGTCTTGATTCTGTCGGTGGTCATAGGGTCACCTTCATCAGTATGGGACTGTGGAGACCACCCTTTGTTCTCTCTGGAAAGAATCATTCCATCAGATCCATTACTAAGCTTTTCCCTGGAAAACACATCATCATTACCTTGTTCCCTTCTTTTTTGACTCTGTGCTTCCCCCATTATCTCTCTCCTGTCCTCTATTAGCATTTTCGTTTCTTTCCAGTTCTAACACAGAGCCGTCTGTCAGTTGATTCGTACTGCTGCGCATCATCCAAGCTCCCCACAAAATAGCTCTGCTGCCGTGCATCTACTCGATTTGCATTTCAAAGGCGGACGGCGGATGCACACACTGACTGAGATAGTTGTGAATGTATGGCTTCATGGCCAGGAGCCCAATGATCCAGCTTGATTTAACCGTTTCCATATTATAGCTTGTGATGCAAAACAATAAGCAAAGCCTTTCTCAGATCCCAGAATTGAGCCTTTTGTGATGAATACGATCAGACTGACTAAAGCATAATGCACACATGTTGGACTTTTACAGTGATTTCTGCCATCTGAGTCTCAATTTGAGATTTGTTTTCAAAAGCAAAATTTAAAGTCTTGGATCATTTTAGCATGCTCACATACAGCCGATTATAAATCGTGTCGTTTTGAGTGTCTGCATTTTGGCCCATTCCTGCAGTGTGGACATATGACGCAGCTAGGAAGACCAATGGGCTCGAGCACAGCAGTTGATACAGTAATCAGGTGTCTCTTAACTGAAACAGATTTCAGCTTTTTCTTTTTGTTATATGAAGGTCACATTAAAACTTTTTTTACTATCATTTATTTTTTTCAAATGCAATTTGTTTAGATTTTACTACTTTACTGTTGTTCTAGATTTTCAGTCCTGAACTGAAATGTGCGTCATTATATTACTTAATCATGGGTTTTTACTTTGTGAAAATGTTTATTAATTTTTTTCACATATTGCACTTGTCCCACAGTTGTGGCATTATTTCCAAAATGCCAAGCAAGTTTGCCCATTATAACTTTCGTTTATCATTATTTTATTTTATTTGTTAAAAGCTTTAATTTGGCCAATTTATGCAACAAAGTAAATAAGTAAATAAATAATTTAACTGTGTGTATTTTTTTTAATACATAAAATATTCATCACTGAAAGCCATGACAAAAGAAAGAAAGAAAGAAGAAAAAAAAGAAAGAAATGACACTGTGGTGGGATTTTTCATGATTTTCGCGAAAAAAAAAAAAAAAAAAAAAAGGACAATTCTGTAATTCATGCAATATGGTGCGTCCATATTGCTAGCGGACAAATAAAATAATTGAGTGTAGAGTGTGTGTATGTGTGTGTGTTTTAAGACACTTAATCACCCAATCTTAGAGGTAAGTCTTAGCCACGAAAAACACTAAAAAAATCAAAGCAGGCATGAATGACCATTGACATCCTGCAATCTGTCATGAACTTAACACAGGATCTCATTGCTGTCATATTGTACAATCTGATAAGAAACAGTCATAATGGACCTAGAAAATCATTTAGGGTACAGCTGGCTCAAGAGGCAGTGAAGAAAACAAGGTCGGGTGGGGAAAAAAAAGATTGGATGAATGGCTCTCTAATCATTTCTAATCAATGACTTAATAACCACAAACAACCTGGATTTTATGTTTCTAAATGAAACATGGCTAGAAGACAGCTGCAGTGCAACGGTCCTCAATGAAACAGCCCCTCCTAACTTCACTTTCATGAGTGTTTGCAGGACTGTTAGGAGAGGTGGAGGTGTAGCTGCTCTATTTAAAGATGTCTATCAATGCAAGCAAGTGTCATTTGGTCAGTACTTGTCTTTTGAATATCTAGGGATTGTGTTGAAAGGTGCTCCACACATTCTGTTTATCATTATTTACAGGCCTCCAAAATACTCTCCAGCCTTTGTTGAAGAGTTCACAGAAATACTATCAATGATTTCCTCAGAGTTTGACTGTTTTGCTATTGCAGGGGATTTTAATATTCACATAGATAATGCAGAAAACAAAACTACAGAAGAAATTATAACTGTTTTAAATACTTTTGACCTGATTCAGCATGTGCATGAACCCACACACAATCCTGGACATACTCTAGATTTACTCATCAGTAGAGGTCTAAACATTTCATCCATTGTTATTAAGGACATAGCACTATCTGATCACTTCTGTATTTTTTTGATATATTGATCTCTGTTACCACTGACTCTAGATCGGTCTCAGTCAGAAAGAGAAGCATTAACGAAAACACTAGTGTGCTAATTATGGAGGCTATATCTTTAACACCAAGCATTCCTGCAGACTCTGTTGATCTTCTCCTTAATTCCTTTAAATCAAAAAAGAGTTCAGAATGTATGATGACATTGCTCCTTTGAAAGTCAGCAGGAAGACTGGCAGACAGAAATCAGCTTGGAGAAAATCAACAGCAGTACAGAGTATGAAAAGACAATGCAGAAAAGCTGAGCGGATGTGGCGGAAGACGAAACTTGAATTTCACTATAGCATATATAAAGACAGCCTTCGCCCCCCCCCCCCCCCTACTGTCAATGTGGAAAACTAGGCCGAAAGATCGACAGTCATTCTTCTCAAACCTTAAAAACAGTAACTTAAACAACACTCGCACTCTTTTTGCTACTTTTGAGAGACTGACAAACCCCCAAATCAGATTGCCAGTGAAATGCTCTCCGACAGCAAATGCAATGAGTTTGCTTCCTTCTTTTCTGAGAAGATCAATAATATCAGGAAGGCGATTAGCACATCCCCAAGTTATGCAGAGGTTAGACATATTCGACCACAATATCAAAAAGAAGATACTATGTCTGCTTTTGAAGAAATTGATAGCAACATTTTGGAAGAAATAGTACAGCACCTTAAATCGTACTTAAACTCAAATGGTTACCTGGACAATTTTCAATCTGGTTTTCGACCGCATCACAGCACAGAGACAGCACTCATTAAGTGCACTCATCATAATAAATGATATTCGCTTAAATTCTGAATCTGGCAAAATATAAGTGCTGGTACTACTAGATCTCAGTGATGCGTTTGACACTGTCGATCATAACATACTACTAGAGAGACTGGAAAACTGGGTCGGGCTTTCTGGCATGGTAATTAAATGGTTCAGGTCATACTTAGAAGGGAGAGGTTATTATGTGAGTATAGGAGAGCATAAGTCTAAGTGGACGTCCATGACATGCGGAGTCCCACAAGGCTCAATTCTTGCACCGCTCTTGTTTAGCCTGTATATGCTCCCACTAAGTCAAATAATGAGAAAGAACCAAATCGCCTATCACAGCTATGCAGATGATACCCAGATTTACCTAGCCTTATCTCCAAATGACTACAGCCCCATTGACTCCCTCTGCCAATGCATTAATGAAATTAACATTTGGATGTGCGAGAACTTTCTTCAGTTAAACAAAGAAAAAACCGAAGTCATTGCATTTGGAAACAAAGATGAAGTTCTCAAGGTGAATGCATACCTTGACTCTAGGGGTCTAACAACTAAAAATCAAGTCAGGAATCTTGGTGTGATTCTGGAGACAGACCTTAGTTTCAGTAGTCATGTCAAAGCTGTAACTAAATCAGCATACTATCATCTCAAAAACATTGCAAGTTTTGTTTCCAATCAAGACTTGGAGAAACTTGTTCATGCCTTTATCACCAGCAGGGTGGACTATTGTAATGGTCTCCTCACCGGGCCTTCCAAGAAGACCATAGACAGCTGCAGCTCATCCAGAACGCTGCTGCCAGAATTCTGACTAGAACCAGAAAATCTGAGCATATCACACCAGTCCTCAGGTCCTTACACTGGCTTCCAGTTATATTTAGGATTGATTTTAAAGTACTTTTACTCGTTTATAAATCACTCAATGGCCTAGGACCTATATACATAGCAGATATGTTCACTGAATTTAAACCTAACAGACCACTCAGATCATTAGGATCGAGTCAGTTAGAAATACCAAGGGTTCACACAAAACAAGGGGAATGTGCTTTTAGTTATTATGCCACCCGCAGTTGGAATCAGCTTCCAGAAGAGATCAGATGTGCTAAAACATTAGTCACATTTAAATGCAGACTCAAAACTCATCTGTTTAGCTGTGCATTTATTGAATGAGAACTGTGCGATGTCCAAACTGATTGCACTATAGTATTGTATAATCGTTTTCTTAAATTCATTTTAAATCTCTTAAATCAATTTTTTTTAAATAATTTTCAAAGTTTTTAAATTCTTTTTTTTTTGTGCTTATTGTTTTATTTTATTTTAGTAAAGCACTTTGAATTACCTTGTGTATGAAATGTGCTATACAAATAAACTTGCCTTGCCTTGCCTTGCCTAATCAGAAGCCACATCCTTAACACTCACATTACCCATGATCGCATCATTCAGACGGCCCTAAGAGAGCCGGCATACACATCACGCATCCAAACTGCCTCTAAATAAAGCATGACATCGTGCAGAGCTCCTATCTCACAAAATCTGTAACTTTCCCCAGAAGAGTCAGAAAAGTACACCGAGTATTGAGGGAAACATTAGGGAGGAGAATAGAAAAGAGTGAGCGAGAGAGAACACAAGGGTGTCATCCACGTCTGGTGGTCTGGACATCATCTTGCATAACTGTCTGGCTTCAGCTCAGTGACATGAGAACCTATAGCTCTAATGACACTAATGCACTGTGACGGACTACATAGAGCCCCGGTCTCTGGTGAGACCGACGCCGGACTTTGAGTGGCGTTTGGAGTCAAACAGAATAACAACAAAAGATGCCAACTCCGGCACATCATCTGTTTTCATATTCATTTCCTTTCATCTTTACCCACACACAATTTAGTGGATTAAAGGAATAGTTCAGTCAAAAATGACATTCTGTCATCATGTACTCACTCTTGTGTCGTTCCAAACCTGTATGACTTTGTTTATTCCGTTGAGCACAAGAATGAAATTTGAGAATGCCCTGGCAAATGTTTTTCATAATGAAAATGAAATGGGATGGATACTGTCAAACTGGAAACTGACATAAAAAAAAGCAACACAACATTATCCATATGACTTGTGCACTTTATCCAAAGTGTTCTGAAGCCATGCGGTAATTTCAGATGATGACGTTCATTCACAGGACAGTGACTTTTGATTTTCTGGAAATAACAGCATTTTTGGTGATAACTTCCAGTAAAGTTACTGAAAGGCTTAAAAAAGCTTTGAGCGTATTGTTTGAGTTTAGTGTGCCACTTTTATGGTCATTTTTGAGGCTTGACAGCCCCAGTCTCTATTTATATTCTTTGTATGAAAATGAGGGGCCAAAAAAAATCTTCAAAAATGCACAGAATTGTTATGGAAAGTTAGAAAGTTTGTAGTCAGAACAATTTTCAATGTTTTTTGTCTCGTATGTTCACTAAGGTTGCATTTATTTAATTAAAATTGCAGTAATATTGTGAAATATTATTAAAAAAAATGTATTTTAATATATTTTAAAATATAAATTATTCCTGTGATGCAAAGCTGAATTTCAGCATCACCCCCAGTTTAGGGTAACATGAGATTAGAAATCATTGAAATGCTGATTGGCTGTCTCAGAAAACATTTCTGATTAGATCAATGTTGAAAACAGTTATGCTGTTTTCATATTAATACTTTTTTCAGGATTTCTTGCATGAAAGAAAGGTTCAAAACAGCAGCATTTGTTTCCAAAAGTCTTTATTAACACTCTTTTCTGTCACTTTTGATGAATTTATTGAATAAAAGCATTTATTGCTTGAACAGTAGTGTAATTTTCATATTTATGTGAACTTTAAAATTAGTAGAAATGTATTTATGGTATGTTGTTTAATGTAATTAAGGTGTAACAGGATGAGAAACGTATGTTTTACATGAGCAATCAAAATGATGATTAACAATACATCAGCCCACCCATGACAACCCATTACCCTTCATAAATCTTGAGCTGTTGTGTCTGTTAACTTTGTGTTTTTTTTTGTAAATTCAAAGATGTCTCAGCGTTGAAAAAGTCAAAGTTAAGATGGCAAATTTGTGTGGTCTTTGAGAAGACAGTGAGTTAATATCTTCAAGAAAAGTAGTGTGGCATTTGTCCTCCCTTTTCCCCCCACATCGCCCCCACTGCCTGACTCTCCCCCCCCCTACCCTCTGTGTACTCTGCATCATGTTCTTTTGTCTCATTCCCAGGGTATACAAAATAGCTTATTTTGGAAAGGACCACCCAACATCAGGTAAGGATAGCAGTGCCGGTGGTATAGAATTTTGCTGTGTGGTGAAGTGCAAAATATTCTCTGCATCCAATTTCGAAGCACTTTTCAAGCATGATATTTCCAAGGTAAAGCGGAGATCTGCATAGAACCCAGGCGAAATCTGCAATTTCTGAAAAATACTGAAAAAATGCCACCAGAGGAACATAAAACCCACAAATCAAGATAAGGGCAGAAATTGCCCCTGCAACATAAAATAAATCTCTTGGCCTGTAAAAAATTTTGAAAAAAAACAAAAAAAAAAACATGAAACGTGTCATTTCACAGCATTTAGACCTGCGCACGCTGCATTAGATTGCTTTTTACGCATTGTTTTTTTTGCAGCATTGAGCCATATAACCAATCACATGTTTCTGAATGCAATAGCCAATCAGAGGTGATTAGAGTAGTCAGCACTAAAAACACCAGAGTTTTGTTGAGTGCGCACAAGAAATTAATTTAATGAGAGATTCATTTCGCAGCTTCAGTGATTATATCCGGAGTTTTTGCATAACTTGCACTAGACTAGACTAACGTCAATGACAGACATGTTTGTCCTGTGCAGCAAATGTGATGTTTTTTTTTTTTTTTTTTTTTTTTTTTTTTTGTTTTTTCTTTCCCTTCTGCCATTTCCCCTAACATTTCTATTAATTTACATTAATAATAATTATTACAATGTCAAGAGCAACAATCGATAATAATGTGTTTTGTCATAATATTGCAACCCTATGACTTCCTGTTTTTTTTATAATTTATACAGTTTCAGTTTGTTGTAATTGGTAACAGTTTAAATTATTCCGATTTATTGAAGTAGCTGGTTAAATTTACCAATACAGTTAATAAGGCAACTATAAAAATTGCCCTGACAAATGTAAAAAAAAAAAAAGAAAATCCCTGGAAATCAATTCCTGGGGGCAAATACAGTATTGCCCCTTAATGCAAAAGTTAATTTCTGACTCTTTCAGGAACACATCCAGTTTCTAAAACCGTTCACCCAAAAAGTTTGAATCTGTCGTTATTATTCAAAATGTGTATGGAACTTTTATCATTGGAACACAGAAAGAAACACTTTAGAAGAATCCTCACGCAGCTTATATTCCAAGTCTTCTGAACCAACTAAGTTTGGAACCACATAAGGATCTTGTAAATAAAAGTGTGATTTTCATTTTTTTGGGTGAACTCTTCCTTTAACCTCTGTACACTTGAACTTTCTATCGCACCAGCTCCACCCACCAGTCGACTAATCTATCACTTCCCAAACTCCATTTATTCACACCTCACTCCCACCCGCAATCACTTCACTGCCTCATCCGCCTCCATCTCGGAGTTTCCCGTTCTGCGATGTGGTGATAGCCTGTCGCTACTTTCCTAGTCCTTGTTGACCCGCCTTGCTAACTGCCCCAATTGGCGAATTATTTGATTTTAGTTCGATTTCGTTTTTGGCACTTGTTCTTCACAATGACAATAAACAAGTGGTCATACACTTTTGCACCATGATATAGCTACACACCCTTTTCACATGTGCCCTCTGAGTGCATGCTCATCTTCCCTGGCCCCGTCCGAGCCAGTACACTGAGCACGCACTGTTTTCTGAATCCTCTTGTCACCCTTTGTTTTCCCCTCTTCTTTTTCCGTTCCCCTCTTTTTTCTTCTGATCGCTCCCCTGCAATATGCGACCCCAATCAAGCGTATGCATGATCCTCACAAAAATATTTGCGATTCCAGGCTCTGCAGGTTTTCTTGTTTTCTGGCGTTTGTTTACCTTGCCTGTACGATACAAGACACCGTCGTTAACTGAAAGGTCTCAATCATTCTTTCAGCATTATACGGTTAACATGCACAGATGTCTTGATGCACGTTAAAGAAATTATCTGTGATCCCTACACAGCCCCCCTTTGTTTCTATTGTCTTGTGCTGTCTCCTATCATAGCGACTTTGGTCACTCTCTGCTGTTCTTGCTTTGGCACCTCTCAAGCTTTAGCACCCCCCCTGAGGGAACTTAGCCCATCCTCGGACTACGTGTGTCGTTTTACTCAGTATCAACTCAGCCGAATGTTTTTTATGTTGTGTCGTTTTGCCTGCCTCTGTACACCACTTCGCAATAATAAATATCATCCTCGTCAACACTTATCGCTATCCGCCACCATTCGAGTCGGTCCCCCCCCAATATCCATATCGCTCCTAGTCCCTGCAAAACTGTTATGTCTTCTTGTCACACCCTTTCACAGTGACACTCGTAATAATCCGCGTCACATCGGCAGCGATTCCCCCGTGACGGCACCCCTTTCCTTCCCCCCCCCCCCCCCCCGGTTCGTATGGTTGTTTTTTGTATACTTGGTGATGTTGGGTAAAACCTTACAAAAGAGTTGTTACTCCTTTTACGAACACCACACAAGAGCCATCCTCACCTTCCGCAAGTTTATCATTTCTGCGTTGGCACCAAAAATGCCAGTTCGAGTTGCGCTCCCAACGAATTCTGTGTTCAACAACCACAAACTAAATGCATTTTGCGTCAGCGTCCATGGGGTGCTACACGGGATAACTCAGGCGGGTCTTTGTGGTACGAATGGTGTTACCAGTTCCTGTATTTTTGCACGTTGTCGTCTCATCCGACGCCAAATCAAAGCATGATTGGAAGGAATTTTCTCCCGAAAAAAAAGGCAGAAGGAAACCACAACAAACCACCTTTTTCCATTCCGCATTCTCAGCACCACCCATAAAATTCTCACAATCGGAACACGTCGCACGCGAGGCGCTTTAAATCTTCCAATTCTAATTTACGTAAGATCACTGTCTCGTCCCTGTGTTAGGTCTGTCTTCCACTGTAAATGGGAGCGTTTCACGCCTTGGTGACTCTGTGATGTTATCAAAACGTTTGCAGTGATAAGCTGTGGTTTCGAGTCAGCCGGTTTGTCCTTGCTATATTGTTTTAATCTTCCCTTTTATCTGTAATCTATACCCCCCCCCCAATCCTCCGTATTTTTTTTGTCCCTCGCATACCAATTACTGTTGCGCAGCATACCACACCAACCTATGTTAACTCCTCCCCCCTTCTTTTTTCTCTAGTGGTCCGAAACAACAGGCGCTGGAAATGCCATTAGATTTGCCATCGATCACTTTGTTACCTCAGCCACGTCGTTGTGTATCTTACGGATGGCTAGGGCCGTCCTCTTGCCATACCGTGAGTGAACTAATGTTCACCACAAAGGCCTTCCGACAGATACACCAATACCTCTTCTCGTAGATGCATATTAAAGTTTGTTATTATTCGGATTACTCATTATCATTTCCGACAATTCCCTTGACTTATCTGTAATCATCTAGAATATACCGCATACCATCTCGCCCCATCGCGCTCGATGCATTTATTTCTTGCGGTTGTTGACCTATCTTATTACACGGAATTGTTGCCCATTATTTTAACGACCTAACATCGTCGGCTTTTTTTAAGGCGAAACAAGGACGAAAGGGTCAGAGGGGTTTTTTGTTGTACGTGATTGTTGCATGAGTAAGCTGCCCCTACTTTAGGATTTCTGGTGCCGCGTAAAGGGTATTTGTTGATGGCCACTTCCTTACAATATACATCCACCCCCACTATTTGATGTCCGAACATCCATAAGTGCTCTGGCAGGAAGCTCTCCCCCCATGTTCTTTATTCGCCTACCGTGTACGGTTGGCACGTGCCTTCCTTCTTCTTTTTTTCTGACCTTGCACTGCAATACTTCTGACTTCCCCGCGTCTATGTGTGCATTATGTGATGATTTGTTGGGAAATCGTCCGTTATAGGTCCGTTACAGCCCATGTTTTTAGTTGTGCATGTGTTTATGATACCATTTAGTACGTCGATGAACCTTGAATCATCACTTATTGTGTCGTATGTGATCTGATGTACTTTCTAGCAGTATGATTGATGATGTGGGAAAGGTAAGAGAGAAGCATGTATTTGTGCATGTGTAGAATAATTAGAGCATGAACCAGTAAATCAGTGTAGTATTGCAGCAGACTCTAAGTTTGACTTCCTCCCCACAAAAAATTAATCAGCATTTTTGTTTTTCAGCAGGAATATGTAAATGTCCTTAAAAAACCCAAACCATAGAATTATAATAAAAGTGGTCTATATGTCTGTTGTAGTATATTGCTGGTCTTCTTGAATCATATGGTAGTAGAGTTTTTTCAAGCTTTGTTCTTGTACGTATTGTTGTTATCGTTCTTTGTGCGACTGGACCCTTATTGTATGACCTAGAGCTGTGTAACAAAGTTCAGCAAAAAATCAACAGCGTATGGGTTTGGATTGACATGGCGAGTAAACGATGTCCAAAAAGAACAACTAATTTGATTTCAAAAATCTTCAGCACTTTTAGCTATAATAACAGTACGCAAGTATTACAAATAATGATTAGGATTCATGACCAATTAAAGATAACCATCTGTAATTCTATTATCAGGGTAATTGCTCTTATAGTTCTTGCCGTGTAGTTTTATTGCGCTGTTCGGTGAAATGGCCCACGCCGTTGGGTTGCCTCGCTGCTGTTGCTTCTGCTTCTGCTTCTGATGCTGGGAGTTGTTCTTTTCCTGACGTTAGCAGGTTTGATGTGTTCCATAATAACACATTGATTTTTACCATCGTCTAGAATGTTATGTAATTGTTCATGTATTCTGCAAGAACACGTAAATGCTGGTGCACATTATGTGCTCTTCAGCTGTCAAACCCAGAGAATGATACGCCATCTCTAAACTCTACAGCTCAACTTTCTGAAGTGTGAAGACACGGCGTGTGCTCTGATGTAGCAAGACTCCTATGAATCACACAATTCTGCTTTTTGAAGTTTCTGTGGTGATCAGTGGTCAGAAATGCACAATGAATCACTCTAAATTCTGGCTTACGCTAAAGGAGAAGCAGAAGAAGTCTTGTCCATGTTCGGGCTTGAATATCTGGTAATGTGAGGTGTTTACAACTCAAATCTTAAACCTCCCAATCTGCTTGCAGATCCACCCCATTGTTATCACGATTACTATATACGGTTTACACGGTTATAAGATTACTTCAACAGATTACTACAAGTTACATTATCAGATTACTTTTTCAGTCACGATTAAAGAACTAGTAAAGTAACGCATTACTTTTTAAATTTACAAGAAAATAATTACTTTTTCA
Source organism: Sinocyclocheilus anophthalmus (assembly GCA_018155175.1). Taxonomy (NCBI): domain Eukaryota; kingdom Metazoa; phylum Chordata; class Actinopteri; order Cypriniformes; family Cyprinidae; genus Sinocyclocheilus; species Sinocyclocheilus anophthalmus. The sequence goes on from JADLZN010011102.1 coordinate 1,134,630, forward strand.
AATAAATAACGCCAGTTACTTTTTTTTATCCTATCTACAACCCTTGAAAGCAATACTATAAACAGTTATGTGCCCAACAGTCATTTCCGCATAGTGCTGTTCTGTGCATTGAGGTTGGTTAGTTTGTTTTGAACTGATAAGATGTGAACTTTAGATGATTTGTCAAGCCCTGGTGCCTGTCATCTGTAACCTTATTGAAACATACACAACACACTTCAGAGAGCTGAACACCCCCGTCCTCCATCTCGGAGACAGGCCCGGATGAAAGAATGCAGTCCTGAGGGAAATTTTACGAATGAGAAGGTACGGACATGAGATGGTGGGAAAGGCCGTAGGCGAAGTGCATCTCCTCTGACGTAACGTTCCCAAACGCCCTCACCATTCTCCTCTGGTCCACGCTGAAATGTCATGTGAATTGACAGGTGAAGTTTTTTTTATCCAGAAAGGCCCCAAAAAGAAGTCCTGCTTGTCATTGTGCTTCATGTTCTTATCAGCTATTCAACTTTTGCTGTGATGCTGCAATTTATGGAAACCAGTTTCTGCCACTAAAAAAAAATTTAAAAGGTAATTGCAACTTTTTTTAATAAAAAATTGGCAATTTGCGGCAATCTAAGTTAGTCTTTTTTCCGTCATCATTGGACTTATAATTCACAATTCTAGAAAAGAAGTCAGTAATTTTGAGATTTGGAACTCACAATTGCCAGAAAACCTCAGATTGCAAAATAAAATTCGCAATTGCAAGAAAATCTGAATTTTTGAAAAGTCCAATTGTTAGATATGAATTCGCAATTGGTTAGAAAAGTCAGAAGTTGCAAGAAAACGTAAGAATTGCTACATATATACTCCAATTGCAATGTAAACTCACAATTGTAAGAAAAAGTCAGAATTGTGAGAAAAAATTCAGAATTGTGAAAAAAAGTCAGAATTGCTAGGGAGATAAATTACCACTAAAAGTAAAATTTATAAGGTCAGAGTTGTGAGAAAAAAAGTCAAAATTGCGAGATATAAACTCCGGCACATTGCAAGAAAAGTCATATTGCACGAAAAGTTCAAATGGCAAGAAACGTCGAATTGTGAAATATAAACTCACAACGCAAGTAAAAGTAAAATGTTAAGAACAATTAAATTGTGAGAAAAGTCAGATTGTTAAAAACGTCAATTGCTATAGATAACTTACACGAACAAGTAAAATGTATAGAAGTCAGAATTGGGTGAGGAAAAGTCAAAATGATATTGCGAGATATAAACTCGCAATGGCAAGAACATGTCAAAATTGCAAGGAAAAAAAATCTGAATTACGAGAAAAAAGGACAGAATTGCGAGATTTAAACAAAACAGGCTTCCATACGAATCAAAGTTGACCCAATTTACAGTTTTAATGTGCTGCTGTTTGTGTTATTGCTGCATAAAATTCCAAATTATTTATCAAAATGTAAAATCATGTTTCGTAAGTCACATAATAAAAAAAAGTGATGGAAACCGTACCTCTGACCTAGTATTGATATTCGAATCTCTCTATACACCTGTACTCGCATACAGTAAATGCATGTGAATCCATAAACAATTATTAATTTTTTTTAAACATGAAAGCAATCAATTCTTGCCTTTAGTGTAGCTTTACATACATTCATCGCTCTTCCGCACATTTAGAACACATGAACGGACTCTTCTGAGAGAAATTCAAGAGGTAAACACCGTTTCGGACACAAAGTCTTCCTGACAAGATGACTGGAAGATCAGTAAAGCTGCAGCTCCTGAAAAATGATCCTTTTCACATCAAAGATGTGTTTTAGTTGTCCCTGCGGCCAGAGTTTGTGTGAATGAGAGCGTTTATGTTCACAGTCTGTCAGATCCCCTCGCAACACAGAGCTGCTTTGACGTCACCCTGAGCCAGCTATCTGGGGTTGTTAGCGCTGATATTGCCGTAATGCCCCCTGTAGACTTAGCCAAGTATGCACTACAAACATTTAGTGTGATGCAGCAGAGACTGCTCTCAAATCAGAAGCCTTCGCATTTCTTTTTCTGAAGCTCAGTTTTCCTGCAGGCTGTTTTTCGATTTTTTTTTTGGAGCATTTAGGTCACCTTCTACTTCTCGTAGGGAATTTGTTTGTCATGTGGCAAGGTCTCAGAGGTTTGATGTTTTGGTGATTTTTAGCTTTCTCTGGGCTGTTTTATGGGTCAAGATGATGTTGTCACACACATACTGAATATGTTCCTGTATTAACAGAAATGTGCACATTATGCTTCTTTAAGATCATTTGTGGAAATGTCAATGAACACAAAAGTAACATTAAAATACAGATGAATGACATAATAGTCCAGTAGTAGTAGTAATAATAATAACATCGGACCAATAATAGTTTTAAAATGTTGTTGCTCTATTTCTTATAAATGTACTGCTTGCATTCTTATATTTGAAAAAAACCTATACAGTTTTGAAGAATGTTGAAAAATGTAATTTGGTCTAACCATCAAATAATAACAATTTCTTTTACACCTTAAATGTATGTGACTGTACATGTTAATAATGTTAATAATACAATGTTTTAAAATATAATTTTAAAGTGAAATGTTTTAAATTAATCATTCAAAAATATTTACTTTTTTGGGGAGGGGATTTTTCACAACACACCCGAGCCTGAACTTATTAATAAATTTGTCATAAAAAGGCCGAGGGGTGTTTTTATTTTATTTATTTATTTTTTTTAGTTTAGTGAAATGAAGTTAATGCACCACTTTATTTTTGTGAAAAACTGGGGGGGAATCCCATTTTTATATTTTTTTAAAGAATTTTTTTCTTTGAATAAGTTTTGTAATTATTATTATTATTATTATGACATCAGGACAGTTCACTATTATAATTCTGACTTTATAATCTCCAAAAAATACCATAATGAATTTTAATGCAAAAATTAAAAACATGCTTATCATAGATGTATTCTTATCACATTTATGTATTTTTGAAATAATAGATAAAAAGAGCATCATGTCATTGACCCATGCACAAAGTTTCTAAAGTAGTCACAAGATGTTACTTAAAAGAGAAACTGTTTTTTGTGCGATAAATATGAGCTTCACATTTCTGTTGCCCTAATAGACTTCCATTTTAAATGTGCTGCTGCAACCACTTGGAGATGAATTTATATTTTTGGTTTTGGACATTAAGCCACAAATAGAGCTTCACTTGTACTGAACCTGAAACATTTCTTTATAACACAGCAGGGCATAGCCTATGTCTTCCTGTGCCAGTTTTGTAGTTTTATGTCAGAAATTAGTTTTTTGTTTCCCTGGATGTGGACAGTGAGGGGGCTCATAATGTTATATGAGTGATTTTACCACTGTTTGATTGACCATATTCTCTTTTTAGTACACACAAAAGTCGTCGCATACTAACCAAGCCAGAATGAATAGAAGTTTATTTCTGCCTTTAAAAAAAAAAGAATCAACTGTGACTCACTGTTTCCAGAGATTTTCACCATCTGCATCTCTTTGCCGTCTCAGTGTACAAAGGCAGCACCTCGTACATTATTTTATTCATATACGAGTAGGAGCACTTGCAAGCTAGTCTGAATTCCTTGCTCTTTTTCCTCATGCCATAATATAATGAGGTTTCCCACTCTTATGTATGTTTCACATTCTCCTTTTATCCGACACGCTTCCGTTTTTTTCTACTTCAGTCGTCATCTCTCTCCCTCGCCCATTAAAGATGCAGCGAGTAGTTAAAAAGAAGCTGAGAGGTGAAGAAGATGTTCATCTCCGCTTGACAGCTCGAGCCTGCTGTTCCGGGACGCATGAGAATTCACGCAGAATCTCACCCACTCTTTTTCTGTCTCTCTCTCTCTCCATCTCAAACTAGAAACCGAGCACGGGAAGAGAGATACATGTGGATGTTTCCACGTTAGAGAAAGCTGTTTTAAGTCAGTATTACGTGGTTTTCATAAATAAACATTTGGATGCATTGGATTGCTTACAGGTCACTTGCATGCTTGTTTGCGTTGTGAATTATAAAATCGATATTTAACATCTTGTATACGGATTCAAAGATTTCAGAAGGGTTTAACAATGCGTTTTAGCTTAGGTTTATAACCCTGATAGTGCTGCCAAAGGTGCATGCAAATACTTCCCTACTATATGTCCAAGTATGAAAAGTATGTCCAAATTTAAAGTAAAATAAGGAAAGTACCCGGTTAACATACTACAGTACTTCCGGCATGATTCTGAAATGCACATGTGATGGACACTTTACTGTCTCCCATGAGGCCAAAGGAGGGATTTGTGAATGGCAGTGGCACAACGCAACTGATGCTAAATCACATGACAGTGACATTATGACATATGTAGTATATCCGGGTTACATTAAAGGAACACTTGCTGAAAATGTACTCGCTCTCAGGCCATCCAAGATGTAGAAGAGTTAGTTACTTTATCAGAACAGATTTGAAATTTAGCATTACATCACTTGCTCACCAATGGATCCCTCTGCATTGAATGGGTGCCGTCAGAATGAGAGTCCAAACAGCTGATAAAAACATCACAATAATCCACAAGTAATCCACACCACTCCAGTCCATCAGTTAATGTCTTGTGAAGTGAAAGCCAAAATATCTATAATAACGCTTCTGTTGACAACTTGCATCAAAATCAGCCAACATATTTTTTTAGAACTGTTTTGCACTGTTTTAGCTTGTAAACGGTGCTTGATCAGTGTATATTTCTCTCCTGATTCAGACCAGATGACTTTTTCACTGGAGAAAGCAATATTAATGAGAGGACGCTTGTATTTTAACTAAGCCATGGGTTTGAAGTTAAAACACATAATAGATGGTGTGTTTCATACAAAGGCGCGCAGCTTTTGGCTTCACAAGAAGCCTTACTGATGGACTGGAGTGGGTGTTATATTGTGATGTTTTTATCAGCTGTTGGGACTCTCATTCTGACGGCACCCATTCACTGCAGAGCATCCACTGGTGAGCAAGTGATGGAATGCTACATTTCTCCAAATCTGTTCTGATGAAGAAACACATTCAGGCTAACCAAAATGTAGATGAGTTTGAAAACATTTTCTGCAGGTTTTCAATTTTGGGTGAACTATTCCTTTAACTATGGTTTAACATATACTGTATATAAGGGTAAACAAGAGCATAAATGTAGTCACGACATAAAGTTCGTGCATGACTAACAAGGCTTTGTAGTCTTTTTTTTTTTTTGTTACATAAAAAAATAAATATTTTGTCTATTGTTTAATTTATGCTTATATTAAAGCAGGTACACTTAGATAACTGTTCACGTGTAATAGTCCTAGCTCTGCCTGTTGAAATCCCATCACTCTTTTACAATACTCAGGATAAATGATCTGTACTCTTTCTCAAGTCCCCACTGCGGTTGAGACCTGTTTCTCTTCACTTCACTCAGCACTGTAGATCTCCTCCGGGAAATTCTCTTTATTCTCTTTCCTTCTCTACCTCTGGTTTTGTCAACCATGCAGAACCGGAGCTGCTCTTCACATACACACTACATACAGAGAGTATACACACACCTGAACCTCACTGAACACATTTGAGATGAATTGGAATGCTGTAAATTTGAGCCAGATCCCAGCGTCTGACCTCATTGATGCTCTTGTGTCCCACAGCCTTGTTCCAACACCTAGTGGAAAATCTCCCCAGAAGGCCAGAAGCCATGAGGGAAGATGAACTCCCATTGCCCATAGCGCTGAAATATTGAATTAGTGTGTTTAAAGAATAAAGCCATGAGAGACTGTTACTATGGTTTTTTCCCCACAGTGTTGTCGTGCACAACACAAAAGAGAACCTGAATAGTTCACCAAAAATGAAAATTGTCCCCCACCCTCAGGTCATCCAAGATGCAGATGAGTTTGTTTCTTCATCATAACAGATTTGGAGAAATTTAGCATTACATTACTTGCTCAACAGGTCCTCCGCAGTGAATGGGTGCCGTCAGAATGGTGTGGATTATTGTGATGTTTTTATCAGACGGATTCTCATTCTGACGTCTTTTTCAGATGGCCTAAGGGAGAATAAATTTTAAGTGGATTTTTAGGTGAACTATTTCTTTAATCATTGTAAAACATGGCTTATTGTGCTTATTTCTTTTATGAAATTACACCAATTTGAGTAGAATGCCATTTTTAATATATAACATTTATGAACAAAAATAATCATGCACTATAATTATGCACTTGCTAAGGTGGTTTTAGTTTGTTAGCATGGTATGTAATAGTATTACAATTCAAAATAACTGTTTTCCTCTCATTCATTCAATTCATTCATTCTTATTTATTTATAAAGCACAAAAAAAAGAATCACTGACCCCAAGACCTATTATATAATATATATATATATATATATATAAATATATAATATAATATATATATGTAAGTATTATATATATATATATAAATATATATAGGTATATATATATCTTATATAAATATATATATGTTTAATATATATAATATATATTCTATATATTATATAGTCTATATATATATATATATATATAATTGAAATATATAATGTATATATTTACCTTTAAACATTACATTTTAAAAATATATTTTTATATTTATTTGGCTTTTTATAAAGTGTTTGTTGAGACGCCAAAGACAGGTTTCCACAAGGAGGACACTAAAGTTAAAGCTAAACTAATAAACATTTTGCCCACCAAGTTCATTAGCCTCTGTGGGCTGTTTACAGTTGCTAAGCAACTTGCCACATTAATTTAGAATTAATTTGATGCGTTTGGTCACAGGCGTGTGCATGTCGGCTTCAAATGTGACTCAGATTTTACAGCCGGAGCTATCTGTGTCATACATTTCCGTATATATGTCAGATAAAGATCAGATATAGATTAGTGTAACTAATCTGAACCGGACAGAACTATCTAGTTTTAACAGGTTGTCTTTCTTGAAGCAAGGAAACTGTTATCTGTGAGCGAATGGAAATGAGGTGACCACGACAACATATTGTCACTGATATTTACTCAACGGAAAGAAGTTTGACTCTTCATGGAAATCCCGGAAAACGAAGTTCAATCTTTTTTTCAATCAGGAAGGAAAGTGCGCTTTATGGTTGGATGATGATATTTACATGCAATCAGAGGCCCACATGATGCATGCATGCATATCGCTCGGAAAATGTCAGGAGCAATTTAGATCAGCGGCACAATTGTATATTTAGCATGTCAGTGTGGTTTACCGTAATCTTTCAATCCAGAGAGACTGCGAGAGAATCTGAGCTGACTAACGTCTCACTTCAGCGCTGCACTGATGTTCACAAGTAACTTATTTTAAGCTCTTCCAGCACAAATATATGACATGATGTTTGTGTGCTTCACAGATTAAGGAAAAGGGATTCAGTAGGAAAGAATTGTGCTTGCTGATGCTGTTGTTTGTTTGAAAATGCATCCTAAAAATGCTGAATGCAGTTTGCATGGAAACTCATTATGGTTGAGCACCAGTGAGAATTGAATTCAGAAGGGCTTTTGGATTCCAAATCAGTTCCTGATTTTGAATTGAGGGAGCAAACAGAATTGCAGTTTGAATTTAATTTAATTTCTGGCATTTTAATGTTGGCTTGACAAAGTCTTGTTTTACTGTTTATTGGTCAAAGATGACCATTCAAATCAAGTAAGATTTTGTACTTTTGCTTACCAGGGCTACATTTATTTGATCAGAAATTCTGTAAAAAATAGAAATGTTGTGAAATATTACAACTCAACATAAGTTTTCTATTTGAATATATGTTCAAATGTAATTTATCTAGAAATCATTCTAATGTGCTGATTTGCTGCTCAAGAAACATTTCCTATTATTATCAGTGCTGAAAACAGTTATGCTGCTTCATAACTTTGTGGAAGTTTGTGGGAATGATTCTTTACTGAAGGGAAAGTTCAAAAGATCAGCGTTTATTTGAAATACAAATCTTTTACAAAACATTATAGATGTATTTACTACCATAAATAGAACACTTTATTTCCCACAGTGCATTACCCGTGTTAAAATTCTTCCTCTTTTCTAACTTTCTTCAACGTCCTGTATTGTGTGACCCAATTCAGTTTGAAGTCACGCTCATGATTTCAAAGGGAACCCTGGGATATGTAAAGATCTGGCACACAGTATCCATTGGTGCCACTTTATAACAACGTTTAATTTAAATTAATAACTTGATTACACTAATCTAGTCTAGTTTAATGCTGAACAGATCATTAGATTAAAGAGCTTGTCCGAGGAACCCAGACTGACCGTTTCCTGTGACGTCCCTGTAATTGAGGTGTGGGTGATGTATTTTTTGACCCTATGTTTCTGTAAGTTTAGGTCCAGCGTCTTGCATCTCGTCATCTGGTCAGACTTCGGAACTGTGCGGATGGATACAGTTCAGAATGGGAGGAGAGAACACAGCGGGCTTTGTTGCGGTAGAGCGAGAGGAAAACCTTGGACCGTGCCTGCGGAGGAGAAGAGCGTTCCCGCTCCCTCGTTCACCACGATAACAGCTGAGGAGAAGCAGATGTGGGAGCAAGAGGCAATTATGAGCCTGCGGCCAGTCGATCAGAAGCGAGGGAGGGGGACGTAGAGGATGTGGTTAAGGCATTGCTTCTAACTGCCGAGGCTGCGAAACCATACACACGCACACAATCATGTTTGAGATCTGTTGTTCCCTCCTTTTTTGGATGTTTCTTTTATTTAAATGGCCGTTTGACTCTCATCTTCATGTTGCCGCATTTCCTGTGTGGAGTTTTCTCTGCATCTGTCTGGAATCTCTTATCTTAATTAATGTAAAAAGTCGCCAGTACCTGTCTGCATAGTTCGTTTTGTGATCATTTGGGTCCATTTTGTGGATCATCATGTCCTTGACCCAACAGAAGAAGGCAATGCATGGCAAAGAAACCCAAATTAGATCTCGATCTGTATCATCTCAGTTGTTTAGATAGGAATAGGTTGAGAACAAATTGAGACTTTTTAGAGCTTCCCCCTTCTTAGATTTTTCTCCTGAGAAACCGTTATCTTGTTTAGATTGCATTATGATCCTAAATAGTTTAACCAAAAATAGCCTCACCCTAAGGTTGTCCAATATGTAGATGAATTTGTTTCTTCATGGGGGAGCAGATTTGGAGAAATGTATTATTACGTAACTTGCTCACCAATGGATCCTCTGCAGTGAATGGGTGCCGTCAGAATGAAAGTCCATCATTAAGATGTTTTTAGTCCATAATAATGCTTTCTCCAGTGAAAAAGTCCATCTCCTGTTGTCCTCTCACATCAAAATCCACCCAGATATCTGTTTAGAGCTGTCTTGGCTTGTAAACAGTGCTTGATCTGTGCAGATTTCTCTCTTGATTCAGATGATTCAGAACCTTTTCACTGGTGAAAGCAATATTATTGATAGTGGACTTGTATTTGAGCCAGAAGCAATGTTTCTTTTAAATGTATTTAATCAGCCATTTAAAACTCTCATTCTGACGGCACCCATTCACTGCAGAGGATCCAATGGTGAGCAAGTTGATGCTAAATATGCTAAATTTCTCCAAATCTGTTCCATTGAAGAAACACATCGGGTGAGTACATTTTCTGCCCCTTTTAAAAGAACAAAAAGTGTCCCATTATGTTTATGGACAATTTGGAGTAGTAAAATAATACATCTGGGGATTAAAAAATGAGCTTCCAAAAAAGCAGAAGCACACTCTTCAAGAAAAAGTTACACAAAGACGTTAGTTGAGTTTCGAATTGTAAAGCAATAGATATACTGTTGAAAATGAAGACAAAAATATTTGGACACTTGGTAGTTACTCAGCTGAGACATCTGTGTAAATGTGAGGAGAACTGACTTAATACTTCCACTAAAAATCAACACAAGTTAACTTTGAAAAGTGAAGGTTGTTCATGCATCATGTTTGCAGTTGCCACTTTCATGTTTTGCTATCTATTTATAACGACATGCATGAAGTATGAAATGTGTCTTTAGTGTCCAAATACATATTAGGCTCACAATATCTAGGGCTGACACTCCAGAAATGACTCTTTTACGACAGGCTGCTCCATGCTCCTCTTTGTCACATCAGAAGCACGCTGAATTAAAGAGAACATATGGAAATGATTATGTACTGTACTGTACAGCCTGAATCTAAATAGAAAGTAAGTGTTTTTGCGCCGTCACTCTGGCTTCTGTAGCCCACATTACCCTTCTTGTCTGTGATCTGTTGCATGTCTTGTTTTAGTCCGTTTGAAGAATGAGACTTTCCAAAGTGCTATTAATAACAAACGACAGGCCTCGCCTCTGGTCGACACGCACCATCTCTGTTTTGAAAACCGCATGTCTTTTGTGCGAGGCCCCTGAAAACACTTAAAAAAGCGCTGGATGTTGGAGGTTAAGCAATCAAGACACATTTATGGGATGCGTTTGGCTCCGGCACTCATGGGAATGTGACCTGTAGCTGCGTAGGAGACGGCGCTCATTCAAAGCAATAAGGAAGAAATGTGTGAAGTATGTAGGTGTGTGTCCCTTATTGCGAAAAACGATTCATGAATGCCAATTGTCTCTTTCCTTTTTCGTGGAACAAGAGCCGGTTAAATCGTAGAATTGTGGGGGAGGAGAAACAATTAGTTTCAGTAAAATTAACATTTGTGGAAGAAAAGAGAAGTACGAAAAAGGAAGCATATGCAAATAATGCCTAATGACAGCAATATCTGAGTTTTGAGGAAGTGACCCAGATGAACTACTCATCCATTTTGACATCATCTTTCTGTAAATGCCACATTTGGATAGCGTAGGCTGTGTTTATATTCCAAGATTGTAAGTCGGTTACTTTATGGACTTTCCTGCAGGTTTGATGTATATGTAACCGGAAGTAGCCATTTCTTCGAATGCCCCTCCTACACTTAGTTGTCTTTGTTTAAAGTTCATTGTAAATGTTTTGTATTTTGACTATCATACTTTTTAAATTGGGCCCAAATTAGGTACGTTCTGCCACGTTCAAGCTCTTGACACGCTTATTTTAGGTATGATTAATCGTTCTCGCGTATAGTGGCATAGGTCAGAGGTTTTCTTATGGGGGTCATGGGAGGAAAAATGGGCTGTTGATATAAACTTGGTTAAACCAAAAATTAAATATTTGAATTAAACTGAGCAAATAAAGCAAATGTTGTGGAATTTTAAATAATTGAATATTATTTAAAATACAAAAAAGAAATAAAAATCAAATCTTCATACAGTTTTGTAACAAAAATAATAAGTAAAAATTATAAGTAAAATAAATACAGACTGAAACGTATTGAATAATATAGACCTTATAGACACCTTCAACATTGATAATAATAATAAGGAATGGATTTCAGAAGGATCATGCCGTGTTGGGGAAAGTTACCTTTAAGTAAGTAAAGCATTACAATATTGCGTTGAAGTAACTTATTGCTTTACTAATTGCGAAAAGTAATGCGTTACGTTACTTTTGCATTACTATTTGTCAACTGAGCTGGGCTTGCTTGTTTATTTTTAATAACAAAAACCCACAAGTTATATTTTAGGCAACTGTAAAGGCCAATTCCCACCAAAAGTGAAATGAATAAGTGTCAGCCTGAAAGAAATGCCTCTGCCTATGCACTTCACTCCTGATTTCTCTCGACACGTGCACAGGAGAGCCGTCAGTGAATACATAGGAAAACAAAGTGTTACTTATTTGGAAAAGTTGCTCAAATATTTTCTTGTAAATGCTTTGCTTTACTCTTTTAAAAAAGTAATCTGATACCGTAACAAGTGTGTTAATTGTTAGGCATTACCCCACACTGGAGTCATCTGACCACGAAGACTGGAGTAATGATGCTGACAATTCAGCTTTGCATCACAGGAATATATTGCATTTTAAAATATTTTACAATTGAAAACAGTTAAGCGCAATAGCCCCAAGAAGCCGTGGTTTATAATGCCCTAAGCCCCAAGAAGCCGTGGGTTTATAAAGCATAACCCCAAGAAGCCGGGGTTTATAAGCAATAAACCCCAAGAAGCCCGGGGTTTTATAAAAGCAATAAGCCCCAAGAAGCCATGTTTTACAGCAAAACCCCAAGAAGCCCGTGGTTTAAAGCATAAACCCCAAGAGCCGTGGTTTATAAAGCAATAACCCCAAGAAGCGTGTTTTAAAGCAATAAGCCCCAAGAAGCCGTGGTTTATAAAGCAATAAACCCCAAGAAGCCGTGGTTTATAAAGCAATAAACCCCAAGAAGCCGTGGTTTATAAAGCAATAAACCCCAAGAAGCCGTGGTTTATAAAGCAATAAACCCCCCTAGAGCCGTGGTTTATAAAGCAAAAATCCATGAAGCCGTGGTTTACAGTGAATTTATAACAGCTAAGGGGCATTTTAAAACCCCCTTAGCTGTTATAAATTCACTGTAAACCACAGCTTCATGGGGCTTATTGCTTTTATAAAACGGTTATTCCATATATGTGTAAGGTTCACAAAATAAAAAAAAAAAAAAAAAAGAGCAAATAAGTGTAATGATATTAATAAAACAGTATTCTTCCACCAAACAACATAGTTCCTCAGAAACAGTTGTGGCTGCTACAAAGTGGTTGCCGAGCAACACACAGAAGTAAACAAAGGTGTGTGTTTGTAGAGTAATTTACAACAGCGTCGAACGTGGCTCAACCAATCAGAATCAAGGACCGGCACTATCTGTTTTATAATGTATTATTTGATCTAATTGGTGAACATAAGGCTGTATTGAACGTGAATGGGGGATCATTATATTAGGGTTTTTTTGGCATCAGAAAGTTTGAGAACCTTTGGCATAGGTGACATGATATGTTTCTTTATGTTAAGGTTTTACCATTGGTTATCATGTGTGTTTGTTGATTGGGTGGTTCTGGGAGTCACGTATTTGATTCAGAATTCCAGTTTAAATCTTCGCTGTTTACCAAAGGACCTGCGCTCTATCAGATAACAGCAACATTTTAAGCACGCATACTACGAAATAACAATTATTTGACTTCATTTATTGTTTCCACACAGGTCCTGCTGTGCGCTACAGTAGCTTTGAGTCCAGCAATCCGATGCCGCCGCCTGTGATTGGCCAGCACACGGTCCAGGTTCTCAGAGACACATTGGGCTACAGCGATGATGCCATAAACCAACTGCTAGCCTCTCGGACCGTCACTCAGAACAAGGTGCAGTGAGAGACGTCTCATCGACTGAGAGAACAGTCCTGCTGAAGGGAAAGGAAAATACTGCCTTCTTTCTTGGCACAGTGGTGATAATGTTGTGATTAAACTGGTGAATGTCCATCTGAGAGGAAACTAAATGTAAAAAGTAATGACTTAATGACACGTTCAGTTCACACGTAAGAATGTGCACTGCTGAATGATTTCAGTCTTCAAATGATCAATAATGTGCAGACACTTTATTCACATCCAGATTGAGACCCGTACTGCCTGTTCCATAATTCACCCCATAATCAAAAGTATAAATTGTATAAATATGTTTGTTTAAAATGAAGCCTATTTTTAGAACCATTACAATAGTTTTTTTTTGGAATTGTGATATCGGGGGGGAATTATTTTTTTGTGATCTCTCGCAAAAATGTTGCGTTCCCTCAAGAAACTTTTCTCTCGCAAAGATATTTGACTATTTGATATTTGAACATGCTACATTGTGAACGTACGGATCTGTATGAACCACTGCAAGCTGTAAAGTAAACAGGAAGTGTTTGTCCGAACTCAGCGGGTTTCTCGAGGGAATGCAAAAGTTTTGCAAGAGAATAATTGCAAATAATTTTTCCTCCCACCCTGAATTCTTTCCACCACCATGTCCCTTTAGGGGCTCCGAAATTCTCAGCGGTAATAATAATAAAAAAAAAAAAATAATAATATAGTACTACTAAACAGTTGTAAGCATATATCATGGTAAGTGTTTGTAAAATAACACAATGCAAAAATCTCAGTTGTGCATAAAATGTAGTTATGCACATTTTTTAGCAAACGTTCTCAATTTTGTTTTATTTAGTACGTTTTATTATTTATGTTTTTATTATTTATTTATTATTATTATTATTAGTTTGGGGTGAACTATTAATTTTAATTGGGAATTCACCCCTAACGCTATAATAATAAATACACGTTGATTTATTACCTCTGTAATAATAGGCTTCATTTCAACTACCTGGCACAAGCAATATAAAAATAAGCTTTCATAAAGAAAAGCAATATAACAAGAGATGGTTTTATGAAACGGTGAGGAGGTGATTTTAAATGAATGTTTTAAACATTCTATAAGATAAGTACTGTTCATTACAAAATGTAATCTCATTTAAATACAAAGTTCTTATACAATATAAAGTTGGCATCAGCTCTTTATTGTCATAAATAATGTTTCATGCCTGTACGCTATTGCTACAGATATGTGTATGCGAGACACAAATGAAATCCACTTTGTAGAATGGCCCAAATTGTACATTTCATAATAAATATGACTGACAATGTTTATTTATATTTGAAAATATCATATTTGTATGCTTACTAACATTTTAAAATCAGAGACAAACAGCACAGCAAGCAATCAACCTCTTGTTGCTCTACAACATCTTATCTTGGGCCGAAAGGTTAATCTCTGTAATTCATCATATGCAGAGAGTATATTTTCCATGTTCAATGAAATCACAATGTGTCTTATCTGTGGCTCGTTAGATCTGAAATGGTCCAGAAGTGCTGCTGTCTTCCGTTGAGTATATTATTCCCATCATTGTGCGCTGTGAGCCGTCCCAGGTGCGAGTTGAAGGCGCAAGGTCACTTCACTGTCTTCTCAAGGCTTTTGGCTCTACACTAATGCATGGTGGGACTGTTTAGCCGTGCAGCGGAATAAGCACCGTTTCTGATGTGTAACTGCCAAATCTTTCATGTCCGTTTTCCTGCGGCTTGGGACACTGACTCATAACAGAACAACGTGAGAGAATGCAGAGAGCAAGGCACGAGAGCCTTCCATTGTTAAGCATTATAGTCGGCATGAAATTAAAATTCTATTTTCTAAATGCAAGTTATTGATCTTACTTTAAACAATTCAACTGTGCATATGCTTCATTTTTTAACCCTGACTTCTCCAATCATTTCTTACAATTGACCCCAAGCTTGCACACAAGCGTCCTTTCAACCAACAACCATTGCAAGAACCTAGCCCTGCTGCCATACCATTTTTTGTTTTGTTGAACTCCGATATACAGGGGTCGGACACATGTATAGGCAGTCATTTCATTATTAAGGTGTTTTACCGCCATTTGCCTTTAATACAGCTTCAAACCTTCTTAGAATAGATTCATACATCTATAGTCTCCGGAACATCTGCCAATTTTTTTCAAAGATGTTGATGTCGGGAATCAGGTGACTGTCAGGTGATTTGTCTGAAGTTCATCGTGGGGCTCCAGCTGTCCAGGTTTTATGATCATGACACCATATTATCTGCATTTTAGCATTAGTGTCTGTGATTGTAGTTTTAGCAATTGCAGCTCTTTCATGAATGTTGACTTTGTGAAGTTCTCAGTGGTGTTTTTGTGTGTGTGTGTGTGTGTGTGGAAACTGAATACTGAAGTTTGCTGACTTTTTTCTGCCGTAGTTCTGTGGTGTTTGGACACAGACCTTTTTAATGTGTGACGCTCTCATTCACTTTCCATATTCAACCACTTTTCGTCTTCGCTGATGAAGTCTTGCAATGCTTTTTATATGCAGTCATATTCATAAAGACTGTTGTTCTTAAAACACCAAACAATTAAAGTTACATATGCAAAATTATGATTTGTTCATTATGGAAGTCTGACAAATCAGCCATTTCACACATGGCTTGTACTAAACTATGTTGAACTTACACTGATATACAGACTAGAGAATATATGTTACAAAAGGATAATTGTTTTTCACTGTAGCCTAAACTAATCATATTAACCTCTATAATAATGGCTGTTCACATTATTATGTCACAGGAAATGATGTCACTACTTCTGTTTCATCTTGGCTTTAATGTATAACTGCTGCATTTGGAGCCTTTTAAGTACTTAGTTTTAAAGTAAATGACTAAAACTATTAGTGCTACTAACTTTACTAACCTTCTGGAAATGAAATTTTGAGCCAGGAATTGGTTTAGGACTGTTTGGGTGTGTTGATGGAAGCAGCTCCATCTGTATTTTGATCATCGATCTGAAACTGATCCAGACATAGGGTGCGTCTCAATCAGCTCCCTAGCACCCGAGCTCGTGAATCAGTAGATCATGTATATGAATTTGTTCACTTGTAAGTTCCCTGACTCGCTGCACGTTGGGACAGTGGTCACTCGAATTCCAGTGACATGACTACATACAGCGTCAACGGACAACATAGTAGAACATCACCGCTTGAATTAATAAACAACAGACAGGACCGATCTCTTTTTGATATAATTTTTTATTCTCTTTAAACACATTGTTCTGTTTCATGTTCTTACAAAATTTCAGCTAAATTTTAATTATAAATGTTAATTAAATGTGTTCATTACCTGTCTAGCGATGTGTATTTATGTTGAAATATACTAAAAAACGGTTTGTCTTTTCAAATCTTCTATCGGGTGTCATTATATTTATCGATTTGGCTCGTGTGGTTTATGTTTCACGCTTCAGAAATGTGACATTATTTCTAGTAAGGGAGCATAGTGAACACCTATGCGCCCTAGCTTTTTGCAGTGCATTGTGGGATTTTTCAGGGAGCGAACATTCCAGTGCACTGGAAGGATTTTGCAATTGAGACAGCCCTTAAAATGCCCTGATCAGTGCCCTGACTACTGAACAAGGGAGCTGATTGAGACGCACCCATAGTCTTTGACAAAATCTCAGCTTTTTGTTCAAAATGTTGTTTTTGTGAAACTTACCCCTATTCAAGTGTTAATAAAAAAATCACTGGTGGGGAAAGAGTTAACTACTTTCAGTAACATGAAAGTCTACTACTGGTGTAGTAGTTTTTCAGGTGTATTTAAGTTCAAACTTGTCATCTTAATTGAAATTTATTCAAATTAAATTAAAATATGGCAAGTTATATCAAGTAGGGATGTTCCTATCAGGTTTTTTGTGCCCCCGATCCAATCTGAGTCATTAAATAGTATCTGCCAATACTGAGTCCCAATCATAGTATTTGGTGCACACTTCAAGTATGTTAAAGTTATTAAAATCAAACCAATTTATACAGGGATGCGCAGAGAGTTTTATATAAATATCTGTATTCATATATGTGTATAGATAGATTGATGATACAGAAATTATAGAGAGAAAAAGAGAGATTGTGTGGTCAGAGTTATAAATATAGGACTACTGATAAAAACTTTGTATTTTAGATGTACAATAAGCAGAATAATTGCAACATAAAGGGGAAAAAGTGGAGATAAGGTTAGAAAGCATGAAGTTCGTGAATACCAATCTGTCAGTCAAGAACGAAGCAAGACGCAATCCATATGACAACGATATCTCAGATAGTCTGACGGTAAAAGTAAAAGTAAATATATGAGTGATTCATTACTAAAGTGTGCATCATATACGTTAAACATGAAAGCTGGAATGTGTGTGCCAGGCACTAGAGCAGACCTCACTGGCCCTGTACCAAATTGCACCCTACACCCTTGCAGACTTCGTCTGACTCCACACTTGTTCGGCAGAGGTGCACATCGATGGCGTATAGCGGTGGCAAAAGGGGGCGCTCATGAGCTTCTGAAAGTTCAAATGAGGAATGGGACACCCTACGGTCTCTTGGACTTAACAGACATGCACATGCGGCGGTCATTGTCCACAAGACCGCAAGTGCACATGAAGTGTGCCATATGAGACAGGGCCATTGGTTCTCGTGCATCACGCATGGACATTGAGCGTCAATTTATCCTTTTAATGCCGGCTGGCAAACCTACCGGAACCTACTGCATGACACCGGTGTGACAGCTGACGTAAAATAAGGATCATGCATAGGAGACCTGATACCGATCAGTTAAAAAAAAATGCTTAATCAGCCCCGATCCCAATCCTTGAGATCGGCTCGGGATATTCCCTAATATCAAGTGACAGATTGCCTCATTCTTCGAGCTTTTAGAATCTAACGGCTCTCACAAGTTTTTGGGACAGTTGCACACTTCCAAATCTCCACAGATGAAGTATGTTGTCTGGAACTGTTGGCCTACTGAATACAAAAGACAGGTATGCATTTTCAGGTGCAGGGAATGTGTTTTAATGGATACGTTTCTCTCAGGTTGGAAAGTATCGAGGTCCTGAGCCTCGTTCTGACGACATTGTGAGAAATCTGCCCAGCTCAGTGCAGAGTTAAAGAGAGTTTTCCTGAATGAGTCATCTGTTTATACTGTTCCAGTTCATTTCACCGGAGACTTTTTTAAATAAGTCCCTTGGACGAAATAACGCTCAAATCATAATCTGCACAAGGTCGCAATCTCAGCCCTAAGGTCCTTCCATTTAGTTAGAACGGACAATTAAGACTCAAACCAATAACCTTTTGCTGACATAATAATGGTGTGATCAAATCCCAGAATGTCTATGAAGAAACAGATGTCAGCTCTCCAAGGCTTCGCTGGGGAAGACTTTCCAGCTTAAGTTGGCTGTTTTAATGACAGCCATGGATAACGTCGGTAACTGTAAAGGTCAGAACTTGGCAAAGGTCAGCGGCGTCCCCGGAGAGCGCTGCAAAAACTGAACGAGTCTGACTATCAGAAGTCTAGCAATGCAAAGAGGCCAATTACTCCCAATAAAAGCGGGTGGAGGTGTGAAGGTTACGATAACCGAACTCAATCTCCTCTCCTATCGCCACGAAACCATTGTTTGTTTATGTTTGACGTCGCTCCGCGCTTTTTCTGTGTGCCGAATCTCAGGATGCCCGGATATGAAGTCCGGGGAGAGCGCTGGGAAGTGCTTTCCTGTTTTCAGTTTGTGTTCCGCTGACACGTTCGGAGAAGGAAACGGGTTATCCAGCCCGACCAGCTGCACATGACATTAGCCTCCTCCCTGCATCCCACGCTGCACCTCTCAGTCCTCAGCCAATGGGAGGTGACCCATGCTGCCGCCACTTCCAATTTTGCATGTGTAGACCGTTGCTATGCCAGCGGAAGATTTCTGGAGCAACCAGCGAGCACCGAAATGAACTAAGCAGACCTAGAGTGAACCTGCGGTTTTAGAGATGGAAAAAGGACAAAGAAACTGAAGATAAGGATTGGAAAACCATCTGCACAGCAGCCCAGAGCAGGCGTGAACTTCTTAGCCACTTGGGTTCGGAGGTACCAGGTTGGCGTCCCAGTCTGAAGTTGACAGTGTCCTTTTGTAGAGTTGGGATTACCACTGAATTCCATGACTTGCCATGATGTTGTGGTGCCCAGATATGACTGAAGTCAATGGGATTGATTCAACCGGTTCATCACCTGTTAAATCAAGTCTGTATTCACTTATGCTTTTATCTCACAGAGATTTCACCATTTGCACACATTTAGGATGCTCTTACCTCCAGTCTGCTGTCCACCCACAATCCCCTGCGTGAGCCTGCCTCTCTCAACTCGATAGACTCAATAGAGTGGCCCCAATATCAAAGCAATATTGAGGAAGGCAAAATCAGTCCAATAATGTTTTTGTATTTAAATATCTAATGATTTATGAATCCCACAGCCTTTAGTCTCATAAGAGAAAGTGAACGTGAGAGTGAGTAACCTTGTGTGTGTGGTGAGTGTGTGTGTGTGTGTGTGTGTGTGTGTGTATGTGGGTGTACAGTGTTTCTGTGTGTGATTTCAAATGAACAGTGTGGGAGTGCTGAGAGGAAATAGCTGTGGTCCGGTCTGCACTGAAGCGCTGATGACAATCTCACACACAGTACAAGATATTCAGGAAAGTCCGTCCTGTAGACAGAAGGTTTTTAATAATTTAATTTTTATATATATGTGTTTTGTGTGTGTGTGTGTGTGCGCGTGCATTTAAATAAATATGAAATATTTTATTTTATTTGTACTTTTATCAAACTATAAATCTTTTACTCGCTCTCGAAAATATAAAAATAATATATTATGCTATATCTACAATATACCAATAATAAAATGTATTGCAGATTCTTATCATTATTTTATATATTATATATATAATATTAATATATATATATAATATTTATACTGTGTGGGTGTGTGTGTGCTGTATTACATAGCAATTATTTGAAAAGTATAGAATATTTTTGTATAAATATATAAGAGTGAGAAATGGGATAGATACGAAAAAACATATTTGACAAAATTAATTTAATAATGAAATATCATATTAATAATTTTCATGAATTGTAATGTATATGTTTTATATAGTCAATACATGTAATTGAATACAGATTTAATAATATGGGTCAGAAATGAAAAGGGGTTTTCTAGCATCAAAACAATAAGAATGTAATACAGTTGTATTTTTTGCCCCATACAATTAGAATGCATCCTGTTATTTGTTTGTTTGTTTGAGGCATGAAAAGAAAAATGTTAGGGTGATAAAATACTGTCCTGATATCATGCTGGAAAAAAAAAAAACATGACCATTTTTACCATGATTTACAGAAAAATGGCATTCATTGTGACAGTAGTTCATATACTATAACATCTCACCAGGCATATTTAGAACAAGAATCATTAATGACATTAAAAGACGCAGGCCCTGAATACTAATAAAATGTGATTTTAAATCTTTACCAATCTTTGCCACTATCCTTCAAACAATAGGTTTTACCCATTTGTCTGCAAGAAGTTTTTGATCATTTAAAATATAATACAATTTTGAATGATTACTTATTCTTTTATAGATTTTAATAAGGTAAGAATAAATATGTTGTTTCATTTTTATGTCAATATATCTGTTACATTGAATGACGATGGAACATCACTCATATTTTATTTCCACAAACGTTTTTTGAAACATTAAAGTAGACACTTTACTTGCATGTTTTCTATGTAGGCCTGTATAAAATCACTTCTGTAAATTTTGTTGCCTGTGTGCATCTCTGAATTGCATGTTTCTTTCATCATCAAATAGTCAGGCTATTATTCTGACAGGTTGGCTCGTTTAAACCATGTTTTGGCTGTTTTATTTACTCGGCAAAGCCAATTTTCACTTGCATTTTCTGTTTGACAGGTGTTCCTTTTGAACCTTGTGTACTCCTTCCCAGAAAGTTCACGCGAAGCAGCTGGAGTGGTTCACTCGTTAGATGCGGTCCGTTAGTCAATTCAGATATCAAGTGTTTATATGGATGCGATCTACTGAGCGAAGACCTTCTCTCATGTCAACATGTAACTTTAGAGATTCCAGGTGCTTAAAATCATTGAAACTCTTTGTGTGTGATTGTGACATTCAACCATTATGAGTCATGTTGAGTAAATTAACTCACAACAAGATTATGTCACTCTTCATTAGGTTTCCACTTGAGCCAATCAGAGAACCGTTAACCGCTGACAGGTTCAAGTGCAGTTAAATTGTTTCTCTTCTTCAGGACGACCTCCCTTGCTGATGAAAAGAACCTGAATAAACCCAAACAAACCCAATTTAGTTTTTTAAAGCAAATCGGCATGCTTTGTTCACTGTGACCATTTCCACGATACCTGCCGCTTCCAAGCACTCCAACGATCGTCTTGCATTTAGTTTAGTGTACTTTAAAACTCTTGCCTGTCAGAGATGAATTGCAGAGATGAATTTCTCCTTCATGGCTTGCCAGTTAAATCATGTATTTTTAATTCCCTTTCAAATCCATTGCGTCCTTATTGTGGCTTCTCCCTTCATCGTCTAATGAAACAGGCATGTTGTTTTGCGCCGGCTTTCGCATGCTGTCCCAGAGTGCATATTCGCATCCTCCCTTGCACTGGTCATTCTGATACAAATAACACAAACTTCCCCTCCAATAAAAAGGTCCCCTGTCCCTCGAGCCTCTGCGGCGAGGCTTTTTCCTGCTCGTCTGGATATGGGGTCATCGCTTGGTTTGGCTAGCAAAACAACTTGACTTCTGACCTCTCTATACACCCTAGGGGACTGTGTGTCTGGGTGATATTTTTTTAATTTAATTTTTTTAAATGAACTAAGGATAGCCCAGAAAATGGTTTAGGGGAGAGCATTGGCTAAATCATAGCTAGTATCATTTTAAAAACTACTTTTGCAATAAGGACCAAGCTCTGAAAGGAGTGAAACTGAGTCTGTGAGCATGTCCTCAAGTAGCTTGTGGAAGTCGGAGTAATTTTTCAGATGGTTATTTTTAGAGAATCAGTACATTTAGATGATTCTATTCAGGTTAAAAATAGATTCACTAACTCATTTGACTCATCGCTCAGTAGTGTTCACAAAATTCCCTTTGCATCATTTCTTGTGAGTGATCATTGTTGTTTACTACTGGTTTGGGATCCACCCCCCCCCCCCCCCCATTATTTATTTGGTGTAGTTCATTTATGGCCTGTGTATTTATTTACATTTTATTTTCTTACTTATTTTCTTAAATTTCATGACAGTTGTGTTAATGATGATTATCATGATAAAACAAAAAACGTTCACTTGCTACAGAGCTTATTTTCTGCCATAATCCAAAAGCCAGTGGATAAATTCTGTTGGGTTTTTGTCGAAGGAACCAGGGTGATGTGAACTAAGTTGGCCTTCAAAAATATGTCATCACTGCAGCACTGTATAGCTACTTTTATTAGTAGTTTAGTAATTTATTACATTTAATCTGGATTATGTAGATTCCAAAAATGTAGTACTTGTATTGGATTATATTACATTTTAAAATGCTCATAATGAGATTACGGTTACTTTTTTATGGATTACAAATCTCCATGAGATTTAAAGTTAATATTTTAAGAATTTAATAACACATTCACATGTTAACAGGTTATCAAATAAAACATTTAAAATTTTAATTTAACTTTTATGTGCTTTTCATCAACTCAAACCCTTTTGGGAAACCCTGCAGTAATGTAATGTTTAAATGCATTTGATGATGTTGACAACAAAGAGTTTAACATTTTATTTTCTTATGTTTTTTTTTTTATAAAAAAAAAAAAATAATCTAAAAGTAATCCCAAGGTAGTCCGAATACATTACCTGAAATTAGTAATCCAATTACATTGCTGACTGCAATTTTAATCACATAATTTATAATCACAAACAGACTATGACCTGCTTCTATTGTAGTACACTTACCATTTCTATGTAAAGCTGATCCGAGAATAACAATAGTGTTTTAAGACACTGCTCAAACTAGGTTGGAGTGCTGTAGATGCTCTCAGAAAACTTCAGTGTTAAACTTTTAAAGTTTTGGAAATGTTCCTTGCATGCTTCTCTCCCAAATCAGAAGACCCATGAGAGAGTTGACATCGGTTCTGGTTGAATTAAACCCACTCCTGTTTGCACATCAGCGTTGGTCTCGGTATATGAAAACAAGTGTATGTCATATTGTAAGTCTCATGTGGCTTTTTACACAGAGCAGTTCAGGCTCCCAAGGACATTTAACTCCCCATGTTTAGCCGACTCAAGCAGACTTACATTGAAATATGAAAGATCACAGTAAAATCATATTCATGGTATAGAATGTAATTCACACTTAAGTCCACTGCCTTTCCCATGTTTATTACTCTAAAACTGTACCCTTTTGCTTTTCCCTAGTGTCAACACCATAACGCATGGCACGCCAAACATACACCCAAAACTCCACTGCACACAGATCCTCAGTAAGATCCTGGCATGAACATCTGGTCACAAGTCTTGCATATACATAAAAGAGTGGAAGAAAAGCAGACTCCTTGTACATTTTTCCAGCTGTACTTGATCATCCAATGCCACAGTGTTGTCACACATGGGGAAAGTGGATATGACTGAATCACTGTTATTTCAGAATGGAATTGTACACAGGTGCTCCCTTGGGCTCTTGTCTGATTGCTAAATGGCCCCGTGTCCTCAAAAGAGGAATTCATCTTGCAGACAGACTTTAGAAATGCTTAACCCTTCCTTGCCAACACCTCCAAGACCTTTTCCGATATGTAACTGAAGACGTAGGAAGCAAATTCAAAGCATTTGGAAACGTTTCCTTCCTCTTTTATATGTGAACAGACCCATTTCAATATAATGTTACTCGCAGTATATACAATCCACCTTTCATTATATGCAAATAAGTCAGGATGTTCATAGAGCTCAACCCATGACAGTGCCAATGTCATTGGTTTAATTCCAGAGGAATACACAAACCTAGTAAATAAATATATATTATACTGTATATATATATATATATATATAAATATATAATATATATATAGTATTTTTTTTTTTTTTTTTTTTTTTTTTATTATTTATAAATTATAATTTTTTTTTGTGTCTTCTGAAAAATATCCTTGATTTTGGAATTTTTTTCAAACATGTTCATGTCTTTCAATTTTGTAATTTTTAGTGTGGCTAAAATGCTGACTTGGTTAAAAAGAAATGAAACCATTGACTTCATCGTTCTCAGTCTTTAGTGGCAGCTCTTTCTCTACTTTTGTCAAAGTGATTGTTTATATGCAGTATGTATCTCCTACATACCATACAAAGTTATGCAGTATGTATCTCCTAAATACCATCTAAAAATAAAACAGAATATTTATTTTATATTCAATTATGAAGGTACAGACGACAGAAAATGTTTATCCAAAAATGTTTGTATGTGTTGGGCTGCAACTCCAACAATCTGGGAGTTCAGCTCTGGGCTCTGGGGTTGGGCGGGAATGACAGATTGTTTTAGGGAGTTCAAATCCACAGCCCCAAACATTGTCTGTCATGTTCTGCACTCTTCCTTAGACCCTCTCCTATCCATCACGACGTGGGCCCCTGGATGAGCCCTTAACTTAGTCCACACATGTCCAATTACCTGTGCTTGTCATCATTCATTTAGACGACGGCTGCTTCAGCTGGGTGGTCTCCATGACTGACGTGACTTAGTCCATGTGTGATGTTCCTCTTAGAGGGAGTGTGTGGCTTAGTTCATCAGTAGTTCATTTACCTGTCGACTTCAAGGTAGAACTTTATCACGTGGTGGGTTACAGCATGCTTCACTGGAAATGCTGCACAATGGTTCGGGTGTAGGGATAATTTGGATGGGACAACGAAAGTGTTGAAGTCTTTCATGTTGTGTTGGGAAAAGTGCTATTGGACAAATCCTGCACCTTTCTCATCTCTCACCGTCTCCCGAAAAATGTCTCTGAAGGTGGCTCCATAAAAATTCCTCCAGCATGTTCTGTAAACGTTGTAAATTCCCTACTGTCTCTACTAATGGAGAATATATCCCATGCTTACATTAGTTTAAAAGTGCTGTAGCTTTGGAGAATGATAAATTGCCTAGCGGCCTAGAACTTACTCCTTTCGGCTTTGCCTCTACATTTGCTGAGGAAAGATAGACTGTTTTACTGCCACGATCCGTGTCTGACCAGACCTCACACTGCAGCTATGACTGTCCATTCTCTCACTCCCACACACACACGTGTGTGTGTATATACGTGTTTGTGAGCCAGGACTGGAAGTTCGACTGTCTGTTCACTATGTCTGAAGTCCTGCCATGGGTGTGTTCTGTTTACTGGGAGCTGTGGGAAATGAGGGGTGGAACCGGAGTGGGAAATTGTTCTTGGAGGAGGGGGAAAGGCTGCAGTCTAAACACCCAGTCCAGCTGCTTTGGCCTGTTGCTTGGGCCAGAGAATGCAGCGCTCCCCTCGTTATATCATAGTCAGTGGTCCCAGGTCCCACCGCCGCACATGCTGACACTTCTCACTCACTTCAGTGCATGTAAGAACAGCAGCCATTCAAATATTTGTCTACTGGGTTCGCAAACGATTGGAGGGCGCCAAGATACAGTCATGGATTCCTTGTCTGGTTTGTTCCAGAGGTCATAAAGCCAATTTGCGGCCGGTGAAGTGATTGCCAAACTCTCGAGGTCACACCCAGAGCAGGAACTGAAGGATAAGTCTGAATTAGCTCTTTAGCCTGATCATATGAAGTCAGAGAAGAAAGGTTGAAAGTTGATACCTGAACGTCCACTGGAGCTAATGAGTAGGGCTTCGTTTGACACAAGTGCAAAACACAAAGGGAGCGTGTGTTTTTCCAATCAGAGAAGGTAGACCAGATGGGAAGTATACCGGACACCCCCTGAGCACAGTAACAGAGGAAAAGGCAGCAGGGGCCTAAGTGATTCTGTCAGACACTGACACTTCCTATGAGCAATTTTATTACTTCTGGTACAACGAATGGAACCTATCTCCTGGATCTCTGCGTTTTTACCTTTGCACTCCTGGTGCCTTTGATACAAACTGTCCTTGCAGTTGTTTTTCCTCGAGGTTCACATTTGGCTCCTTTTTGTTTTCACCAAATACTTGCGAGATAACTCACAAGCAACTACTGGAATAAAATATACTTTTCTACGAAAACATCAAATGTCAAAGCATGATATATTTATAGAGAGCATTTGTTGCACTTATTTTTCAGAATACTGACATACACCAGAATGTTTTTCAATCAAGACTAATCGCTCAAGGTCACTTTTTCAGATTGGATTTTGATATCTTGACTAAAGATCTGAACAACAACTCACCTTGTTGTTCCAGTCAGAGTAGAATCTCAAACACCATTCATACCTCCATCTATCAAAGCAGTGACACTTTATTGACATGGTTTTGAAATTGACATGGTCCCACAAGAAGCAAGCCATGAGCTATCACCACTGGACCCTTGAGCAAAGAACTTAACCCCAGGTTGCTCCAGTGGGATTAGCCCTGTAAGTCCACTGGAAGTTGCATTGGATAAACACTTCTGCAAAAATACTATGCACTGCACAAAGGGTAGACTCATATTTTCAGGTGAGAGAGATTTAACTGTTTATTCTTTATGACATTTGCTTTTTGCCAGAGTATGTTACAGGCTCACCAAGCATGCAAGGTTGCCAAAGTCCGGATTAAGGAACAAAGTGGCCAGGGAAACTGTGCTTTTATCACAATGAGTTTCCATAAGTGTGGAAGAAATCCAAAGTCATTTGTACTGATGTCATGCACTCCGTTTATAGCTGAGGAGTGAATCCCTAATGCAGAAGGGACAGCCGGACTGTCAGTACATGGGATCCAATGGTTTTCTCTTTACCCAATATTGAATCTGTCTAAAATGAAACACTATGAGCCTTATTCACTTCCACTGAAGTCAATCAATGGCCCCATGATAAATGATTCATGGCCCTTTCTGGTCAAGGTTGAGTGGGGCCAAGTCACTGTTTGGCATAGGGATTAATTAGGCATGGCCACATCCATATATGTGTGT
Organism: Sinocyclocheilus anophthalmus; assembly: GCA_018155175.1. NCBI lineage: Eukaryota > Metazoa > Chordata > Actinopteri > Cypriniformes > Cyprinidae > Sinocyclocheilus > Sinocyclocheilus anophthalmus. Next base: position 1,161,946 of record JADLZN010011102.1, read on the forward strand.
TATGAATGAGATCCTTTTAGCTATGACACTGCCGTGTTCTCTAGCCTACCTCATTAAGCACCAACTGTACACTAATCTGTCACTCTGTCCACAGCGTCTAACAAACGGAAACCACACACACAAGCCTTACAGCTAAGCTCTGCTAGATAATTTACAGCCAGAGCACGTTCTGTGCATGGCCTTTTTTGCAGCCCTATGGAAATGATTCAAATCAGTGTGGCCGACCTATGCGACTTGTCTAATTAGCTAATTAGCTGGAGAACGGCTGTCAAGGAAGAGCTTCCACACCGCTGGCTATACAATAGAAGAAAATAGGATGAGTTATGCTTCCTGTCAGCGTAACCAATATAGTGCAAGCAAGATAGAGCAGGGTGAATGGGTTCATTGGCTGGTATACATTGATACTGGCACGGATGCACACAGTGGCACGTACGCGCATGCGTGCACATAGAAGATCTTTCTAGATGGGTGCATCCTCACATGTTCACAAAGCCCAAACAAACTGACAGAGCAAAGAGGAGGAGGTGATACTGCGAGGTTATATGAAGTGTGAAATATACGAGCGAATGTGAAAGGTAGATAAAAAGAATTGCTTGATCTCGCTGATGGTAGCGTGGCACAAAGAAATGTGGAAAGACCAGAAAAGCAAGCTCTTCATGTATTGATGTTCATTTTCCCCTAGTGATGAAAGTGGGCTAAGGGGGACTGTGAATCATAAGGATTCGCACCCTTTTGACCTCTCAAACCGAAGATAGCGGCAATACAGATGTAAAGAGCTTCTAAGAAGCCTGATATTTTAGACCTTGGCATTTATTTTGACGCACACACTTGGTCACCATCTTGTCATTTTTAATGAATAGAGAGCTGCTTTTCTTTGCCTCTTCCTTGCCTGTATTTGTAAGAAAAATCATTATTTTTTAATACTGCATTTCATTACAGGTCTGCAACTGGATTCCTCAGTGGGTTTGCAAAGAAGTGAATGTGCAGAAAGTGTTATTGCTTATAAATAAATATTATATGGGCTTTGAGGCTATTCGTAAGCTATTGCACACAAGTGGAGACAACACACCCAAATACCTAGAAACAAGAATACAGAGTATGCAATCCCCTTTTCTGACCCCAACCTAAGTCACTCAAGATTTGCGAAACGTGTTTTATGGCAGCGGTGTTGCCCAACTGTCGACATAAAACTTCCAGATGTTCTGTATCTCCACGTCAAAGTTCTTCGAAACAGAGACATGGAGACAGTCAAAATATCAGCACCTGCATTTACTCCATGGCCAAACAGGACCTGAGGGAGATCATGCCTGCCATGTTCACCATTCATCAACAAGAAGTCTGCAGTCTTCAGTAGGAACATAAGGAAATACTAGATAGTGAAAAATATGGTGCTTGTTGACATGCTACACCTCTGTGGTTGCGTTCCAAAAAAAAAAAGTGTTTATCAAATGCATAAAATGAGTCATCAAAGAGCAGAATTTAGGTGTACGTGAAGTGAGCATCATATGAAGACAATTTATTTCACCTTTCTAGGTGACGTTTCATATAACAATGAGCATCAAATGGTTCATAAGTGTCAATGAAAGCAAAAAAAAGTTTTTTTTATTACCAGGGAAATACATCACAAGATGAAAGTGCTTATTTGCCATTATTCGTAGATATCCTCACCCGGGAACAGGTGTAATTGACTTGTAACTAGATTTCATTGTTCAATTCCATCCAATTGCTTTTGGCTTTGTTTTGCTCATGTGCGTCACAACCCGTAGGCTTTCATCTTTGATAAAACACTCATCTTATAAAGTTTTCAATTGGAAGAGCTTGTAGCTCTCTCAGTCCCCCCCCCCATCTCTGTTGTGCATGTTTGTATGGTCTGTATGTCTGTGTAGGTGTCCGTGAGTTGTCTATCTTTATTTCCTATTATTATTATTATTATTGTTGTTGTTACCAGTCCATTGAAACTCCTTGAAAGAACCCATTTGAAGAAACGAGTTGGACTTTTAAATGCCTCTCAAGTGTAAACTGAAATGTAGAAAGTGGCAAAGTGTAAGAGAAAGAGAAGCATTTTCAATTATGTTTAGGGATCATCAACTGTTTTAACATTCCAACATTCTCTCTCCACTTTGACCTCACGGCCTACAACTCTTTGCCATGTCACTTCAAAATTTGGACCTTATTCTAACACACAACAGTTTCTGAAATCTCGCTTGTCTCTTGCAGGCCTCACACGGTGATTTGCAAACTCAGAGAGACTCTCGAAGAAGCCTGCTTAGACATCTCTAAGAAACAGAGAGGAAGAATTGCCCCTTTAATTCACCAAATAACATATAAAATGGGTTCAGCTGAGGGACAAAGGGTCATTTTGTAATGTCAAGTGCCACGTTAAAGTAAATGCAAGAAATTAGGCTGCCAACTTCGCTTTCAATGCTTGAACGTGTTTGTGTATGAGTCTACAGTGCACCTGGATGGAGCGTATGGTTTATTGATTCACATTGTGGGACACGGCAGGTAGCAAGACCTGTAAACCACAGAGAATTATTTGTTTCATGGAGGCCTGGAAAGAACAAACAGTGCATTTTCCCTCAAATCATTAGTAATTATAAGATGACGCTGATGGGGAGTTGTGTTTTGTGGTTGGGGAGGGGAGGGGAGCTAAATTGCTATTTTAGATGCCTTTGGAAAGCACAAGCCTCTGAAAGCACAACTTACTGTGTCCTACTATATTCAGAGCAGAGGACTGAACGTTAAATGCATTGATTTTCTTTAGAAAGAAATAGATTTTTTAAATGATTATGTATACATATTTCTGAGACAGTTCACATTACGTAATGTTTTTTTGCTTCAAATGTTGTAATGTTTTGATTGAAATGTTCTGTAATGTTGTGATTCATCTCACAGCTGGTTGCTTTACTTCATGACTCCTATTTGAAGAATTTGTAAAATGCCTATGGAGAAAATGAATGGGGAAAATACTTGAACCAAGACCACTGATAAAGTGACCGGTCACTGTTGTGCTCAATTATTCACTGGGACTGATGTAATGTTATCCTAAATTGAACAGATTGATGTTTGAGACTATCAGGGTTACATGTTGAAAAATGCACCCTGAAGGGTTTTTAATTTTGCGATAATGACCGGCTGACTGTACATCACCCCGGCTGCCTACCAAATAAATAAACTAAATGGACATGAAATATTGATTGGAACTGGAATTATATCATTAAGCGTGAAAAAAGAGAGTGCAGATTTATTCAGAGTGATTCAAGAGACATTAAACTAGCACAGCTATGCAGGAAATCAGCTGCATGAGACATTATAGAGTTTATAGATTTTGGCAGTCATTGTACAAAAATATTTAAATGCAGAATGCCATGATTGGCTAATGAGAATAAAGTATTCCAGAGAGCGAGATAATAACGGCAATAATAATAATAATAACAATGGTAACAGTTCTCACTATTAACTAGTTGCTGCTTATTAGCATGCATATTACTAGCATGTTGACTGTTTATTCATAGTTAATAGTCTGCATGACCATATTCTAAAACCCCTAATCCTACATCATACATATATTATTAAATTTGTAAATCACATGCTTTATTTATTTATTTATATTTAATTTTTTTGCATTCTAATTCTGTTTATGCTGATAAATTATTGTAATAATTATTGCATAATAATAAATTATTGCATACAATTTGAGTAAAGTTTGGAAGTTTTTTTGTCATTTTGCACATTATCATCAACTGAAATCTTTGGAAGCTAAAATTATATGCAAATTCACATAAAGCGAAATGGACTAATATTAATTAATACAACTGCAAAATATTGTGGCAGTGCTGGTTACCCAGCATGCTATGCATTTGGGCTCAAATCAAATTACTCACAAGGTCTATAAAATAAACGGTTCATAGTTGATTGTAATATTGCATGTTATGATTATTGAGATTTATAGTCCAAAAAGTGTAGTGCAAAAAAACATGATGTCTATAAAAAAACATTTGAAGTGTTAAAAACTTAAGTGAAATAAAATGGATCACTAGATGCATGTAAATGCAAACCTCAGGTTTGAAAAATTGTTATAAAAAGTTAAATTAAAGGACATATTTATAAAAATACAAACACTGTAACTAAAACTAAAACATGTATATCATATTCAATATACAAATTCACCAGTTCTTGACTCATTTTGAGTTTAATGTCACCGAAATACTGAATCAGTGAGTTAACAAACCTGAATCAATCCAATATGCATGTAAATCATTTGTTCCGATTCAAATCAAACAGTTCATGTACAGGAATCGACTCAGTTGAGCAATTTCTTGATGAATCGTTCCTTAACACGCACACGTGTATCGGAAACCGAGGGTGTGTTGGCTGACAGCATAACCTTTGTGAATTATAGGTGTATCCAGTCAAAAACTTTTTATATCCCTGTGCAGCTTCAGAAAGATCGATCTCTTTTTCATGAGGTAATGAGATGCACACAACTCTTGTCCCAGAACGATGTGCTCATTGAAAGGACTAACACAATGAAAACAAACTGAATCCAATCCTCTGTGCAGTTTGGCCATTTCCTTTTTTAAGTCTTGTTTAAATTGTGGATCATTCAACAGCTTACACCATGGAAAGACTGGCACAACACAATACCAAAAGATTGCAAATGAATAATACCCATCTGACATCTGGTTAATGATAGATGTTTACTGGGATAGTGGTCTGCAGCGGGGCATGTGTTGTTGACGACGTTACCACTAATAGTTAGTTCTTCGAAACAGCAAATTGCATTCAAATGTTGCCTCTAGCAGTTAGGAAACTGTTCGCTTTTTTAACAATAATAATAGCGAAAATCCCGCTTTCAGAGTCTGCCTCGCATTTCACGACATGCACGGTGAGTCTCTTTTCATCATCAGAAATGAGCTCCGTTTGTTTACTCTGCTCTGTTAGTTTGGGAGTAGCGAGATTTAGGAAGTCATTCAGTGTGACCAGAGCCCGAGGTCTGAAGTTTGAGGAGTTTCTCAGAAGTTGACCCTCATCAGAGCTCTTGACTCTCTCTCTCTCTGTGAAGTCTAGACATTTAAAGACCTGGGATTTAGAGCACAACAAATAAAGGGGTTACATATAAAAAGCGAACCATCTTGGCCATATCATGTAGCTTACATGCTTCACTGGATGCCTAAAACGATCTTGAGGAGGCCGAGCGCCGTAACGCCATCCGCCTCGTCCTGTTGGTTTACATGTTAATGATGAAGTGAGCTGCCTCAATGAATACAGTGGTAAACATCTTTATTTTATGATAAAAATGACCTCATACATTTATCGGCCAACAGTACAGTCATTCAGAGGCTTCGATCTTCAAGTTTTTTTTAAGTACCTTTTTAGCGTTCCCAATTAGTTGTTTGCAACTTAATGAATATTGAAGAAGATTGGGAGTGATGTGTCTTAATTTGATACTTGAACATATTTTAACACTTGTAAATAAGAAGGGTGCTTAATTGTGCAATTGCAGTGTACTTCAAATCTTAATAGTATATTTAAAAAAAAATTTATACTTGCAGAAAATATAATAACACTGAAATAAAATTACACAAGTGAAAAATTAAGTAGACTTATTTTGATGTATTGACTAACATACTAAAGCACATGTAAAGAATTGATTATAATTTTTAATTCAGCTATAATTTTGAATTTATTTCGAGTGCAAGTACTTTGACAAATAAAGTAGTATAATATATATATATATATATATAAGTGTATTCAACCATTCTCTGTAATATCGCTTTTTACCGACTATGCGTAATTCTCGTGCCCTGTTGGTCGGCAAAATTCTGAGGCTGCTGTTTGCGGGGGCAGCTGCGAACTTTAGAGGATGGGTACATTCACAACTGAGGCCACTGCGGTCGCGTTTTCACCTCGAGCTGAGAGTATGGCGTACTGACCCAAACCCTGGCCCATACACAACAGTATACTAGGAGATTAGAGAACTATATTTTAAACATCCCATAAAATTACTCCCGTCTTCTAGTATTTGATACCAATAAATCATTATTTATGCAGCAAAGGCGTTCAAGGGAAACGACCTCTGCTGATGCTGCTGACTGACATCCGTCCTTTATGTTGCGGTTGCTAAAATAACTATTAATATCTGTGACACCCACATAAAGAAGATTTTATAGGCGGGAGGGCGTCGGCAGACGTGGAGAAATGGGGCTCTCTCTGTTGACTTTAAAAGCCGTGCTCTCAAGCTGCGCCAATGTTACCAACTAATTTTTCAGAGAAGTTTGGCTAAAGCGAAATATTGATTTGTTTTGCCTAAAAGTTGCTAAACACACCGTTGTGACATCATTACTTTCACGATGGCACAATTGTGATCACTACTGAGCATCAACTCGGCTTCGGCAAATAATGTAATTTATATCTGTTAATTTAGATTTGTTTTGATAAATAATATAAATAATTACATATAATATTATTACAATAGTGTGGTTAAAAAACGAGATTATTGTCCCATTCATCATTCGCGATTAATTCGCCCATCCAACAATAAAGTTTTTGTTTACTAATCTAGCCTATGTGTGCCGACTGTGTATATTTATTATGTACATTATATACACCACCCCCAAAGCAGCTCTATTTTTGAAATATTACATTGTATCTTTTATATTCATATACATTATACGATAGTTCTCTAAAGTCTATTTTTAAATTTACTATAAATGTGGCATCTGTTGGCACAGGACCATTAGCACCTTTCCTGTTCAAGAGCCCAAGACTGGTTGCACTCTGAAGCTAAGCAGGGTTGAGCCTGGGCAGTACCTGGATGGGAGACCTCCTGGGAAAACTATGTTGCTGCTGGAAGAGGTGTTAGTGAGGCCAGCAGGGGGTGCTCACCCGTGAGTCTGTGTGGGTCCAAGGCTTATAGCTGAGTCGGGGACGTCTATTAAACTCATGTAAAAGCCCGTCCTTCAGATGAGACTTTACCGAGGTCCGTACTCTCTGTGTCTTAAAATCCCAGGATGCTTTTCGAAAAAGAGTAGAGGTGTGATCTTTGCAATTCTGGCCCAAATTTTGGCCCAATTGGCCTCTGAACCATGCCCCTACATCTAGCTGATTGGCTTCATCACTCCGTTGGCTCCGTCTCCAACAATAAGTCGGTGTGTAAGCTGGGTGGCTTCGTGGGCACTATGGCATGGCCGTCGCATCATCCCCCGTGTGCTGCGCAAAGAGCACTGGTTGTGGGACGAGGAGATACCCCCCCGTCAACAATGTAAAGACTTTGAGTGCCTTAGAAAAAGGCGCTTATAAATGTTGAATTATCTCTATTATTATATTTTCTTATTAAAACGTAACTTTTTTCTAAATATTACATGCAGTGTGTGTATTTATATATAATTACTAAATATGCAAGTACACTCACACGCATTTGCGTGACTTTTTATGTAACAAAAAAACTTTCATTTGGACTGCGATTATCGTCCGCATTAATCCTACCTTGGAACAGCACTAATTAAATGTAAATTAACTATTTCTCAACCTACATTACATTTTTTAACAACTTTTATTTATACTGTTTTTGCATCACAATTACAATTTAAGCCGTTTCTCTATTTTTATTTCTGTACACTATAAAACTACTACCATTCTGAACAGTTATCGTTTAAAGGCAGCTTGTACTAGTAGTTAGTTAGTGTGCTAGCACCCTCTAAGAAAAGTCTGTAAAATAGACTTTTGACCCAATGCACCGGGTCAGCTGGCCAATCAGAGCAGACTGCGCTTGTCGGAAGGAGGGGCTTTGTAGAAAAGAAGCTTTGAGAGAGGCGGGGGTCCTAGAGGGAGACCTACAATAATGTACAGGTATTGCTTGAAAAATATTTGTTTTTTGAACATTAAAGCGTGTCAACATATTCTGTTACACCAAATACACAAAATAATGATCTTTAAAAAAGCGTCATATGACCCCTTTAAGCTCAACTAATTTATGTCTGTACATTTTAATAGCCAACAATCGATTTATTATTGTAAATATTAAACGTATTTAATTTTATTAGCTGAATTTATTCTTAAACTCTACTAAAGTGTACTTCTTTTTCACAAGGGAAAGCAGATTTCAAGAAGCTGTATGATAAACCTATGAAAACAAATGTTTCTTCTATATGGTCTCCAAAGTAGCATCAGTTATAGATTGGATAACTTTGAGTGTCTTTGGCCAGGATTTGCTTTCTCAATGTGGCCTTTATTAAAGGATCTCTGTTCACAAGAGGCACATTGTTCTGCCTGGGAATGGTGCAGTACTGTAAACAAACCAACCAATTTTCTTCCTATGTAGACGTTTGTGGCTTTCCTCCAAGGCAGTCCTCGCCTCCCTACTCACCCTCGTGTGGATTGAGTCGTTTTAATGTCACCGGTACTCTTCAGTCAGAAGAGTTGCCAAAGACACTATGTCGCAAATATAAAACATGTTTTATGGCCCTTGAATAACACATTTGATCAGTTATGATATGTTATTGTTAAAGCTTAAACAGGTTCCCAATCAAGTCTCTGACTTTTTGGTTTTAATACCTGGTCATTGATGATTCTCCAACAGTGTTGGCTTATTCATGATTTTTAGATCCAGAGTGATATGGTATTTAGTCATAGAATCAGACAGCATGTATCTCCATGGCCTATGTATGAATATAAAATGATATTAAAAACCTCAGTGTTAGCACGTGGCTTGAGCAGGTAAAGGCACGCCGCTCATGAGCGATCCATCGTTTTATGGCCTGGCATGATTGTTTTGTTTTCTTGCCATGACGACATTAATGATTACACTATATTCAACGAACCCTACACGAGAGGTATCCAGTCACATCCCTGTATGCCAGTTTGGGGTTTCCCTGTCATGATGACTCATGAGCATTATTTCCAACAGCCATGTTATTCAAGTAAGTCATGTTATTGCGTATATCTCTCTAATAACCCCGATGCTCTCGTCTTTTTTATGCGTGTTTAGATATTGACCCGTGTGTTTGGAATAGGGTTCTGTTTAAACACAAGGTGGCGCTGTCTCAGAGTCTTCATGCTTTGCTGGGAGCCCAGAGTATAAACATTTTCTCAGCTCAGGAGACATAATGGACCCTATAGCGTATCTTTAAAAGACTATACTTTTAAAAATATACTTTATATATGTTATGTTTCCCGGCACTTAACTGCATGATAATTGCAATTAAATGAAATTGTAATACAGTTTAAATGTGTTAAACTGATACAGTTTAAATGTTTTACCTGCCCTATTAGCTAATGTTAAGAGTGCTTGTTTGACCTGCCTAAGTAGGACTTAAGTACACTTGTACTTAAGTACTTGAAATACGGTTAAAGTGTACTGCTGATACTGACAATCATTTATTCTTGTAACTAAAATACTTAAATATCATTTCCTTGTGTGTCATGTATATAAATATATTAGTAATTACAGATTTGCAATAATGAAGTTGCAATTTGATACGTTAAATATATGTCAAATTATAGTTTACATATCAAATATAATATAAAATATATTATTAAACAAAATATATTTAATTTTAAATGTAATATTGAATAACACACTTGGAATTATGATCTTTACATGTAAAACAATATAGAAGTACTTTACCGTTTGCGTTTATTTTGAAATTTTCAACTAATTCTCTTTTGAGGAAGATCTCTTTAGAGATTCTAAAGGCGGCATTTGAGATTCCTAAAGTAAACTCTTTTGTATCGCACTGCTGACAGGGGAAACAATTGAGATATTAAAGAGATGCCATTTGTGGCTTTTCGAGAATGCGCAAGTGCGTATGTTTAAATCCTTAAAGGTTATTATGGGCTTATTGGGGCGTTCATAACATCTGATATGCCTTTATAACAATATTTATACAGCGAGTAGATGAATCATGAAAAAAGGGCTGAAGCAAGACCTTTCACGCAGCGCAACACACCAGCGCATTGTAGCGTCTCGGATGATTTCAGACTAAATGTTTGTTTACATTTGTGCGTATGTCTCCATCTGTTTTGTCTGTGGTGGACATTTTTATTGGCTCTGTCACTGTGCTCTTTCCATATTGTGACATTTTAATATTTGGATGGACTATTCCTAACATCAGTGTCAAAAGGTTGATTACAAAACAAAAGACGTCGCGTCACGGAGGAATGAAGATGGATATTTATTTCTCCTTAAGTGGGCATAACTCGCATTCAGACAGTCGTTAGGTGGATTTTACTGAGTCACAGTGATTACAAGCACCGGGTCTGACAGAAGAACACTCCCAAAACAGATCATCTGCTCCCCACCCCACAAACCTACAAATACCAGTCTGTGTTGCTAAATATAGCCGTGATCAATGTCAGCCTCACTTTATGTCTGACTTATGAACTCACCTCAGACATGTGGATGATTATACATATTCACAGCCCCAGGGCCCGTGTTTATACGGCAGACAGGATGTATAAGCGGCACGTATGGCTTTTTAATCATCGCTTCGCACTCAGTCTTGATATATTTCCAGTTCAGCGTCCACTACCTTTTCATTTTCATACTCGACTGATAAATTAGTTTTGATCCATCTAGAACGACTCTGTCCACATTAATCACGGTACAACTGTAAACTGAGCAGGTACACCAGAGAAGGTAAATATTCATATAGTTGCCATCGCTTCAGTAATAACAACAGGCTGGAACCTGCAAGAACATCTGCCAAGTGAAGCCTTAATAAATGGCATTGAAGAAACGGTTTGTAAGCTTAACAGGTGAGAATGTTTCATGTTTTGCCAATTGAACAGATTTAGTATCAGTGATTGTTAGAACACCGCATTGATTCTATCAACTCGTGACACGGATGCCTGTACGCGAGTCAAATCTGGATTATGTGATGAATTAGATGTCTTTCATCCCTTTTTTATTTAGAATAAAGCAAAGCTTGATTTGAATGTTTGATTCTGCTTGTCAGATTGATATGGTTGCCATGATAATGTCATTTCTTTACAAACCAGACCTTGTGCAGTACACTTTACAAAAACAATAGTAATGTTTAATCTTATGAAGGAAGTATTTTTAATGCATATGTTGTTTTCTACACTGAAGCCGCCAAGGTAAGATCACATGGCTAAAACTGCCCACTTTATCTGACTAACCCCTATGGAGCGCTGCAGGGACGAGTTGTTTTTGTAGGCCAAAACCTGAAACAAGGTTCACATTCTCCCATAGTCAAGGGGTTGTTGGTTAAATGCATGGAATAAGGTCTGTTTAACACAAGCTCAAGATTCTTTCACGTTTTATTCACTTAAAATATATATCCCTGGTGGTCTAGTTGTTAGGATTCGGCGCTCTCACCGCCGCGGCCCGGGTTCGATTCCCGGTCAGGGAAGGTGCTGTTTGGGGAAGTCGTGGCCTAATGGTTAGAGAGTTGGTTCGAGTCTCGTACCGGCAGGGATTGTAAGTGGGGGAGTGAATGTACAAGAGCACATCTCTCCCCTTCAATACCACGACTGAATGCCCTTGAGCAAGGCACCGAACCCCCACTGCTCCCTGGGATAGTGCGGCCACAGCAAAAAAAATGGTTGCCCACTGCTCCGGGTGTGTGTGTTCACTTTGGATGGATAAATGCAGATCACTAATTCCGAGTATGGGTCACCATAATTAGCCACATGTCACTTCACTTAATAATACATCCGTAATACCCCTTGTGATTTTTTTTCAAATGCTTTTTACCTTGTCCTTGATAAGGCGTTTTAAGTGGCCAAAGAGATTATAGATTTGTTTTAACATTAAGTTTCACATCGAACTGTCATTCATCCATCTACCACTCCTGTGTTGTAGGGAATTACCGCAACAAAGATGCTTTTTGCGTTCCTGAGGATTATTTTCCATAAAATATGCAAGTATGTGTGTGTTGGCTCTTTAAACAAATAGCAAACAATATATAGTATTTAAAGGGATAGTTTCGCAAAAATTACAATTCTATTATTAACTACCCTCTGTCTTTCAACCTGAAAGACTTTTTGCATCTTTTCGGAACACAATCTCAGTTATTCTCGATGCTCCTAGAGCTTCTCTCTGACCCTCAAAGACAGCAAGGATAACTAACCGAACTATCAAGGCCCAAAACCTTAGGTAAGGACTCATTAAAATGGTTATTTGACATCATGTTTCAAACCGTACTTTTTACAAAGTGTCTGTGACTTTATTTCAACAATTCTTCTCTTCTCGTTACCCCCCCCCTAGCACCCTTTTCGAGAGTAGCCCACGACGCACAGCATTGTTCTACATTCGCAGCACCACGCGCATTGCATTTGTTGACCGTGTAGAAAAGCCCCTGCATGCAGCCTGATACCTCCAAAATGGTGCTAGGGGTGAGAGGAGGGAAGAAATCGTTGAATCATGTCGTTATTTTTTTTTGTTTTCTTTGCGCACAAAAAGTATTCTCTTACCTTCGTAGTTACGGTTGAACCCCTGATGTCACACAGATTATTTTACCGATGTCCTTGCTACGTTTCTGTGCCTTGATTGTGGTAGTACCCTTGCTCTCTATGGAGGGTCAGAGAGCTCTCGACGATGATTAAGGTCAATACCTTATTTGGAACGACATGAGGGTGGAGTAATTAATGACAGAATTTTTCATTTTTGAGTGAACTCCCCCTAATCATTAAACCATAACACTGTAAAAAAAATCCGTAAAATTTACGGTAAAAAACGGCAGCAGTGGTTGCCGGAATTTTACCGTAAAAAAAAAAACGGTAGCAACATTTTAGGTTTTACGATTTTAACTTAAATTTACAGTTAAATACCGTAATTTCATTACAACTGATGTAATGTTAATATACCAACATATTGAAGTACTGATATCTGTTTTGAACCATTGTAATGCTCTGATAACCACCAAAGACTGGTGGTGATGAGAAAGTCACATGTTGAGCCAAAGCCCATCACAAGCAGCTTTTAATTAATAACATATATAGAAGGTGCACAGAGTCATTCATGCAAACACAAAACTCCATCATGGTAACACACATGAAACTGCAATAATGCAATAAACATTAATTTAACAAAAATAGATGTAAGATTAAACCCTAATGTAAAAAACTGATAAGAAAAAAAACTAAGAAGAAACATAGTTATTTCAACAAAAAAACATCAAATTTGAAATGTAACGCAGGGAATTCTGGGAATGTCAATTTATGGTTATTCACTGTAAATTATACGGTCTTTTTCACTTCCAGAAAACGGTATACTACCGTAAAATTAATGTCCAATACATGTAATGTCCAATACAATTTTTCACCGTATATAGTAGGGGAATTTACCGTTAACCATTTAACAGGTTTTTACTGTAGCATTTTTACAGTCTTTTACCGTTAAATTCACGGTCATTTTTTACAGTGAAGGCAATACTAATTATACAATAAACAATGTCAAAGATTAACAATAGTAATAGTTAGAAAGATATTAGAACATATCCAGAAGAAATATTCTTCACTCCGTAATTCCTTAAGGGGGCATTAATCGTTGAATTTGTCATTGTTAGTCCACAGTCACTGAATAGTCCAACTCTCAGTAAGAAACCGAACTAATGTAACTCTTATTACCTAAGAGTGTCTGAATACAGAGCTCTTTAGCTTGTATTTAGGCTTTAATGTTTGAAGTGTTCATTTGTGAAGATTTAAGAACAAATTATTTAAGAATCATAAACGTTTGTTGGTCACAGAGCTTATGTTCTGCAATATTCCAAAATGGAAAAATGATATTGGATGATGCACACCTCTGGGTTGGCCTAAAAAGTATGTCATTGTTGTAACATTTACATTTTTAATAAATTATCAGGATTCTATGCCATTTGTGCTTGAAAATTGCATAAATTTAATTTGAAAATGTTAAGTTTGCTTACCTAATAACAGTGGAAAAATGAGAGAGATGGTGTAGTTACGGTATCAACAGTGGACAGTGGAATTTTTTCCTTGACGTGATGTTGCATTCATGGATGCATAAGGAACAACAAAAACTGCATTGTGCGTCATGTTTTACTGTCACCCTTTTTTCTTCTTCCATTTTCTTTTTTCCAGCACAAGCATTCATGTATTTTACAGTATGTAAACACCTTTGGAAACAGCCGTTATTTCCCAGAAAGCGATTGCATCATTTTCAAGAGTTTTGGGCCAGTCCTAAGTGTGCCTGAAAGTCTGTTTTTAAACAAACATTGCTGCATTGGAACTAGATGGTGTGCATGGGTATGTATTTTTTCTCTGCAAACGTTTGAGTACTATAGAAAAGCCATCATCTACTAAGCAGTCTGAAGAGTCTTGAGGCACTAATGTTGAGCGCTGTGCATTATGCAGTTGAATCAGAACTCTCCTCAGCACTCCAGATGCTTTGTATGAATCAAGCACATAATCTTTTTTATTGCATTCCACTTACTCAAAGGCAATTTGTAAGCGCTTTGTCCTGTGGCATTGGGAAAAGGCTACATAACACAAGCCTTGCCATTTGCCAGAGGCATATAAACCAGAGCATTTTTAACATTCCACGGATTTGAACATTTATACTTAGGAGCAAGCATTCCCATAAGCATGTCCAAGCATGTGTGGGAAGATGTCCACACAATAGGTGTAGATACATGCGCTGTATGTTTGTTTAAAATGTCAGAATTTCATGATTGCTCAGTGGTAAATGCAAGTGTGTTTGCTCTTGGAGGCATTTAAATAGAGATTTGTGTATGTGTGTTTAGGTTTATGATACACTTTGGGGACAGTTTAGAAGTTGGCTAAAATGTGAACTATTCAATCTGGGGACATCCAAGAATATGCACAATCAGGGGTAAAAAAAACAATAATAAAAATAAAATAAATAGATTTTCCTTCTTTTTCAGGGATTGGGGTTATATTACAGCAATTCGTACATTATTTTATGTAAAATATATAAAATATATAGTTCAGTCATGAAACTCTAGATGGCGCATTCTGACGGGGTGTTAACGTAACTGATGATATTCAGAGAGTTCAACTTGATCATGATATTCAACTTTTCACAAGCTGATTGGTTCATGCTGCATTTGCAGCCACTGAGCTTACTGCCTTGCATTTGTATGGCGGGCTAGCCTTCACTTTAGATTGCTGAGCGTGCGTTCGAGTTTCTCTGAAAACCCTCCCCTTCCCGCAGCTCCACCTGTAAGATCTGCTAGGGGGTTATGTTATATGCTACTTGTGGCAGCACAGTAATGTCGTAAAATACTCATAGGCACCGTCTCTCGCCATATGCTTGGCAGTAACAAGTTCCTGACTTTGCTTGTCAGCAGCAGCAATAACTAACACTACACGCAATTAACCACCACAGCAGCAGCAGCAGCAGCGTAACAGATTTATTCTGCCAATACCAAATACATTAACATTGTCATATCCATCCCCATGCTAAAATCTTCAGAGTGTTGTCATGATTGAAATACATTATTATATAAAACATAATATAAAATAATCATCAGTAATTGACATATTTTTTATATTTTAATTCAAATATTATTTTAATATTAAATTTTCCATTTAACATTAATAGATGTTATAATTATTTATATAAAAAAATATTGAAAATAATTGAATACCAAACTGTCACCAGAGTACTATAAACAAATAAAAGCATGTGAAAAAGTATTTTCTGTCATGTAAAATGCCTTCCTGTAGTGTCTCTGGGATTGAGTTTTATTTGGTTTATAAGAGAGCATGGAGGCTGCATGACATTTTCCTGAATGTTTACAAACATCATTTCACTATCCTCTTTAGGTTGCAAAGTGTCATCTGAATTTATAATTTTATTTATTTATTTATTTTGTCTACCCCTCTGTGCCCAAGACCCTTTGAGTTCCTCTCTGCCGACTAATACTAATGTGAAGTTTCATCACAAAAATAATCACTATCCTAGTCTCTTCAGCCTGCTGTGGGGCAGAGGATTCAGCTCATTCACTTTTAACTCAAACTGCCAATGGAAGTTTACACATGTGTTAACTTTTTAAAACAATATCTGGAGCCCAGTGTCTTTATACGGTAATTGCAGACACCAGCAAATGATCCGAACTGCATAGGAGTGTTTTATTTTAGCAATCTGTTGAATTTAATAGGGTGCATTAGCTGATCTTTACCACACTTTAACACCATTAGCTGTTCTGAAATATGCAGTCTGATAATCATTAGATATTATATTAGGCTACAGTAATGTTTAGATGAGGGTTAAACAAAAAGTGTAAATAAATGAGACACAGCTACAGTTTTTTTTCCCTCCATCAAAACACTGCATTCATGGTCTAGGCCTACTTATTATCAGTTCATGCATTCGCTGTGACTCAAACCCATGGTCTTGGTATTGTGAACATCATACACTACTGTTTGAGCTACACAAATACTAGAAGTAGACTAAAATGAGATCTAAGCTCATTTTCAAAGCCCGGCACATTGTGACCACCACACAGCAGCAAAATTCAGTTGACAATCCTGTATTTTGAGTCCTTAAATGTGAGAAAATAGATTTCAGCTCTCAGTTTTGTTAACTTTAAGGAGATTCAATTCATGTGAACTTCTCTCAGACCCCTGGTATGAACCAAGTGTGAAAACATCCTAAAATGGACCTAAAATCTGAGTCCAATTTTAAGGTCATTGGTAAAGTAATTGCAAAGATAACTGACTTCATTTCACTCTTGGGTCTGAGTTTGGTTATTTTTAAATGGACTGAAGAGATAACTCCCTCAGACTCCTGAAATGATCCAGAAAAGTACAGTGCACTTAAGGTTAACCTTATCAGGCCTTTGTCTCATTACCGCTGGTTTATATTCTCTGACACACACATTACTTATAGCACTTTGTGCTTTGTTACAGCACTTTTCCCATCATTGGTCTCCATTCTCATTATTTTTAGACTAATATCCCACTGTGAATCATACATTACAATTCACATGTTTTACCTCCATTAAATGATGCTTTTCCAAGGAAAGCCCTCGGTTGAGCTGAGCTGTTTCTTTGTGGTCCTCTTAAAACAAAGTGATTCAAATAACAGTATACTTTCACAGGCATAACCATAACTGGTCCTTAAAGCCACACTTGAACTTCCATACTGTGGTTTGGTTACCTGCACCCTATAATGTTTTCAACAGGGTTTCCTGGAAGGATATTCGCAGGGGCCAAACCCCTGTGTTTCCAAGATGACAGGTAAATAACACCATGGTGACGAAGGCTGACATCCGTCTATAGAGATTATATGACTTCCTTCACAGCAACCGTTTGTTTAGTTATGTTAAAGTCATTTTTGTTGAGGTTAGAAACACAATGTTAGGTTGAAGGCCAGTTGAGAAAGTAAGTGATGATATTTTTGTGGAGACACACTGAACTCATGCCATGTGTATTCATTTCGGAAAATGCAGTGCCTGCTTGTTTTGGGATTTTTATGGGATTTAAAGAGTAAAACTATTCCATAACGTTATTCTAGGTCACAATCCAGTATATCGAGTGAGTCACTGAATCATTCACTCAACTGATTAATTCGAAAACACAGATCCATTTAGGAATGAAACAAGTTTTTTTGTGTGAGTCACTGAATCATTCATGCCATTCACTCAAAAATACTGATCCATTATGATGAATCATAATTTAATATTTTGAGTCAATTGAATCAGTCACTCAACCAATTCATTCAGAAACACTGATCCATTTAGGATTGAAAAAGAAGTCTTTATTTGTGAGTCACTGAAACATTCTCTCAACCGATCCATTTAAAAGCACTGATTAATTCAGGAACAAATCACCACTACTTCCTGTTAATTAACGTTAAAAACTATAGACAACAAAACAACATGTAATAATTCTTTTTTACAATCCAAAGTTTAAAGAAGATGTTTATTTAAATGTAAAAACTAGTTACCTGTGAATCACTTGTGCTTAATTTGCTTAGCTAAATTGCTTTACTAGAAGTAGCTTTAATTATACAGTACACACATATATATCATTCATATTTCTGCTTTCTATTAATTTGTGCATAAGGTTTCAGAAATCTTGAACCGGTGCTTTAAAGCTCTGTCTCCAGACCTTTTGCTTGACTCCCCCTTTGTCTGTGATCCAAAGCCACCACCAACACAAAGCACCATCAATCATCTTCTCCCCCATGACTTATCTACTTTTTTTTTTACCATGTCCTTGCAAATTTCATACATGCAGAGACCGCTTTGGCTCACAGTTTCACACAGTGTGAACTTGCAGCCATGAGAGAACTCGGTGTGCCGGGTTTTGGAATTGTCTTGAAGGATGGTGATGAGGATAGAGACAGAGGAAGTGGAGGGAAATCTGAGAGGACCAAGACAACTGGAGCAGGCCTTGACTGTTGTTCCCACAAAGGGACACAAGCTCATCTCCTTCATCAACTGTTCAGAGACACTGCCTCCTCCGCCGCTCGTGCTCGCTAGCCCATGCTTTTCATCACCTTCTCTGGCTCTCTTCTCTCTTTTACTTCCTCCTATGGTCTCTCATTCATACTTTGGCTTTCTCCTCCTTTTTTCCTACTCTTTTTCATTCTCACTTCACAAGCCATAATTTTCAGGCCTTATAAATCAATCTCACTCTAGTTACCACATTTGACGAGTCAGTTCTTCCTCATTCATACTTGACACTATGTGAGAAAATTGTGATAGTTGACATAACCGTAGCAATGTTTCGGTTGTGAAGAAGACTCCAGTAGTACAACCTCTAAATCACATGACTGTTAAGAGAAACTATGGTAGAAGGTTTCAGAAAGGATAAAAATTTGTGAACGAGTCAAAACATACCTTGTCTGTGAATTTTTAGCAATGCCAGTACAGAATGGTGTCCTTTATTGAGTAAGAATGTACTGTACGTGGCCTGTGTGACCAATGGTGGTTCACGTAATGTTGAAATTACCATAAAACTAGTTTCTAACTAGTAAAAACGAATAATTTCTGAGTCTGAGGATGTGTGATTCAGGTGTCTCGTCCTTAGTGTACGGTTAACACTTCTTACCTGCTACGTTCATAAAGCACCCTGATAGAAATGTATGTAAAATATACTTAAAAATAAGTATGGCAGTAAATTCTTCAATTTTAAATTCTAAATCCAACAATGTTGGATGGACATCAGTGGCACACACATCACACAGAAGCATTTTACCCCTAAGAGTCCATAATAACTGCAAAAAATTATCATGCATGAGATACTCAAGTCAACACGAAAGCTAAATTTACCATATTTACTTAATACACTCTCTGCTCCTATTGTGCATGATTCATCTGTGCATGTCATTCCAAAGACAATACATGTTTGTCTTTATCAAAATGTAATAACATCCTCTGCCTTTGAAACTTCTTTATATTTTGGCTGGCGTCACCTATTTAATGTTAACAATAGCCAAACAGCAATGTATACACTTTTAGGCTGCTGATGTAAATAATACATCTGCCTAAACTCTATTTTTTTCAGTTTTCCCACAAATGCATATGCTCATATGACGTGATGCATTGCGATTGATTGCTTAATTGGGCTTAGGAAGTTATAAGTTTCCTCTGTTCGCGGAAGGGAGACACGACGGGTGTGGTGTTTAATGCCAGAGACTTGTGAGCACTAGTCCGCAAAGGCTTTCTGACGCGAATAGTGTCAGTGTAGAGGACCGGTAGTTTACGCCCTGGAGGGATGGATATCTGTCCAAAAGCTGAGCACACTTCTCCCATTGACATCTTAATATCCTTCCCAGAACCGTGAAAAAATGCAACAAAAATATTAATATCCTTTGAGCCCTCCATCTTGGCTTCACTTTCGAAAGCAGGTGTTTCTCCAGTTTTCCAGAGTTTTAATATCGGCTACTTAAAATTCCCAACATCGTACAGACGTACTTTCTTCCTTTTTGTTTTCCACAAGGTCAAGAACGTGATGGAGAAACATCGGCGATGGGCCCTATCTAAAAACCTCGCTCCTTTCTGTTTAGGAACAAGCTTCCATTTTTAACACACACAGGATAAAGCGTTCCTGTCTTTCGTCCTGGACCCACAGATTTTCCTTTGCACCCCACACACGCACACTTACTCGCTCTCCTCCCTCTCCAGACTCGCTCTCCCACCGTAATATGCCTCTCTTAGATTTCTTCGGGATGTTCTGCTCACGGTTTTCCTTAATAGTCTTCTGGAGGTTAATCTCACCACCCACCTGTGGTCTCTGACAGGAACCCGCGCTGTGATTCTGTGGCCCGTCTTGAGGATCTTACACTTAATCACAGTGTGGAAACTTCTTTCTTGACTTACTGTCAGGAGAGACAATTAAAGCAGCTGGAAGTGAATGAGGTTTGGACCAGCGGAGCTACAGGAACCTGGGGAGGTCAAACTGTGAATCCAATCCTGGAAGCAAATTAATGTTAACCCGCACTATCAATCAGCCATTCATTAGAGTGTTGTATGGTTGACGAGTTTCCTGGAGCACAACAATGGCCGTTTTTATATAAGCATGATTATGTCCTGAGGCACAACAGGGCTGATGCTTTTTGAATGGTCTTTTTTGATTTGTCCTCCCACATCCAGTCTGCGAGCAGTCCTTAGCTACAGGTTATGTTGTTTATCGATTATGTTTTCTGTTTGTGTTTGTTTGTTAGTATATGTTATGTTATGTTATGTTATGTTATGTTACATTAAATATAAGGGTGGTTCCACAACTAGACATTATGAAGTTGAATCGATCGATGATTCATGGTGGACTGTTATTTTTAAATTTTTCATACATGTTAGTCAAAGGGATTAATTTACTAATGTGTTAATTGAATTAGCAAGTACAATATTTATTTTTATTTATTTATTTTTATTACACAACTTCCTTGTATTCATACACTAATTAAATGTATTATTCAACTTTTTTTTTTTTTTATTTATTTTTTATTTTTTGTAATTACCTTATATATCACCTCGATTACTCATTTTGGAAAAAGAAATATCAAAGGGCCAAATTCAATCAAGCAAAATCCGATCATCAATCATCTCCCCTACTAATAACATTACCATTTATTTATTTTTTGTGTTTATTTTTGTTTGTTTTGTTAATTTTTTTAACATATCCTGAATGATTAATAAATAACAAAAAAATTTTTCCCAATAGAACATGCTTAATTTACTTTACATAAGTTTACCTGTTAAATTTTGTGTAGTATCAAAATACCCTACTTTTGTTCATATTCTTATCCCTTCATTTCCCCCCACTTATTTATTCCCCAGACAAAAATCGTTTTCATTATTGTTTCTTTGTTTTTTTTGTTTCCTGTTTTTTTTTTTTTCCTTTTTTTGTGCTGTTTTTTTTTATCCCTCGTCCTTTTTTTTGTCTTTTTCCTTGTTCCCATTTTTTCTCCTTGTCTTCCTTTCCTTTTCCTTTGTCTTCCTTTTCCTCTCTATTATTTTATTGAATTTGAGGCTTTGGCTTCCCAATAGTCCCCACATTTCCCACCGCTCACCATACCTTGCAAACACAAACTATATGGATGTGTTACAGTACTTAAATTAATACTTAGATTAGGAGGGTTTGTGAAGTAACTCGTATGAACATAACAATAGGGAAATTTTTTTAGAACAACACACATACCAGCCTGAAAAGCGATATCTTGCGGCTGAAACAACATTCTTACGCGAGATTTCCCACTTCAACAAACACAAGCGGACTTATCCGCATAATTAGGTTTTCTTTTTTTATATAAATAACTTTTAATTGACCTGTCCTGCTGTATAGAGACGGGTCTGTAGGATTTCAAAAATAAACCATCTGTGGCGGATCTGGCCAAGAAAGCACAGATTCAGCAGGCTAGGTAATATATGACTCGAGGGTGCTTGAGGGTCAAGGCTCTGGTCAAATCTGTAACTGTGGCCAAATCTTAAATTCAAAGGGGAATTTACAGCCTGTCTCAAAATCCTATCACTTTGCCATCTGGCTGCTGAGGATGATGGGAAAGGGAAAAGGACGATGTCTTAGTTTGTTGGGGGGGGGGGCCTCCATTGATTCACACTAACCAATCGCTCACCGATCCCGTCGATCAAATAAAGCCGTGTTTCTTTTCTTCCCATCAAAGCTCCTAGACTGAACAATTGTTCCGTCGCAAGGCTGCCAAAACGTACAACCCAGGCTTTTCCAGAGACTCCTCTATCTGAGGAGAAACGACGGAGGGGCGAAGAGTATTTTTTCATCATCGACAAAGCTCTTTCTCTCTTGTAAACTAGCCTGGAGGAATAGACTGATGATTTTCATTCTAACATTGAGCTGCTTACCTCCTTTTCCTACTAGTTTGCTCACTTAACACCCTTTAAAATTTAGACTAAAAACACGAAAAACAAACCCCCCACGTTTCCTTTCAGATCATTAGGAACAGTATTGGGCCTCACTAAACTTAAAACTCAGTAAGCAAAAGAACGAATAGCTGTGACTCTTAAACATGTGGTGGGGGACGATAGGTGAGGGGTTATTCGGACTTTGTAATTTCTGATCGCCCGTGTTGTGCCTTGTGTGCCCGTGTGCCCACGGTGCCCCCAACCCACCCCCCCTAAGTTGTGCCCCCCCAAAGAGATGATATTATTATGGATTCATTTGATTCCATCATATTTTATTTGACATTATCAAAGTAAAATATTATGAAAGCACCACGAATGACCCGGCAGCTGTATGTAGACCTCCGGGGGATACAATAATTCCACAACGGTAACAAATCAACCAGTGGCATTACATTCACGCGTCAAAAACATCCAGATTGGAACTTGCAAAAATTCCATTAAAAAATCCATAAATAGTCCTCATGGCACTAGTGATGACATTGCGACGTCCCCTCCAGTGACATATTTCAAGGCATGAAACAGGTACAAAAATGTACAGACGAAATAACAGCATCCTTATATGCCCTAAGTCACTATTTTTGACGCATTGCCGTTTCTCCACTCCAATTCCATCCGCCAAGCCCCTCCTTTGAGACAGGAGTCCCATTTGGGCCCTGGGAGGCAACGAGGCTTCCTTTTTTCAAGCTCCTCCAGGGACCCGCGCTCTTACAGCTCCATACACCTATTGAACTCATGGAGTGATCCACGTTGCGCACACTATATCTGTCTCATTTCTATTATACACATGCTATGAGCAGTGCTATGAACCACCACCCCTGTTTCACTTTCCTTCCCCCACATTATGAAAACAAATGTCCCACATTACAACAAACACCAGAGAATCAATCATATGCCTGGGGCAACCCCGCATGGTGGCCAAAATAACAGCCATCGCAAAAAAAACACATCAAACCAACGCGGTCCTCTTTTACTGCTATATAACAACAAAAACGCAACAGCAAGTGAACCGCGCAAACGATCACAAACTGGGAAACTGCTGGATAGTTGTTGGGTCCACCCACGACGGGTTCCCGCGTAAGCCGGAAGACGAACTTGTGCGACAACAATCGTCATTTCAAAATGTTTACTTTGTGCTGTATCTAACCATCTAGGCCGTGTCATACTCACACATGGTTATTTCCACCGGATCTTCATTGTTTACACTTTAATATTCCAATTTTCCTTGCCCACCTTTCGGGATGGAAACTATGGTCGGCTTGCAAACGATTGTAAGGATTGACTCTAGACGTGGATGAATGACTCAAACATAATGCAATTCGTGCTGTTACTCTGCTTATCTTAAAAACTATTATTAGAACGGTGTTATTGTTCATTGCTCACAGTATTTTAGTTTTGATGTGCTTGAACCTTGCGCTTACACAGGCCAGTGTGTTATACTAGTGCAGTCATCAATTACCAAATTTACAATTTAATCACAACAGTTTTCTGAAATTAATCAACGATTAATAATGATTTAGTCCAGCTAACGTGAAAGGTTTTAATATACTTTAATATGTGCAATAAGTTCCCATTCATCTTCACATTATGCAGTCACATAAACAGTTATTTTTAATAGATCTTGTTTCAATGACATGTGTTTATGACTGAAGGCAAATACATGTACCATACTACGGCTGTTCTCTAGTTGAAATTGGCCTCAAAAAAACCCCTTGCTATATCCATTCAACATTAACAGTATCACATTGAGCGAATTTTCCAACTTTAACAGTTATTAGACTTTAAAATAAAAAACCCCAATAATCTGTTAATTTAAGAAATGTCATATATAGTTACCTGTCTGCCTCATAGTAGAATAGACAGCAATTGAGTAATTACCAACACTATTCAAATAAAAAATAATTAAGCTACAAAAGTATTGATTCTCTCTTTTCTTTGGGGTTCTTTGATTATCAGACGTCCACAGCGCTTGGTTGGCTGCTAGAACTTTAAGCTGCCACTGCTGAACATGATGGACTCGGACACACATTCTTGTAGTTTTCATTCACCCAGCTTTAAATATGAACGTTAAACTGACAAACAGCGCAAACACTTTAATAGAATTATCGGTGCTACGCCGCACAGTACAGTACCACTCGTGTGTGCGTTGAATAGCCACTGCACTACAAGCACAGTTTAACGGCTGATAGGACAGAAAAATTAATTTTTACTGACATGGCCTGACTACATCTCATCCTTGACCGTGACATCTCTGATGTCTACTGCCGTTTCCTCATCACCGTTCACACTCTCTTTGCTATCGCCTTGTAACCCCTCTCTCCCGGGTCCTCACCGCCACACCTCGCTCTTGTTCCGAGTGGGTCTGGAACCCAGGTCTTCGGCATGGGAGGCAGACGCACTAACAAGGAGGGTAAAGTCTGCAGCCTCTAGCATCAGTCGCTAGTGCATCTCTTGAGATTAGGGGAGTGAGGTTTACCTGCACAGCACTTACTAGCTGGCCTCCGTTACACTCACCCCCTAATCCTCACTCCCATCCCTTAAAAAATCACTTACTTTTCCTAAATAAAGTTACATCCAATTTTACAACTTTTACAACAGCTACAGTATAACCCTAAAAAATACTAGAACAACTTTACAGCCCAAATAATATAGTTTAGTAGAAGAATTAATTTGGAAGAATTTTTCCATTCATTTTTCCCACAAGGATTAAAAAAAAAAAGTTGTGATAAAGCGTTGTTAGCCATGAACCAAGCCAACCAGATACAAGGAGAATCATAACATTGCAAACTTGATTTGAAGCAAAAAAAATATGTTTTTGAAAACCAGACAAAAAGACAAAGATACAAAACGGTGCACTCAACGGCTTTAATGAGGAAAAGAACTACAATCCAATAAATCATTGCAAATGACACAATCTATTTACTATTAACTATGAGTTCTGCCTCAATAAGCTCCTACTTTTGCTGATTATATTAATAGTTAGTAAGGTAGTTGTGTTAAGTTTAGGTATGATGTAGGATTAAGGGATCTAAAATATAGTGCATGCCAAGAAGCAACTAGTCAATAGTCAGAATTGGTCCCTAAACTAAAGTTTACCATAAGTTGAAATAATGTGAGCTAATGGCTTTAACAAAAGCATATACCATTGACTAATAACCTCTGAACTCATAGTAGGGCTGTCTTTAAAGGTTTTTAAGTTACTGTTAAAAATCTATTTCCCAGTGGAGAAAATGAATGCCGTTTTTACTTCTGGAACCCATCTGTTGCAAACAGTTCTAAAAGTGATTCCAACAACATTGTTCCTCAGCGTCGTAATCATTATAGCTGTGTTGTGGACTTTCTGTATTCTCATAGAATTAGAATGATTATTAAACTTCATTGTTATAATGAAAGTTATGGCCTTTAGTCATGTCACGTCTGGACATTTCAGACCTTATTCACCCCAAACATCAGAATCAAAGAATGGATTATTTTTGGGCTCCTAGCCCTACTTTTCATGGTTTACCTGGCAACCCGCTATCACCCACACAAGAAACATATTCGTATTTTGCTCTCTTTTTCGTCTGTTAGCGTTTGTGAAAGCTTGAGCTGTCCAGTTTCTTAGACAGATGTTCCAGCTCCCGCTCTCTGATGGGCAGTGTCAGGCCCTCAATCTTTGACGATCCATGAAGGCTTCCCTAGCACAATAAATCTGCCTGGACTTGACGTCTCTGTTTATACAGTTACCCAGAGACTCCGGGGTCATGTTCACGTGAGGCAGAGGCCACCTTAACCCATCCACATCAGCTCCTCAACAACACATGCATCCATTAGGAGATGATGTTCGGATTTAAATCAATCCTACATGTCTTCTCATTTCCTAAAAGACCAACAAACATGTCATCGAGAAAACAAGACTCTTCCATCATTCCTTTTGTACCGATATCTGTCATGGGTTGCACTATCAGTCTTTTCACACAGTATTTAATTTATTTTTCCCAGCTTTGTGTTTTGAATTCAGCTCAGTCAAACCCAAACAAAGCTTGGCATTGCCACTCAGGGTTATGTTTATCATATTCCACCAGTGTCTCAGGTTATTAGCAACGCCAGCTCATTTTCATGTCCGTTTTACATGCCAAATGTTAATTCTTAGCCGAAAATTGACACTGCTGTTGTTTTAGATGTTTAACGAGAAATAGTTTTGGTGGGGTTTCAAAACAGTTGGTCCCTTCTTAGATTTGATCTGTTGAAAGTGCATCCTGTCATTGTCCTGATGAAAGAACAGAGGGTTAGGGTTATGTTTTGCTAATGGTTGAAGGGAGTACTCCAAACACACCACGATCAGATGGTCGTTTAACACGCTCTCATCAGACTGTGTGATGTCAGTGGTACTTCAGGAATTATTCTTCAAGGTTTATTTTCGCTCCAACTACCTTCATTCCCTTTCCTCATCTTTCTCACTTGTCACACTTTCTGTTCTCTCTGCAATTGATGTTGGTGCATTGTAAATTCATTTCGAATTTACATGGCAAAATGTCATTTTTACTGTAATTTTTTTTGTCCAAGTTGTGCATTTTATCTAGTAATATTATGGATGGCCATTTATTTGAGAGAAATACCAACTATTTAGTCATAATTCTGGAAAAACAGTTGTGAGATTGAAAATCAACTTTTTGAAAAAAAAAGTCACAATTAAAAGATTGCAGTCACAATTTTGAGATATAAAGTCGCAACATGAGATCAGTCACAATTATGAGAAATTAGGACATAAAGTCTAAATTATAAGAAATAAAGCTGTATTTGTGAGATATAAAGTTGAAATGATGAGAAATTAAGTCACAGTTGGGATTTAAATAAAGCCTTATAAAGCTGTATTTGTGAGATATAAAGTTGAAATTTCAAAAACTAAACAATGTCAAAATGATAAGAAATAAATTCGCAGTTATCAGATGTAGTCACAGCTGAGAAAATACAAAGTCGCAGTTGTAATTTATAAACAAAATTATGTCAAATAAAGTCACAGTTGTGAAATATATAGTCACAATTATGAGAAAGTCTTTTTAAGTAATATGTGAGATATAAAGTCAAAATTATGAGAAATGAAGTCACAGTTAACAGATGTAGTCACAAATGAGAAGATATAAAGTCACAATTAGGAGAATTTAAGATAAAAAGTCAATTGTGAGATATAAAGTTGATATTTTGAGAAATACACTTGTAATACTAAAGTCAAAATTGTTAGAAATGTAGTCACAGTTAGCAGATTTAGTCACAACTGAGAAGATATAAAGTAGTAGCTGTCACTTATAGTCACAGTTATCAAAATTGAAGACAAAGTCATAATGAAAAATAAAGCTGTTTATGAGATTTAAAGTTACATTTTTGAGAAATAAAGTCACAGCTGAGATATAAAGTCACAATTATGAAAACTATTGTCACACTACTAGACGTCACAACTAATGTGATTTATAGCCACAATTATTAAAATGTAAGATAAGTCACAATTATGAGAAATAAAGTTGTATTAGTGAGATATATAAAGATGACATTTTTTCTAGATTTAGTTACAAATGAGAAGATGAAAACTCAGAGATGTGATTTACATTCACAATTACGAGAAATCACAAAGTCACAGTTGTGAGATTATGAAGTCAAAATTAAGGGAAATAAAGTCAGTTACCAGATGTAGTCACAATTGTGAGATATGAATAGTGATTTATAGTCACAATTACAGGAAATTAATATGTGAAGTCATGATTATGAAAAATAAAGTCACAACTGTAAAATATAAAGTTGTATATGTGAGATGTAAAGTTAAATTTACGAGAAATACTTTTATAATTGTGAGCTATGAAGTCTCATTCTGAGAGGTGAAGTGAGTTATATTTTCTTCTTCTTCTTCTTCTTCGCTCTGGGGCAGAAACAGATTTATTCCGGTTTAGTGCAGGTCTGTGTGATGCACCAGTCTAGATAAGCTGGATGACCAGTGATCTGACTGTGAGGTGTTTGGCTTCAACTAGAAGGTACTGACAACACAACTTGGTTTCAGAAAAAAATGAATTCTTTTGCGTTCCACTGAACTATAATCAAGATGAAAAATATACTTTCAAGACACTTTGCAGCCAAATAAAAATGATAATTCTTCTCCCAGACATTCCTTTCTTTTCTGTTGGCTTCAGGCGTTGCTACAGTTTATGGCAGGGATTGTGATATGCACCCCAGAAACTGAAGGGATGCACTAACCGCATCCTTTAGGGTAATGAAAGGCTTGACTTTGAATTTTGTAACTTATTAGAATCTTAATCTTGTTTTGATTGGTTTCGCACTGTAAATGGAAATATAAAATCTGTCTGCTCAACAACTCACAGATTACTAAAAATCAA
Source organism: Sinocyclocheilus anophthalmus (assembly GCA_018155175.1). Lineage (NCBI taxonomy): Eukaryota > Metazoa > Chordata > Actinopteri > Cypriniformes > Cyprinidae > Sinocyclocheilus > Sinocyclocheilus anophthalmus. The sequence continues at coordinate 1,190,639 of JADLZN010011102.1, forward strand.
GTTGTATTTTCCCAAGCAACTTTTAGTAATAACACGAGTTCCCTTGTGAAAAAGATGTGTACTTAACTGTATTGAATGTACTGAATGTGCACTTGTAGTGTACTGTAAAAGTATATATATATATATATACAGGACCGTCCTTAGGAGGGTGCAACTGGTGCGGTCGCACCGGGCCCCACGCTTGAGAGGGCACCGTGGCGAACGGACCGAGGGGGGCCCCACTCCCTACCTCGCACTGGGCCCCGCGTCAGCTAAGGACGGCCCTGTATATATACAGTATATACTATATGTAAGCCATATACGTACATATGTAAGTATATACACTTTTACAATAACTATATGTGCAAGTAGATAATATTAATGAAATAAAAGGCCACTTAAGTGTACTTAAAGAATAAATTAAGTACATGTCAAATTAAGTACATTTTGTTTCAATGTCCTGTAAACATTATGTTTTAATATCCTGTTGTTTTGCTTTAAAGAAGTGCACTTTGATCTGTTGACTAGCATATCAAGCACATGTAAAGTAAAGACTTAAAAGATTTTAATCAGACATTTCTCAGCCATAAAATGTATTTGGTTTGTGTTGGAGAGGTTGTGGTCCAGATATCGGTGTTACATAGCTGGGATTTCTATAATTTTCTAACTGTTCAGAAAGAATCATGAATGAATTCTTCACAGATAAACACACACATATATAAAATGTGACTAATGTATAAATGCCTTTCTTGGCCTTGGAAACGACACATCACATTAGGGGAGGAATCCAGTGCTTCGTGCCACTAAAAACTATCCGCTTTCCCAGCGATTTGAAATCATTTGCTTAGGAAAAGTGTTTAGACATCCTCAAATGAGACATGGATTAGCAGATCTTTTCCCAGTGTTTTGACAATAATTTCACAGCTATACTGACCTCTCTCTGATTTCCCATGATGCTTGTGTGTGGAGAAGTAACACTGGGCCAGGGTCAGGTGCTGACGTGCCTCTGTTGTTGAGTCTTTTTCTCAAACCGGGGCCAGTGCCAGCTACCTGATAGCAGTGCGCTGAGGCTGTGTGGCCGTGGATGTTAGAAAATGACCCAGCTGGCCTGTGTTTGTAAGACAGGAATGGATGGAAGGAAAAATTAAAGAGCATGCTGTATCACAGAGAGCGTTTAAAAATGATTTATCATTCAAAATTATAAGCTTTTTTTATGGAATCTAGCTTTTAGCATTCAACTATTTCATTATGAGCTGATTAAAGGCCACATGCTGAAGGCAAGCTACAAAAACAACTATATTTTTATAAATTGTAGAGAAAAATGTGAGTGGTGAAAATTCTATAATCTTATACTCAGCCTTAAGTTATTTCACACCTGTATGACTTACTTTCTTTAGTGGAACACAAAAAAAGATTGATCTTTTTATACAGTGTATATGCCCATATCCACCTCATTATATATATATATATATATATATATATAAATATTATATATAGTATTATATCTCTTCAAGTGTTGTGTTTGTGTGTTTTAAATAATAGTTAGATGATATTAGCTGTCATTCTATATTTCTCTGTAAATTTACGATAGATAGATAGTCAACATAATTAGTTCATAGAGCCCTCTTCCTGAAGGTTAAGGCTCACTTAGATGATGAGGTAATGATACTTAAAAGATACAGAGTTGTCCATGTACGGATTCACTTGCCCTGTAGAGAATATCTTCAACTGTAGCATGTGACATTTTGCTGCATTGCACACATGTTGAGGATCATTTTCTAAATTAACAAAAGATGGGATTAAAAAAACAGTCCTGCAGTCGTGCGTCACGTTCTATATATATATATATATATAAGATATATATATTATATATATGATTGTGTGTGTGTGGTGTGTGGATGTTGTGTGTGTGTGTGTTTTGTGTGTCTATAACGATTACAATCAAAATTTTTTGATACACCTAGACGAACACATTGTTATGAGACCACACATGTAGGTAAAATTATGATGTAATTTATAACTATGGTGGCTTTAACACCAAGTTATGTCAGTCTTTAATAGAGCTGTAAATTTAATTTGTTTAAATAAATAAATATTGACATTTGACCAATGTGTGAAATACACAAGGGACTGTAAAATCAGTTTAGTTATTTAATAATATGCCATAATAATGCAATGATCTTCATGTTAGACCATTTTTCCAGCAAATATTGATGAATGTGATTAAAGACAGCGTAGGTGATTTGGTTCTAAAACATTTTTTGTTATGCTTGTTGAAAGTCTCTTCACATCCCGATAGCGTGTGATGTGTTTTGGAGAGTGATTATGCAGAGAGGGTGGGATCTTATGCTTTCAAAGCTAGCCTCTCCAAAAATGCCTACCCAACCCTGATTGCTGTAACAATTTGATTAATGATCATATTATGTAATTCATTTGATTACACATACAGGATATGCAGTTCTCTAGAAAAGTCACTATAGTCATTGCTTATTTGCATGATTGAACTCTGCTAATCTCTGTTGCTCCCAAATTGTCATATTTAGTACAATAGCACAACACTTGGGTTCATTCATTGTTTTATCACACTGTATTCACAGGTTTTCAGTCCAGAGCATGCAGGTGGTACAGCGTGGAAGCAGAGCACAAAGTGTGAAAAAGGATAACCTGAAGTGGAGCTGGAAAACCCAGAGGGTTTACATTCTTTTGGAACTATACTCAGAATCAGTTTTTCCCCCCTATTTTTGCCACATTGTGCTGAAATGCTAAGTGAAGGTCTGATATCTTATGCTTTCCAAGTAAAATGTTGAGATAAAGTTAAAGTTGCAGTCTGTATAACAAAAACCATCAGTTATTAAGAACACATTACTGTGCTGATATCATATGGTGTATTAGTATTATCAGTGTGAAATATTACAGTAAATCTGGCCAGACTGGCTGGTCCGTGAGACAGATGACGACCTCTTGGGCCTCGGTCTGTTTGTAAAAAGTGCGGGTTTTTGGGCAGCGTCATTCACTTCACACTTCCGGAGGCTCTACCAGGGCGCTTTGCTTGTCGGTGCCTTGTTGCGTTCTTTCCTCTATGGGCTCAACACTGCTTTACTCTCTAGGAGTCGGTTCCCAAAATCATCTAACTGGGCCTTTAAGACCGACACACTGACATCTAAGGGTCGAAAAAAAACAAGATAACCTCCGTACCAAAGGGTGGGACTTCGTTACACAAAAGAAACATTGAACATAACATATACCTGTCTGCATAAGTGGACATTGTCTTGTGCATACAAAGGGTGGTTTTGACAGCCGATCTCATACGTCATCCGCCCGGAACTGCTTCCAGTGTACAACATTGAGCGCAAGCTACAATAAAGTGTATTTATATACGTTTCTCTGAACCTATAGGGATATTTTTCTTACAAAAATGCATCGATTCGCTAGAAGGCCTTTGTGTCACCACACCCCCCGGAACCATGTGAGACACTTTTTTTTTTATGGAGGGGCGCTTTTTAATTAAGTGCTTTTGAACTGATGCATGCAACACCCACTGACTGCAATGATAGAACTTGAAAGATCAAAGACTATTTTTAATATAACTCCGACTGGATTCGTCTGAAAGAAGAAAGTCATATACACCAAGGATGACTTGAGGGTGAGTATTTTATGGGCTAATTTTGGGTGAACTAACCCTTTAACTCAGTACTGAGTTTGCAATCTGTGCCTTCCAACCTGAAGTTTTTTTTGTTTTTTGGATAGGATGCAACAAGCTGTGCACATCTGCAGTTGGGGATTTTATTTGCCGAGTGGTTGTTGTGTCTAACAGATCCTCCCCAAGCTCGGAACAGGTGTGATTGGGGGGCCATTGGTGGAGAGCCATTTTCAGGTTTCTCCAGAAATGCTCAATGGGGTTCAAGCACAGGCTCTGGCTGGGCCACTCAAGGACATTCACAGAGTTGTCCATAAGTCACTCATGTATTGTCTTAGCTGTATGCTTACAGTCATTTCCTTTTGAAAGGTGAACCTTCTTCCCTGTCTGACGTTCTGAATGACCTTTACTGGGTTTTCATTAAGGCTATCTCTATATTTTGCTGTGTTGAGCTTTCCTTGTACTCGGACAAGTCCCTCAGTCCCTGACACAGCACGAGGCTGCTACCACCACACTTTACTGTTGGGATGGTGCTGGGCAAGCGATGAGCAGTGTTTGCTTTCCTCCATACATGATGCTTGGAACTGAGGTTCATCAGACCTGGGAATCTTGTTTTTTTTTAACAAATTCTAAGTGGGTTTTCATGTGTCTTCACTGAGGAGAGGATTGAGCCTAGAAACTCTTCCATAAACCCCAGATCAGTGGAGCATTGCAGTGTTTGTCCTGTAAGTTTTATAAGTTTAAATAAGTGTTCTATAAGTTTCTCCATATATGATTGTGGAGCTCAGCTAGAGTGACCATCAGCTTCTTGGTCACCACTCTAACCATGACCATTCTCCATCGGATGCTCAGTCTTCCATTAAGGATTATGGAGGCTATATTTAATTTGCCACAGGTTGACTCAGATTGAAGTGTAGACACATCTCAAAGATGATTCAGCAAAACTGGAATGCACCTGAGCTAAATTTCACATGTCAGTACTTATGCACTGTTTTTTTTATTTCTTAAAGGGGTCATATGATGCTTTTTTAAAGATCATTATTTTGTGTATTTGGTGTAACAGAATATGTTGACATGCTTTAATGTTCAAAAAACACATTCAAATACTTAAACTAATAACAAAACAGTAGCTGATTCGGAAGCGCCAGATTGTCATAGCAAAGTCAGAAGTATCTCCTCTCCTAGGTTCACGAAACGTTTGTCCATAAAATGCATTGCTGTTCTGTGTAAAGTCATCTTAAAGATTCCTAAATGCATCTACTTTCGGAAGGCCAAATAAAGTGTTTTTGCTTTCGCCTAGAAACACACAGCATCTCCCTGACATGCTGCTTCAACACTAACTGCGGTTACTGAAACTACGCCTTCTTTCTTTGCGTGCACATTTGGGCGGCATTATGCAAATATTTCCACATAGTGAGGTAGATATGTGGGGGCGTGTTAGAATGAGCCGTTTTAGGGGGGCGTGGCAGAGTCTTAACTTTGATAAAGTATATTTCTTTGGTTTTGAGACTTTAGGCTTTGCAACTTCAGGGATTTATCTATGCACAATCATCTTGTAACACTCCAAAAAGAAAGGAAGTTTTGAAATTTCATCATATGACCCCTTTAATATATTTGCAAAGTTGTCACAAATCTACTTTTTGCTTTGTCATCATGGTGTATCGATTGATTTGGGGAAAAAGTAACAGAATGCAGTTTAACATGAGATAACATAATGGTAACGCTGCGACAGCGTGTATTATTAATACTTTCGCAAGGCACTGTATATATATCCATGTAATACTAAATACTAATTTGATCCTGAAGTTTGACAGTAACACATTTATAATGTTACAAAAATGGCTGGTTAATTTACATTTCTATTCATAAAAAACAAATCAGAAAATGTACAAACAGTTTTAAACACTGATAACGATTTTTCTTGAGCAGTCAAATCAGCCATATTAAAAGATTTCGGAAGGATCATGTGACCTGAAGTACTGGGAGAAGTGATGCTGTAAATTCAGCTTTGCATCAGAGGAATAATTTACATTTTCAAATATATTCTAACCAGGCAACAGTTAATTTAAATTGTAATAATATGGTTTATATTACAGACTTCTTTCAAAAACTTAAAAACAATCTTACTAACCCTCTTGTACAGATAATATTAAATAATGAAATAATATTTAAAATATAATATACATATTTCACTAACCACACATAAACATTGCTTTCTCAAAAACACAATCATGTATGCTGCTCACATATTATTGTAGCCCAGTTTGTGCTGATTATGGTGCTACTAAAATTAGCCATTAAAATGTTTATTAGCAACTGAAAAAAGCACAAATGTCAGGACATGTCAAAACTTCTCCAGGGCCCCAAAAACACCCTCAGACCCCAGAGAGTTAAATCAGTGTATGTTAACTGCATAGGAAGTATGCCATGCATTGTTTGTGATGGCTATCAGTCCCAGTCTGTTTCTGAACCCTAGTCCATCAGTGTAAACAGTCTGGATCATTCACAGCGATGCTGTCAGGAGTGAGCTGAACTGGAGTCAGTGGAATGTGTTCTTCACATCTGGCTGTTCTTCTGCAGGAGTAACATAAGAAGACATGAAAAGCTCTGCGGTGCTGTTGAATTTGACTGAGGTCCAGTTCAGACTGTGGGGAGTCTGATATCAAAGATACTTTGGATTGAAGATCTAGAAAGTGCTTTGACAAATGTGTTGTCGGCTGTTTATTTTCTGGCTGAGAAAACATCTTGGATTTCAAGTGAGGGGATCGCTAGTAGTGATCCCGTTGTTTTGATAGTGAAGGCTTTTCTTCGGATTTCCACTAAATCAGTGGACTGGAAAGTTTAGTTTTAGCTTATGTGAATTACGCATCAATATCTGGCTTAGTTTTGTACCCTGTGTCAAACACAATTAGTGAAAAGTTTGCTTATTTGTTGCTGTTTTATTTCTCAAATTATTTATTTACCAATTATAAAATTCCAGAATTAAGTGTGTTCTCTGACTTTTGGCTCCCGCTGAATTTATGTCCATGAACTCTTCCTTTTCAAAATGAAATCATGTGTTGTTTTTCCAGAGAGTTGAAGAGTCATCTTCAATTAACTTAAAGGATCTTTCAAGCTCTCATATCAGTGATATGCTTTCACTTACATGGATAAAAACACTGGTATTTGAGCCAGACGTTAACTTCACTTAAGCATTTTGGCCTTGGCTTGTTTTTCCTCTTTGAAATAAAAGAACAGTATGTTCTCAGTCATGTTTGATCAAGGTCATGGCCAGTCCTGCCTTAATATATTTTGCGCCATATCAAAACGTCCTTCATATCTTCTTTTAACCTTTGACTTTTCCGTGAGGTTGCTGGACAGTGATGATCAATAGTGTTACACTGTGTTCTCATTTCATTGGGGTTTGAATAAGAACTGATTTATTATGACTTGTAAATGGATATTTACAGTTTCTTGTTGGGGTTTATTCTATTAGTTCAATAAAGCTTTGATATGGGAAAAATCATTTTTAAAACTGGAATTAAATGCTAGTGTAAGCTGTGTTGTCTTCTGCCCAGAAATTTATATATTTTTTTTTACAGTGACTTTTTATCTCACAATTTAGACTTTGTTTCTCGCATTTCTCACAAAAAAAGTCAGAACTGTGAATAAGACAATTTTCAATACCCAATTCTGTGAAACCATCTGAATTGGTTAGTTTAATAATTCAGATGCTGACTTTTACTGCAGAGATTCATATTGCAATCCTCCGTTTATTTTTTTCTTTTTCTTTTCCTCTCAAAATTTTATTAGATAAGCAGCTAAAAAAAAGAAGCTCCAATAACAGATATTTTTCCAACCAGAATTATCTTGTGGAGTGTTGCAGGTATGAATACTTTCACAAGGTTATTTTATTTTATGGGTCCGTCCACCAGTAAGAATACCCAATTCCTAATTTACATAATTGAAGTTATTTTAGTACTTACAGTAACTGGGTAATAACTAGGAAACCCTGAACCTATACCTCTAAACCTAACCTTAACCCATGTAGTTATCTTATATTGTCCAGTACTTTCTTAGTTAAGTACACTGTAAGTACATGTAAGTATAAACTGACACTACAATTTAGCTTTACATTTTTTTCCCTGTCCATGCATATTCTAAGTGTGCATTGAAGGATTTCAATGTGTTGTCCTTTAAAAGGGTGGCAATGTTTACAAATGTTTGTCAATGGCTCATTCTCCCATTAAAGTCAATTAGCACCATTGCCCCATGTGTGTAGGAATCAGTGTTTCTGTTTGCAGAGCTCATATGATAACCTAATCTAGTTTTAGGTTTGACAACACCTTGTGCAACTAGTTTCTCCCTCCCTCTCAAGCCCTGCATACGCTACACTTATCTCTTTGATATAACACAAAGTCAAATGCTTATTGAAAGGTCTATTAGATGCTTTGTTTTGTCTTCAGCTAATCAAAAATGCACCAATCATTTGCATGCACCAAGCATGTTTGTGTGGATCATCCTCTCTTTAGAAATGCCAGTTAGTTGCATACTGACAAGTGCAAGTCCTCACAATTCCTGCATTTCTTTATTCTATATATTTGCTTATTTTACAAATTTTCATGTATTGCTGCATACTTAATGGCACTGATAATAGCACCATTAATTATACATATCTTGTTTTGTTTTTTTTTTTTCTTCTCTTTTTTTCTCCTTTAGGAAAAAAAGGTAAGTTGCACTTTATATCTTTTCCCAATTCCTGACTTTCTTCTCAGAATTGTTAGTTAACATTCAAACACTGTCCGAGAAAAAGTATTTACATGGAATTCCCTGGCAGAAACAGATTTTTTTGTTTTTGCCACTAGAATGAATAAGATATATAGGTCTATATATCTGTAATAACTTTAAAAATGATTTTGAAATTTGTCACTTTAACTGTAAATTGTAACTGCTTTTTGAAAAATGCTTTTTTCTTCTATAGAAAATGGAACAAGTCATCACTTGTGATGTTTCCCGGGTTAAAATGATTGGCCTACAGAAATAGTTATATAAAACTTTGTTATCAGCTATATTTATAACTCCAAATACTGGGTTGAAAATTTTTTGTCAACTTGCTATTTTTCAATTTGGACGTGTTTGTTTGTCTTTTTTTTAAACTGATTGATCTTGAGGCCTTCTTGGTTCTGAGTAAGAGTTCATCTATCTCCGTGTAAAATACAGACTGTAATTGTGCTTTGGTGTACGTGAACTTGTTTGTGTGTGTGTGTTTGTGGTGTGTGTTTGTGTGTGTGTGTGTGTTGTGTGTGTGTGTGTGTGTGTGTTGTGGTGTGTGTGTGGGTTTGTGGTGTGTGTGTGGTGTGTGTGTGTGGGTTTGTGTGTGTGTGTTTGTGTGTGTTTGGTGTGTGTGTGTGTTTGTGGTGTGTTTGTGTGTGTGTGTGTGGTAGCATGAGCTACACATGTAACACATGAGCCTACACAATGTTGGTCAAGCACACACGTAGCAAATGTTACCTTGAAAAAAAAATCCCCCAAACAGCAAAAATTAAAAAAAAAAAAAAAAAAATGAAGTATAAACCGGTGTGAGTTTTATGCCCAAGAAAGCCCGAAAGAAGAAGAGTGTAACATACTAACTTATACACGGAAAAAGAAAAATCCTCTCTTTGGTCAAAATGACCAAACACCAACATGCAAGGTTAAAACAACCACAACAACAACACAACAACACACAACAGCAACCACAAAGATTTTGTCGTAACACTGTGAGAAATCACATTCACATGTCTAAAGTTGTTCAGTGGAATCATGCTGCACGTTCCATTAATCATTTGGGTAACACTTTCTATGAAGCCCATATTTATAATACATTATAAGGGTATTCTTAAAAAAAAACATCTGTTGTATCATCTCCTGAATAATCATGACAACGTTGTAATGCATTCTGAATCATTACTTGTTCATTGGATATAGCTTGTTATAGTGGTATGATTTTATAAAGACACAAAGAACACGGCAGAGGAGGGGGGAGAGGTCCCTTAAGTTTACAAGGGATTATATTTCCCGCACGGTTTAAAAAAACATAAGCCATTCTAAAAGTTTCATTATAGTCTGTGCCATTGTTTAAGCTCCTTTTACCATAACTTAGTAACAATTTTTTCTTAGTGTTTTTATTGTAATGACAAATACCATTCATGAAAACATCCAAAAGGCTTACTTTACTTAAAGCATACAAAGAACCCAAAACTCAAAATAAAATAATAATCATAATAAGAGAAATAATTTTTCTCACGACATCCATAGATCAGATATCATATCAATGGTGATTATCCTATGGATAATATTGTTTTTATATTGCAATATAGTTTGATTAGTTTGATGGTACCACTTTAGACAACTATGATTGATGAGTGACTTTGAGCTCCAATGTCCAATTACCCCGTATATTATGGTGGGCCGAGCCTAAGTACCTCCCATAAGTATATTCTGTGTTTCTCACACATAATATTGTACTGCCCTATAAATAAAATTTTACAAGTATGTCAACTGATTCTACCAACCCTAACCTTAACCTATCTGGCTACTAAAACATATTACAACTGAGCTTAAATCAGCTCACATCAAAACACTCAGCCAGTCCTAACCACTCACAAGATGTAGTAAGATACTGTGCAGATCTTAAATTTAAAATATTAGGATATGTGACTTTTAGAAATTAAGTGGATTTAACATGGTGCTCATTGTGTCATACTCTTAAAAGTTAATGAGTAAGTATTATAATGTTTTATAATTGTAGTTATGAGTAGGCGATGAACCCATATTTTTTTTTAAATAATACTTTATGCATTCATTGTAATGCCTTAAGAATACCCTTACAATGTATTATGAATGCGGGCTTGGCTTCATGGAAAGTGTTACCATCATGTCCTTTAAACTTGAAATTCTGTCACCATCTATGCCCTCACGTCATTTAAAACTACTATGACTTTTTTTCTTTCTGTGGAACAAAATGTCAAAGCTGCTATATAGTGATGACTGTCAAGTTCAGCTGTTACATTTGCTTATTTAAAAGAAAAAAAAAATGTTGGTAATTGAACCCAGGTTCCCTTTCATGCTATTCAGAAGCTGTACCTCGAACTTTAAAAGTACAAAAATATCTAACTCTTTATTCTTCTGTCATGTCTTGCCTGGGGCAGCAAATTTGCCAGGACTGCCACTGATGCCCCCTCAAAAGAAAAAGAAAAAGAAAAGAAAAAAAGGAATGACACCCCAATGCTTACCTTAGCATCCAGCACTTGCACTATTTAAAAAAAGTGCATTTTAAATGAATGAGCATCCTCTGTTTTGCTGGCCGCAGACTCTGAGCTCCTGCATGCCGTCGCTGCAGCTCTTTGATCGCTCGCTACTGAATTATTATCACTGCCAGCCGTTTGCTCCTCTCTGTCATTAGCCTGAGACAGCTCTGATTTAACCAGGAACTCCGACACACTACTTCATGTCATCTAAACTATTATCTTTTACATTTTAGGACAGAGGAGGTGTGTGAAATGCTTCTGAAGGGTCTGGAGTTTGTGAGGCTGTTGATGTTTTCTTGCACGTGTGTGTGCATGCGTCTTGGGGGGATGCTGTGGTTATGTGTCATACACCAGTAATGGTTCATGATGGCTGGTCCACCTCCTCCAAAACCACCGTGATTTAACTCAAACCTCTGCATGCAACATGCTTTATATAGACACCATCTGGTTCTCTTTCCTGATAATCATAATTTAGCATGCAAACGGTCCTCCTTTTTTCCTCTAGTCTTCTCTTAGGTGGCTTTTGGATGCTTCTGATTTTGTCCTGTAAACCGTTCTCTGATTGTGTATTGTAGGGCTTGTGCTTTGTTAGTACTGTTTTACTTACACATTTCTTGTATCTTATAATTTCTCCATATTTTTCGTGTCTTGAAATGAAATGTGTTTATGTGTTCTGTGCAAGAAATCACAACCAACACTTTTCTCATGTTTTAGTGTACAACATTTTAACTTTAATGGTGAAGCAAAGGACAAAATACTGTAGAATAAATTAGATTAAAAAAAAATTGCCACAAGCACATTTTTGATTTGTACAACAAAGCAATGCAACATATTGGTATCTTGATTTCCATATTTACAGAATAAAAAATATATTTTTTATTCTTAGTCCACTTATTTCAGTGTCAATTATTTTTTAATAACAACGAACAAACAAACAAAAACATATACAACATGTCTTTCTTTACACATATTTTTTTTTCTGAATTTCTATTTTTCTTTTCCATTTTAATAGGGTTTTTCTTTAATGACATTTTGTACGCATTCCCAGGAATCAGGAACATACTGAAAATAGTACACTTTCTTAGTCCGAAATATAACACAACAGTTATTTTTCTTTTCTTTTCTTTTCCCAAATTGCTTAATTTTTTTTTCAACATTGCACAGTGGTAAAATATTTCATGTTGGGAAGTGGAAATATGAACATCTGCAAAACAAAAGCTTTTTTTTTTTGTTTGGATCACTGCAGATCCTTTTAACATTTGGTGAGAAAAATCGCAAAATACCTAAATAGTTATTCATTTCCCAATTGCACAAGTCATTAAATATTAATGCTGCGCATTCACTTTTGTAACAATTCATAATTAAAAACAAACTTTAAAAGGTTGGTTTAAGTGCTGTTTAACCATTTAGATGGCCAGTCGCGCATGGACTGTGCAGCAGTGCAAAAGCACACACAGGAGTGAGCTGCTGTGGGACATTGAGAAACGGTTTTAAAGGTCTTTCGGTTTGCTAACCTGGACATCTTTGTAGGGAGAACAAAGCAATCTTCTGAAAGACAAATTGGTATCTTCTGAACAACTGTTCGGAGACAGCCTAATATGGTAGGCAACACTAACCTAAATTCTTTGGTGTTGAGTAAAAAAACCAATGCACTATTTTGTAAAATGCATGTGTATACATGGTCCTCTGATATGCTAGTCATCTCTGCCTTCCCCTCAAACCTCCCTGTTTATTTTTAACAATCTCATTTGTTAGACTCATGCTATGTAGGTACGTCTGTTCTGAAGTGCTTCTAGTCTTTCTCTATAAACATATTTGTATATGTGGCTACGCTGATCGAAATGTTGATATAGTGCAAAACTGTAAACGTTTTAACGTCTCATTTTATAAGATAACAAAAAATTTACAGAAATCTAAACAAAATAACATTATTAACAGAATAATTAGAATAATAATTATAGAGAAATGTTTGGTTCCAGCAGCCCGTCAAACTTCTTTCAAGTATCTCTCAACAACACACACGAACAGACATGCACACAAACGTACACGAATACTCCCGTAGGCACACTGTACATACATGAACGCAGTTTTGTACACGGACACACACATCGAACATATATGTAAAACATACGTACAAGGTATAAAAAGTCAACAAACTAGCTAACGCTAGTTTTTTTTTTACGTTTGTAAAAGTAAATAGTTAAGAGACCAAACAACACCTCAATGAAAAATATATCATAATACTTGACAAGTTGCATAGTTTTGAGATTTTCTTTTTCAGGCACCTCATCTACATCATCTCTCTTCCCGCAGTGCACGTCTGCGCTGCAAAGTAGGCCGCATAAATACTCTCTGACCTTGCTCCCTTTGCTTTGTAACAAAAATATATTATATTTCTTTTCTCTTTTGAAAGTGCCACAGAGATTACTCTGAGTTACAGATACCCATTGTAACATGATACCCATCGGATTCTAAGGTGACCACGCACAAGCGGTCGAGGGAAAGAGAGGCCTGTCTACGTGAGAGTTTGTCTTGAGGCAGTGAGATAAAGATAGAGGAGCTCTCCTCTCCTCTCTCTGCATCTCTTCTTTTTCATTCGTTTTGGGGCTGCAGTCTTCGCCCCTACCACCCAACCTTGTCTCTCCCTTCCTACCATTCCTCTTCCCAAAGCGGAATTACGAGCAGCCGCATTCTTCTACAATCATGTTCTGGATGTCCTTTTTGACGATTTTTTGCTCCTCGTTGTAGTAGAGCATGGACATGGCCCGCAGACGAGTCGGCACGCAACAGGACTTGATGTTGGTGAAGGGACTATACCCTCGCATGCGGTAGTGGTTGATGACCGTGGAGTGGAAGGACAGCGAGTTTCCGGTGATGCTGGCCACATGGCTGGGACAGTCGCCCTCGCAGTAGTTGGCGTGATACCCCGAGGGAGCGATGATCCAGTCATTCCAGCCGATGTCTTTGAAGTTTACGTAAAATTGGCGTTTGCAGCAGACACGTACCTTGCCGTCGCACTCCAGGCCTCTTTTGCGACGTCTCCTTTGGGACAGATCGTCCATCTGTCGCACCACAGCCATGAGGAATGGCCGGTGGGATTGCTCACGCTCCCCACCCCCTGGAGTCACGAGCACCAGCGTAGCTCGAGCATCAGCGCACAACGGGCAGGAGACACGCAGACTCAGCGTGCTTTCCCCGTTCTGCAACAACGCCTGCAGGCTGGCCGAAACGGGAAACGTATGCCAGCCACTGCGCCGCGTGTCCACGGATTTTTCTGCCAGAACCTTTTCCCCCGTACTTTGCTGCAGGAGCAGTCGGATGGTGACGTTAGCTCGGGTGCGGTTGCCCTTTGGCAGTCGAAGAAAGAGCCAGACGTTGGCTTGCTCCACTAGAGACATTTCACCGCCTTCCTTGGAGATGAGAAAGTTGACAAACCCTGGAGCTTGACCTGAGAGACAGGAAGAGAAGGAAACATCAGAGATTAGTCAAATGAGCTGATATTTTGTTATCGTACTTGTATTTCACTTTAGCCTGAGGCTCTAGTTGACTTTGGAGACGGTGTTCCCGCCACATCAGAGCTGACGCTGGGAGTGGTGGCATCGGTGGAACACTTTAGCTTTGTGCCAGCAGTGACCAGTTTTTCAAGGTTTCCGCAAAACAATCTTCTTCTGTTTAGTACGACTATTAATAAATGGCATAGATGTATGCAGTCATGCATCCTTTTCCTGCACGTCAAATCAGTGAATCAGCTGTTCCTACACGCACACTTGCAAGCAAACAATCCCTCCCGCTTGGTTCTTCCTGCACCACCTTGGAATTGAAATAATTGAGGGTTTAAAACCAACTTCATCACCTCTCCAGGTAGTTAACTGAGCAATTAAGAATCTGCTAGCCTAGTAACACATAATGGCCATGACAACATACAGCATACAGCTGGAAGCAGTGATGTGGCATGTGGCTTGCTGTCTCACTGGATTGTAAAAGACTGTTCCCTTTGGCTTTGATTCCCACAGTGTTATAGACAGAGGCAAGGCCTCTGGAAAATCTCAGTTCATGGATCATTTGGGTACTTCTAAACAAATCCTCTCCATTTACTGACTCAACTGGTTTTTAAGCCACTAAACCCTTGTTGGGACAGTATTTTTGGCTGTTCTCATTGACTGTTGCTTACTTATACTGTAGCTGAGTTCTTGTTAAACTGGCCACCTAGTTGAAGGCTTGGCATACAAGTCCTGTATGGCATTGCTAATAGTAAGAAGCCTCTTACAACAAGTATTAAGCAATATACTAATCTATCATGTACCACAACATATTTACAGGGTTACGACGTAATAACAACGTCATTGATCTACAAGTGTGTATGTGTGCGAGAGCGTATTTAAGTATCCCTGGCCTAAACCCATCTGTCCAAACACAAGTGAGCTGCACAAATGCAGTCTAAAAATAATGCCCCCCCCCCCTCCCCCCATTAGTGGCTAACACATTGTTTCCCTTTTACTCTGCACCCAGTGAAAGAATTGAGTATCGTTAGCATTTGCTTTGCTGGGTAAACCCTTCAACTGCCCCTCCAGAGCAGAGGCCCAGGCCCAAGAAGAAAGATCACCACTGGAGCTTTGCAACTCGCAAGCTTCTGAATATATTTGCTGGAGAGCAAAGAGAAATTTTGAAATTTGAAGAGAAGGACTAAAGAGCCATGCGGTAATCCCTCAACAATAAACACCAATTTAACCGCAAGGGCACAGTTTGCACAGCTGTCCTGCACACAAAGATGGAGAATAACATTTACACATTCCTCCCCTCCCCCTTTCCGTGTCTTCAAAAGGGGCGGGTGGCTGTAGTATAGAATCACCTGGGAACTTAAGTATGTCTGTGGGGGGGACGGGGGGGTGTCCACTCCTCTTTAAACATGGCTTTAGTTAATGTGTTCTATAATCCCGTTTTCTATCTGGTTTACTTTAGGGGGAATCAGCCTCTTTCATCTCCTTGTTGGCCTCCTGTCATTGTATGGCTTGCAATGCCCCAGTGCTTGAAGCTCAAAGAATGCTTTTGCAGTAAAGAAGTCCGCAACCTGAAAGGTTGTTGAAACACACCTCTTTGGAGTTTGTTTGTACTCTTCCTAGTTAACTCTTATAGAATGCGCTATTTATCTTTGACTAATTTGTTGACAATGCTGATTAAAGGCAACAGGTTTTCCGTGCAGATCACATATGCTAGTTCAAAGAACATAGTGCTAACAGGTGCTTAATGGATCAGGTGGAATGAGGCATCCGTTCATTGATGTATATTCCCTAGGTCTTGCTGACAACTCAGCAATGGCTAGTTCTTACATCAAACACCATAAGGGAAGGACGCTAGGTACTAACATGAAAACACTTTCTGGATCCCTTCAGGAATGAAAGATTCTTGACCGATTTTCTTCTTTGACCTAACAACATATTAAATTAGAAATAAAAGTCTGAAGGTGAAAATATGACTCTTTTAATGGTGTGTGGGAGTGAATGATATGAGTTCCTCGCCTGTTATGCAACATATTTCAAACACAGTCCCGTCAGCAGCGAGGATGGATTTCACAGACTAAACTCTTGCGCTAGAGCATACTGTGAGCCGTAGTATCATGTGGTATTCATATATTTCAAACATTAATCAATTATCATCTGGATAACGATCACTTGCTACTCTAATGCATTATAAAGCAGATCCAAATCAGATACTAAACCCAATAAAAATGCAGCCGAGGAACTATAGAATAGAGATCTACACTGCGATCATAAAACACATTATAATGTCGCTGAACAGACCAGAAAACCACTAGAATGTTGCTGTAATGGCATTCATGGCCTTTTCTACATCCCAGCATGAGAAGCAAACAAACAAAAAGTGCAATTAAACCTTATTTCCCAACCATAACACTGTAGAGTCTTGTATACATTCTCCGGCGGGTGTCACTAACACCGGCGAGCCACTTCACGATACCACACCTTGCGCCGTAAAGGCCAAGCATGCTTGTAATGTTCTTCCCCAAACTGCCTTGTTCCCTCTTTATCTGGTCCTCATCACCCACAGGCATTTCAGGCAACAACAGCAGGCCTGATTTACTGCTCCCATCTAAGTCAGGCACCCCATCCAGCGGCAAAGAATCACCAGCTTCAGACAGCCCCTGCAGGCCAGCGCAGCTCCCAGGGAACCAGGAGGGTAACGAGGAGAGTTACTGCTGCCTCCCCCTACTAACCTTTGGTAAGAATCCACAGAACATGGCTCAAGGCCATGCTGCATAACTGAAGGACAGGCACTTTCAAGACTGCGATTTAACAAAACACGAGGGACAATCTATATGGATAGTTGCAATTCATATCTTACTTATCAGATTGATTTTTCAGGATTCAAGGTTGGATGTAGGTTTGAGATGCTCGCTACTCTTCTATCAAGCTCACATCTGCAAGTAATAACCCACTCTCATGAACAGGTTTGGATGATGCATCAGCTGTCAAAGTAATAAATGAGCATATTTGGCATGATGCTGCAGCATCCTTTCTTCACTACAGTACTGTACCTTGAAGCCAAGAAAGCTTTAAGTAGCATATTACAAAATGTCACGAGCAGCGAAGTATCCTGCAACCTGAGAAACCCATTTGACCACACTAATGCTAAGGGATCCTCGGCTAACAAGGAGGCTTTTTAATGTGGTCTGTGTTTAAAGGCGATACTTTGCGGCTTTGTAATATGTAAGGTTTAGCATGCTGACAGTGTAGCCCCAAAATAAGATACTTACTACTTTATTTATATTGCCTTTAAATAGTAATTCTTCGTATTATTTTGCAAGATCTTGAAGGAAGTCAGATTCTCTTTTCTGCAAAGAAATCAGTGTTTGATCTAGAAAAAAATAACTGTTTGCACATGAAAAATTGGGACATCTTCTTTCCCTTGCTGTAACCATTTCTGGAGGGAGTGATTATAGGGCTTTCCCTGTGATAAATTGCTTTGCAAGTAAGAGGAGATCAAAACGAGGAAACAAAGTAAATATTGAGTCATTGTTTCAGAACATGTCAAGCTTTGCATATGCAACCTGCACGCCTGAATGACATCAGAAAGGCCAAACACTGAACGCCCACACACATTCACAGCATCCACAGTGATATCATCAACGCACCTTCTGTTTGAAGATTCTGCACATGGCTTCAGTGGAATTCAATGACAAAGAATAGTGAACATGGTACATACTATTTATAAGTCTCTGCATTTGTTAAATCTTTATCTTTGGTTTGGAAGCAAAGGCTATCCATTTTGCAACTTTTAATGGAAAATAAACTTTTGCAGAAGGTTTGGCCACATTTTATGAATGACCTCTGGTGCACTCTCAAGGTTTAGCAGTAATAGTGACATGTCAAGGAAAGAGCAAATTCTTTACATATGGTTGCTTTAAAAAGCACTTGTTAGTGTTTTTAATAGTTAAAATGTTGTTATTTCTTACCCTTAGCTACTGCCTGAAAGTCTGCAGACTAAAGTTATTCATTATTTGCAGTCATGCTAACATACACAAACACTGATTGCTCATGCCTTCAGGCTACACATTTAAACTGAGAGTAATCAGTCTTACCATGTAGCGCTCATTCGGCCATAATGCTGCATGTTAGAGATAATTTAAACAAGTATGTCCTACAATATATGCAGTATACCTCATTTCTGCAGTCCTTGTATCTGCCAACTGATATCTTCATCAAGGTGATTTCTGCACCCTAACACACACAATTAAGTACCACGCACACACACAACGGTACCTTGCAAAAAGGGGGACAAACTGGCTAATCCAATGTGGCCGGCAAGGCGGGTATAAAATAGGCAATATATAAGTTTTAATAAAAGCCATTCTTGAATTATTGAAAAAAAAAAAAAATCCAGCCTAGTATAGGCATATCACATGGAATAGGTGTGGGCACATCACTAAAAAATAGGGTGGATCCTATGTTCCAAATAATACTTATATTCCATGCTAATATATAAGATATGTGTATGTCTACCTGTATGTGTGGCAATTATGAGAACATATTCTTGGACAAGATTCCAGACAGATAGTGTATGTAGAAGTCTGAGACTTACATCATACACATAATTACAGTTGTCTAAACAACCAACTTAATGCAACATTACAGTGATGCAGTGCAGCAACATGTGTCTTAAAAACCAAACCAGTATGAAATAAGCACCATGCACAACTATGCATTACAGTATTTAGAAATTCAATCTAATTACAGTTATGTCTCTGCTTTTGATGCCAAAGCCAAAAAATATCATATGGTGCCACATTGCAGTCTAAATGATGCTTGAACAGCAACATTGGAATTGGCCCAACTAGGAGCCTCAATAAACTTTCAAGGGCCGCAAAATGTTATAATTGTATTATTTGCATCCAGACGCGAGAATGGAAGTCGAGCGGGAATTCTCACGAGGCACGAGCTCGGGTAAGAAACAGGGGTTATCAGGGTGCGGAGGTGATTTGCTAGGGGTAATAGCGACAACCCTGCGATGGTTTGGCGAAGGGCGGCGGGTGATGGATGCTTTGGTGCAGCAAAAAAAAAAACAAATAAAAAATGATATTATAAAGATTAGCCGGTTTCATTTGTACAAAGCCCGTACGTGCACTAGGTGGATGATGTATGTATTTTGGTTTGGAGGGTTAATTGATAATTTAAGAATACAGATTTGAAAAAATTATGAAAAAATCGTGTTTAAAAAATTATCACCTGACAGAAAGTATTGCAGTCTCAAACTATAATTTCAATAATGCAAACACTCCACCCACTGCTTATTATAAAAATAAGACCATCAAACAACTTATTTTGTACTATTTACAGCCTTGAATTTAGTCCAATTCGCTAAGATGAGTGATGGAGCCAGACATCATTGAAAAGTCTGATTGCTGTCCAGAGAAATTGAGCTATGATGTACCATGTGCTTGGTTTGTGCCCTTACTGGTCATAATTTGACATTTTGCAATGTGAGCAGTTGAATATGAGCTTGTAATCCTGATTTATTCATTCAGCCTGAGGGACAGTTCATCTCCCCCCCAGTCGTTATCAAATACCCATTGAGAACCAATAGATGTGTCTGAGGTTGAGGGGATAAATACTTGCACTAACAATCCACGTGATAAAAGTTTGATATAGATTTGATTATTAACGGATTTCCTTCTGTGTCTCATAACTAGGTTTTTGTCATCACTTAAGCATGAGCTGAATTTGTTTTGTAATGTGACTTGCTTTAGTCTCGGCACCAAAAGATTATCAGGGAATGGTTCTCATAAACAGGGTTCTCATGGTCACGAGAAACCTGGAAAAATTAGTGCATTTTAAATTTCCAGATGTGGAAGATTTTAAAAAGTCATGGAAATTTCTGCAGCGAATGAAAATGTTCACTTTTTTTGCTATTTGTGAATGCATCTGTATAAAATGATTTTGAAAACACTTTTGCAGTAGTCATGAATGACTCAGGGAAGAAAAAAAGTGGTGGGGGAAAAAACGTTTGGGGAATCCTGCATATTGTTGTATATGTCATTAGTTCCAGTGAGTGGATTATTTCATGTGACATCTTGTCTTAAAGGATTTATTTTCTTACTCTACTTTACGTCACATCTCTTGTATACTTATTATTCCATTTTAAAAATGCATAATTCATTTTTTACAACTAACCATTGTGTCAATTACACAAAGATCTTGCAATTCGGGGTGCGGGTCCACAAGGCCGCAGTGTTACAGTCTCTGCTCCCTAAAATCATGAAACATTCATCTTTCAGACAAGCAATCCAATTGCTCTTTTTGCTGCTTTTTAGGTCTGACACATCTGTTGAGAGCTCCTGCAGCACGCCACAGCTCTGTGTCACTCATGACCGGGCAATTATAATATCACTGCTGACTCGGAGTGCGGAGGCGCCAATAACACCAATAACACACAGAAGAGGCATGGGGATAGATGAACACACCTTTAAAAAGACCTCTCCATTGCTGCCGGGGGGGGGAAAAAAAGACAAAGCTTTTTCAACTGCCTTTGAAACCCAACACAAAGGCAGTAACTGAACAGCCTTCTTTTCCCTCTTATAATACGGAGAAGTCCTTTTTTATTCCTATGCGTTATGATTTTTTTTATCTCTCTCTCAACCCTCTTCAGTCACATAGGGAAGCTACATAGGAGACTGTCAGTCCCCAAGGAAGTGCTCCTGTGCAGAGCTTACGGCTAGAAGCCTGGGGGGCCCTAGCAGATAATTACTGATTCTCTAAACCAGCAGGAGGTTTGCAGGAACCTTGAGAGAGGGGGAGCGAATTGCCGCAGCTTATTTCTAATGCTCTGAGCTGTTGTTCTGGTGTGGCGGAGGGACAGTAATAAATTCCTTAAACAATCACATACAGTGTGCGTGGTAGGTTTAAACAGCTTTATTAACCCACCCCTCCGGTTTCATCCCTCGAGGGAAGACCGAACGATTTACTTTAAAGTATTTAAGGACTAAGCTCATTCTCTATCCTTTGGGTTGTGTGGTGCTCGGATTTGGACTCCCACAGTGCTCAGCACACGTGCTTAATCTCTGTCTGTTCTGCCTGTTCGGTGTCCTGACGGCTGCTGGCCTCATCCTCAATCAGGACACTGCCGTCCTTGGCCACCCGTCCCACGTGAACCTTGCGAATGGCATTGAGGAGCGCAGCTCGAGGCACCGGGTGTGTGATGTTGGGGCGCTCTTGCAGGTGCACTGTTAAGTATGTGTCTCTTCACTGCCTCAACCACGTCTTGCTGGGCTCCCTCGTCCTCACCCTCTCCTTTTCGAAGCCGCGCCAGGGCACAGGAGGGACAGTCTGTGGCTGCCTGTTCGGATGTTGCCAGGCTCCCTTTGGTGACCATGGCACTGAGGGAGCAGGTCTGGATGAGCAGCAGGAAGATCCCACTCAGAACAGGGGACATCCTTAAATGAAAAGTATCAGTTGCTGAAGAGAGCTGGAGGGTGTTTGTACCAGGTTGCAAAATGAACAACTTACTTTGAAAGTTCCTTTCAAAGTAAGATAAGAACTGTCCTGTCTGCCAGTGGATGAGCTCAATCTGACCAAAATTTGAGAGGAGAAAAATGTAATCCTTGCTGGTAAGTTGTGAGAAGAGATGCTGGTCGGAATAGATCTGTCAGTGGCTTTCTCCCTCTCCAGGTCCTTGGGAAGTTTGTATAGGATCGGCCGTCGGCTTCTGGATGTGACCCAGGGAAGCAGTGTGCTCGTAAGAGGTCTGGGACTGCTCACTGTGCAGGAGTTGAATGGTTTTGTAGAAGTGGGCTGGACTCTCTCACTGGCTCTAGCTCCCCTGTCTCTCTCTGTTTCTACTTCTACTCCTCTATCTTACAGAGTAATTATACTTCCCTCGCTCCCTCCCCTCTTTCTTTCTCCCTCCCTCTCTTTACGTTTCCTTTTTTTTTTTTTTTTGTTCTATTTGTAGGGCAGAGCAACTTTCCCTCTAACGGGTTTACGGTGCACATAGTAGAATTTGCTTGACAGACATGACAAGTGTGATTAGCTATTAAGTGACTAAGTTCATTCATTTGTAAGTTTTCACGGTCTTGCTGTTTTTAAGTGCAAGACACTTCTGTATTACGAACCCTCTAAAACATGATTACATTTCACAAAATTCAAGTCTGGCAAATTGTCAAACTGAATTATTATAGTAGTACTCGAGAGTTTTACGGTGACACAGCAGTTCCTCATAAATGTATTAGTCAATTCTGGTCAACTGGAGATTACCAGTGGTAATTTTCAGAGAACTTCAGTTTTCTTCTCATTTAAACAGTTCCCTTGAAGAAAGAACGTCTTGACGTCACTTTGAAGCAGTGCACGTTAAGTACTCCACGCTTCCCTTTACTGCTACAACATGCAACACATGTTGTGCGCAGATTCACCAGGAAGTGCCCGGAAGGCTAACTTCCTGTTTAATTGACCAAGGACAGATGTCTGGGATTCTTAGTGAGACAGACAGCTGGGGTTGTGACATCATCAAAGGCTGCGTCGAGGGCATGTGTGGGTCGTTTGTCTGCATATCAGCCAAAACATGCATGAGGGATCCCACAGTCATACGAGTCACAATGTGCCGTGGGTTACGTAGACATTTTTTACCATATAAGACATGCTGATGTGCTAATTCGGGATTACTCAAAGTTCTGATTCAGGAGACCCCCCTTCGTCAGTGATGCTGACTGAAGTCAGTGTCTAAAGTCTGCCTTGAGAGAGTCAGCCTTTGGTTTTGTAATATAAGAATGTCTGGGGCATAGTGAATCAAGGGGTCTATTTGTGTTTAGTATTTTTTTTCTGCCTTTATCCTAGTTATTAAATGATATCATTTCACACCAATATTTTAGTAAATATTATTAACATAGTTGTTTTTGAGTTGTATGCCGTATTTGTATGTATGTTTAATAACTTGATTTGGATAACAGGTTAAGGTATTCTTTTCTCTGTATCACATTTGTATCACTTTAACATGTAACATATCACTGTAAGGAGTCCCTCTTGTGGTCAAACTTGCGCATTGCAAGAGAGTCAGAAATGTTCCCCCCCCCACCCCCCCACCCCCATGGGACAGCTGAGTATTATCCATTTGTTTATTTGATAGTTGAAAGTTTGAGTATTATTTTTGCATATTACAGTCTCTCTCAGGTTATTTTTTGGTGAATTCTCATTTAATAATAATGCACATTTGGCCCCAAGTACCTGGAAGTCGTTACGGATAATACCATCCACATATTATAGACTGTTTAGTTTTTCTATATGGGATCTTCACATCTTTTCAGTGGTTTACTGCTTGCCTTGGTTTGAAGTAAAAAAAAATATTCTACTCTTCATTTCTAGAAATGTCAGAACCTTTAAAATCTTAACTGCTGGAAAACTGAAAAAGACTGGATGATTCTAAATATGGTTGTTGTTTTGTTGTTAATACTGTTTCCCCTTTACATGGTTTAGACTGAGACCTGTGGACTAACTGGAAAAGAGAATTAAACCGTTATATCATAATAATCATGGCTTGTGTTGTGACGGCAGAGAAGAGGAAATCTGGAAGTCGCTGCTGTGTAATACCATCAAATCATGACCGCACTGAATTCTCACACGATGCTTGCGAAATCTGACGTTATGTTTTTGTGGTCTGAGGAGGCCAAAATTATCAGTTGTTGTAATGACTGTGGTGGTTCCTTTTTTCAGTTTTTGATTTTCTGAAATGCTTTACAGTTTGAATTTGAGCTAGTTATTCACATAGGGAATGGAGAACAGATAGAGCAAGACAACTTTTCTTTCTTCAGGCACTGAATGTTTGTGTGGAGACTAGCTTTTTATTAGGGTTGTTAAAATGAGCCATTGCAGTCTCTGCCTCATACCTGAGACAGGAGAGCTGTTACTGCTTTAGTACAGCACTTCAGCAAGCAACACACTTGCAATGACCTCGTGTATACTCTGTATCACATGACAGTAAACACCTAGAACTTGCCGACTTGTTGAATATACAAAGTAGGAGATAAATGTATCAGTGAAATATATCAATTCCACGCAGTCCTATTGTAGCAATTACATTTTGCAAGTACTGTCTAAGGAAACGTTTCTTAACTTTAGCTGTTCATGTCTAAATGTCTCGCGGCGGGACAGTCTGGATGATTTGGGTCACCAGTAGGTGATGGATTGCCTTCCTCCATCTCTGTCTTCTCATCAGGGGACACATAACGGAGAGAGGGATGAGAGTCTGGTGACACGGGGGTTACGTGATTCCTCACCGTCACGGCAGGGTGACAACGTCCCATTAAAACGTGAATGGAGAACAGGGAGAGGAAGGAGCAGGGAAAATGTATTTTCAACCCTAGAGAAAGCGATGGACTGAATGAGTAAATCTTTCTCCAGATGTGAGCGTCTCCAGGATTCAAAACTTTCTATCGCACACTGTTTCTGTTGCTGTCTATCCCTTCCAGGATTTGGGGTTGGAGAGAGGCTGTAGGTCAGCCTGTCTGGGCCATGCGCTATCTGAAACCGGAATCGACTCTGCCTCCCTGTGTGAGTTTCATTGGAGACCACAGGGAAAATCTCCAAGTCATGAGGTCAGATAGGCTAACGACGATTACCCTAGTGTCTCTGCTGTTGGAGAAGTGCAAAGATGGGAAACGAGAGCCAAAACATTCCAGCGCAATCTGCGTAACCATTGCATTCGTCATGCTCATTATGCTGCATTCTCCCATGTGGCCTGTATATCAGCCTATACTGTACTTAGAGGCACATGGCCCAAACTTTTGAATTCATCTACAGTAAATTAAATGCCATCATTAAAGGTGAAGTGTGTGATTTCTATGCATTTAAAAAAAAAATTAAATTATGGCTTATAAAATGTTTCCCAAATTCTATTGGTTGGACAGACAGATCCAAACACACACCATTGGTTGAGCTGTGTCAAGCTGGTTGGGGAGCTAAAACAAAAACAAAAAAATAAGCAATGTTTTGGAAACATCTGCCATTGGTTGGCCAGATATATAGCGCTATGCTATTTGTTAAACAAATCACCGTAAGGACCAAGATGTTCATGTTATTGCCAGTGAAATTGCCATCAGTTTTTCTTTTTAAAGTCAACGTGAAAATGAAAATGGACCCTATTTATTTTCTGAATGAACATTTCTTGTGCATGGTTCAGCTGTGCATGTTATCTATAAAAAAACTGGTTTGTTTTCCTAATCCTAAATCAAATAGATATATATATATATATATATATAATATATATATAATATATATATATTATTTTTTTTTTGCGGAGTCATCAATCCCTCATGTATTTCAACACGTCCAAGCACCTGCCATATCATTTTGTTTCTCACTTAATGTAATTGCAACACCTCACCATTCTGGCTTTTTCCCTCACAATTCACAGTTTATATCTCACAATTCTGGCTTTGTAACTCACAATTGCAAGTTTTTTTTAATCAGAATTGTGAAATGGAACTCGCAAAATGTTCTTCAGTTTTCTTTTATTCAATTTTATTCAGTGGCAGAACAAGATTTAAACAACACATTTGCAGTAATCCAATTCTGAGAAAAAGTCTAATTGTGAAATGGACCTCTGTATTGCGAGAAAAAGTCACCATTGTGAGAAGTCACGATAACTTGATTGATTGATTGAATTTTTTTTTATTCAGTGGCAGAAACAAGCTTCCAGATGCTTCACTGAAAAACAAGTTACATTAAGGAAGTGAATTAGGTTGTGAATGCTGTTTTAGCTTTCTTTGATTTATTCATAGAGAATAAACCATTCTGCACCCTAACCACCCATGGCTCTTTCATTCCTCTGTTTAAGCATAACATCTGTTATAGACTTAGCTGAAACTTGAAGTGACATGGAACAGTAAGTATTCTGGTATGTAATCTTTACTTCTGACTGTGGGAAGAAGGTGTTGTTTTGAGGTGTCCCCCTACCCCCGCCCCCCGCCCCGAGATTAAGCTATACATGGTACAGCTACCAAGCCAACATCTCCAAAATGTTATTACATTAGATGCATCAGATGGATTGTGCATGCTAGAAGCATCTGTGAACCATCACTGATAATATCACATCCAATGGCTTTGTAAAGCATTGCATAAGTGGGAATGTAACTTGCACAGTGCAGGTATTTTGTATGTAACGCTCCTTATATTCAGCCATGGCAGAATCTCCCACCATGTTTTATTGCAACAGTATATTTAAGCCTCTTGGGTGTTCTGGTTGTTTTATATGCAAACAAGACATTATTAATGTATGTTCGCTATGCAGTCATTCGTCAAGCACCCCACAACCCACCTGACCTGAAAAGACATTTGCTTTCTCAACAGCCCAGAGTGTTTTGAAATGTAGAGCTTTGTCTAATGTGAATCTGGCTTTCTTCACTGGCAGCTTTTCAAGTTGGACCAACCCCACCTAGCCAAAAAACATCTTTATTAATAATGTGCTATGTATTTCTGCTGGACCAATTGTCTTTGGTAGGTTTGTAATTAATTTAGTGTAATGTTTTAGTTGATGCGCTCAATGACATACAGGGCCAAAGGAAAAAAAAGTCAGCCTTCTGTTGAAATAATTATGGTTTTATATTTATTAGCAGGCAATGTTGACGATTAAATGAAGGATATTCAGCTCTGAATTAAAAAGTCTCATGGGACCTGTGTGTTGGCGCACTGAATGAGAGGTGAAAATGTAATTCATAGCGTGTGCAGTTAAGTATTCACCAAATAAAAAGTCATTCTGAGCTGAAATTTGATAAATTTTTTGTTTATAGGAATTGCAACCAATAGTGTGTTGTGTGTATATTCTTGTGGCATTGTATATGCCCGTAGGACCTAAGTGTGACATGGAAAGATACAGTGTTAGCATGACACTTTGTGAGGTTTATTTCAAGATCTTGATGCATTTTAATCAGTTCAATCTGTTGTTAGGCAATGATATGCCTATTTCCATATTTTATGTGTTTCATTTGTGTTAAATGTATTATGGTTCACAGTTGTAACTTGTCTGCACTGTCCTCAAGCCCTTAAAAGGATAGTTCACCCAAAAATGAAAATTTGCTGTTAATTTATGGACCTTCAGGCCATTCAAGATGTAGGCGACTTTTTTTCTTCAGTAATACAGATTTTTAGTTGAAATCATGGTACTTGGTGATTCATAAAATGCTAGTCAGTGGCTACTGGCACTTTGAGAGTAAAAAAAAAAAAGCATATACAAGCAAAACAAAATTAATTCCTGTCTCCTGATGATACAACGAGGTCTTATGAAGCGAAACGATCGGTCTGTGCAAGAAAAAACATTATTTACAACATTATTACCTGCAATCCAAGGCCTCAGGCAAACAGTCCAGAGTGATGTACGGTTCACGAACACATTTTCTTTTGAAAGATTGTTTCTTGCACAGACCGCTCGTTTCGCTTTAAAGGGGTCATATGATGCGATTTCAAGTTTTCCTTTCTCTTTGGAGTGTTACAAGCTGATTGTGCATAGATAAGATCCCTGAAGCTGCAAAGACTAAAGTCTCAAACCAAAAGAGATATTCTTTATCAAAGTTAAGACTCTGCCACGCCCCCCTAAAACGGCTCGTTCTAACACGCCCCCACATATCTACCTCACTATGTGGAAATATTTGCATAATGCCGCCCAAATGTTCACGCACAGAAAGAAGGCGTGGTTTCAGTAACCGCAGTTAGTGTTGAAGCAGCATGTCAGGGAGACGCTGTGTGTTTCTAGGCGAAAGCAAAAGCACTTTATTTGGCCTTCCGAAAGTAGATGCATTTAGGAATCTTTAAGATCACTTACAAAAGAACAGCAATGCATTTTATGGATGACCGTGTCGTGTACCTAGGAGAGGAGGTAATTCTGACTCTGCTATGACAATCTGGCGCTTCTGAATCAGCTACTGTTTTTGTTATTAGTTTAAGTATTTGCTAATGACTGTTCAAATGCGGAGTTTTTGCGCATCGTGTGTGTGCGCGAGAGAGAGAGAGAAAGAGAGAGAGCGAGAGAGAGAGAGAGAGAGAGAGAGAGAGAGAGAGAGAGAGAGAGAGAGAGAGAGCGTCACATCACAGTGGAGTCAGCTGTCTTAACCGTGGCTTGTGTACTGCAAACACATACCAGCTTCATCACTGTGTCTGTCACACGACTCTGTTCCCCTTTCGGGCTCTGTCTTTACATTTATTATTTTGAACGCTGAAGCTCGCGATTATGGTAAGGGAATTACATTTCCGAAGCGTGCTTGCTGTGTTCGGCCAATCACAATGCACAGGGTCAGCTGGCAAATCAGAGCAGACTGCGCTTGTCAAAGGAGGGGCTTTTGTTGAAAACTATGTTTTTGAGAGAGGCGGGGCATAGAGGAACCTACAATAATGTACAGTATTTGAAAAATAATGTGTTTTTTGAACATTAAAGCATGTCAACATATTCTGTTACACCAAAATACACAAAATAATGCTCTTTAAAAAAGCATCATATGACCCCTTTAAGACCTCAATATATCATCAGGAGGCATGGGTATTAATTTTGTCTTTTTGACTCAAGTACCGATAGCTGGTGGCTTGCATTTTGTGAATCAACAAGGACCATGCTTTTAAGCTAAAAATGAAAATTCTTGTACTGATGAAAAAAGTCACCTACACCTGAGAGTGAGTAGATTAACAGCAAATTATCATTTTTGGGTGAACTATCCATTTAATTTCATTTATGTGTAATTTAATTTTCTGTGTGTGTAAACCATAGTATATGTTTTGTCAACCTGGTCTCATAAAAATATGTACCTCTGGGTACTTTTCTGCAACACATGCACGTTTTGCCACAGTTTAAAAGAGAAATGGACACTGAGTGGCGCTAAAACACGGGTTCAATACGTGAACCCTGGCAGGGGGGGGGGGGGGCGTTTTATTACGTTTATATAGGATGTATTGCTGTGTTTTTATTACGTTGCTTCAGTTACGTATTGCGGTGGTTCAGAATTCAAATATCAGGGGACTGTCGCTAAAAGTTAATGCTCCATTGTGTTGGAAATATGCCCTACACCAAACCCAACCCTAAACATACCCGATAGTGTTAACAAATGCAAAACTGATATAGGCCTAAAAACACATTTGTTGATGCAACCGTGCCATTTGAACTTCCTTAAATGCAGATTTGAACTGTTTTGTTTAACTGTAGTTACACGGGATTCGAACTGGAGCTCCTCACCTCTTAAGTACGTCTCTGTAATCCGCGAGCTACCGAACAAACCAACTTCTATGAAAACCCATAGATATGAAGCTGGATATGTGTGATGCTAACATTCAAAAGCATCAGTTTTCAATTCTCCCAGCATACTAAAATTGTTTTGAAGTCATAACATAATATTTTTCAAGTAATTGTGCGAAAAATACGCGTTTATTAATCAAAACACTGTAAATTTGTGTGAAAAGGAGTAAAAGGGGTTGGAGTTTTACTGCCTCTAGTGTTCATTTCTTTTGGAAACTGCATATGTACTTATTGGTACGTATTTCGCATCTCGCGAAAAAGTGCCCCCAGGTTCATTTTTGCCGTGAGACCAGGTAGGTTTTTGTAAAGTATTTATGTAAAGTGTACATATTTTGATAACATTTATATATGCAGCAGCACCATAGTCCAGTGAGCCACAATATTTTGTTCCTTTATATGTCTCCCCACACATATGACACAGGGCATGTTCTATAGTTAGATCACCTTTTTTTGTATTATGCAAGCGTGTTTTTTTTTTCAGCTAGTCGCTCAATTAACCCTTTAAGCACTAATTACTAGTTGCAAAGTTACTTACAGTTAGCAGAATGTCTAAAGTGGATCAAAATAAAGTGTTACCGTTTGTTTAATTTAATTTACACTAACAGTGTCCAACAGTGTATATACATACATTGCAGATTTTTTTTTTTTTATTCATATATATATATAATATGATAAATATATATATATATATTACATCCTGTGGTGGAAATGAATCATTTTTGGAACAAAATCGCTGACTGCTTTGTCATGCTAAGGATAATTTTAACATAAAAGCTGAAGAAACATTCACGTGTTGCTTGTTCATTCAATTTAGGACACATTTATAGGCACAACATGTCCCGAATGACAAAGAACTACTTGAAATCAGAGCGGACTATTGACTAAGACACATTTCCAAACATCTGACTTTAATCGAATTTCAAACCACCTAAGAGTGTGGGTTGGAATGGGTTTGCAAAAACTGAAGTAGGATATACCACAAACTCAGATTTTTGCTTACGGTCTAAACAAGGTTTTAACATATCAAAATGTATAACAGTCATCTGGGTCCTAAAAAGCATTGCGCAAGTTATCACAAACAAATTCTGTAATGACGATATATGCAGCAGAATTATGAGTGCCACAGCCGGATACGCGCTGTCAAGCAGATCCACCGCCCTTTTCCAATCACCATCTTGTCTACAAGCCCACACCCTCTCCCTCCTATTACCTCTTCAATTGTTCTGAGACTATGTCTAAGTAACCACAGTTGAAAGCGCCAGAACTGCTAGGGAAGTTTCCCATCTAGGCTAACGTCATCTTATTCCCCACATATTATTGCGTGTATAAAGGAAGACTACACTCCCAGAGCCGGCTGAGAAGCAGCTGTTTCTGATCCCTGAATAACCAGACTGCACAATTGGAACTTATATCATCGTGCTAACTTATGTCGATATCCCTAATATGTTCCTTTGCAGCTTGGCACTTCATTCAAAGTTGATGATTGCAGAGGCACCGATATGGAACTTCTGGGCCGACAATGATAATTGATGATATTATTTGATTCATATTTTTACTTTTGGGGCATTTTTTTTTTTTTTTTTTTTTTACCCAAAAGTGAAAATTCTGTCATTAATTACTCACCCACCTCATGTCGTTCCAAACCCGGAAGACCTTCGTTCATCTTTGAAACACAAATTATTAAGATATTTTTGATGAATTCTGAGAGCTAGCTGTCCCTCCATAGACAGCAACGCAACTGCAATGTTCCCAGGTCCAGAAACCTAGCAAGGACATCGTTAGACTAGTCCACGTGACATCAGTGGTTCAGTTCAGAATGACATGAGGGTGAGTAATTAATGACATTTTTGGGTGAACTAACCCTTTAACACTTTATTTTGATGGTTCCCCAGCAGACGTTCCACTGACGATTAGTCATTTTTCAAGTATGTTAACCTATTCTACTAATAACCCTAATCTAACAGTATACTGATACACTAATTAGAGATAGTTGACATGCAGTTGCAAATTAATGTGAGTTAGCTGACATGTTGCAAAGTTACTTATAGTTAGAATGTATAACGTTGTACTTTAGTATAACATTACTAAAGTGTAACCAAACAGAATAGTGTTTTAAGAGAGTTTATCTGACAAAACCACGCACACACTGAATGCATGAAAGTCTTATGACATAGTTTCCTTCATTACAACCGACTTGCTCCTACATTCTTGATATTGAATACACTATCTGAACAAAAGGATCCGATTTAATTTCTTGCAAATTGTCAGTATGGACAGCCAGTCCAAAAGACTGAATTTGAAAAACAAATACATTTTTAGCAGTGTGAACAAAGCCTAAACTAACTTCAGCCCAATAAGTTCATTATTCTTCAAAAAAAATGTGACGTCAGCTTTCCTTAGCACTGAACCACACAGTAGTTTTGCCAGTGACAGTCGACTAAATTCACTTTCTATGAGAAACCACAGCTGGACTGTCAGCTCATTCTCACTTCCGGCAGTCCAGACACACTCTGAGGTGAGACGCATGACTGCTGAACTGATTCATTGATCAGCTGAATCACTGACCCACGGCCCACAGGTTGGAAATTATCAGGGGCTGATGGGGTTTTGTTGGTCGCTGAGTCATGACCGGGGTAAACAAAGAAGTATAGCTCCTGTATGAGTCTGAAAGTGCTGGCTGCGCCTCCACTCTGCTTTAATGGTTATAAAGTGAAGAATGTGTTTCGGGGCCCTTTTGTGTTGTTCTTTCACACTGTGTGAGTGTGAGGATTGATATGCTGAGTGCTTGCAGAAATTCCCCTCGCCTCATTTTGGCAGGCAGATACGTATGATGTGAAACAATATTTGGCCGACAGGGTTGG
Source organism: Sinocyclocheilus anophthalmus (assembly GCA_018155175.1). Classification (NCBI taxonomy): domain Eukaryota; kingdom Metazoa; phylum Chordata; class Actinopteri; order Cypriniformes; family Cyprinidae; genus Sinocyclocheilus; species Sinocyclocheilus anophthalmus. The sequence continues at coordinate 1,223,155 of JADLZN010011102.1, forward strand.
TGCATGGAGAACATGGAGTCTTTTCTTCTTTTCTCAAGCTTTTCTTTTTTTTGTTTTCCACCTCTACTCTCACAGTATGGAAAGAAAAAAATTGAATAAAATCCATCCACCGCATTTTGTTAACTACTAATTTATCATTCTCTTGTTACTTGGCTGTTTATAAGTGATAATTCCTCTGGTGTTCCATCTTCTGTTGACAGAGTATGAAAAACATCCTCTTGGTCTGAGAATGGAAAACTAAGCTTATTGTTCAATTTTCCACAAATAAGGATAGATTGTTCTTTTAAGTCTGACTAAATTGGCAGTGAATGGACACTTGTGGGTAAAGAAATTGTTCATTCAATTTGCTCATGTTGCTCCAAACCTGCATGACCTTCTTTGGAATGCAAAAAAAGAAAGAAAAAAAATAGAGAGAGATTTTTCTCTTTTTATATTTAGTTAATCTGGGACAGTACATATTAATAATAAATAAAAAGCAAATGTAAAATGTGCTTCATCTGTAGTCGAGTCCCAGTAAAGGTTGATTGGGGGGGAGGGTCAATACATAAATACAATTATTTTTAATTTGATGTTTAACACTAAAATCCCAATACATTTTTATTTGACCAAATGTTGAATTTTTTTAGAGAAACCACAATTACTTTTCATATTTTTTTTTAAAACTCCTGTGGGAGTCTACTCCAGTCATTTTATCTCAGTGTTTATTTTATTATTTGAAACACTGAGATTCATTATTTTCATCTGGCTATATAAGTGGGCATTATCAGGTTACTTCGACTGAAGCGACGACTGAGTCGTGCAGCTACATAGGGTTACGTTAGCAACCGAGTACGTTCCCTATCGATACTTCACTCGTACTGCGTCTGCTAAGACGCTATGGGTAACCAGTTCAATCCCACCATGCTATACTAGAGGAACGGCTAATACTTGAATTTGCCTTAAGCACCCAAGGGGGCCCAGAGGGACCAAGTGTTTTGCAGGGAAGCCCTGGAGGAGGCAATAGGGCCAAACTCACAGAGGTTGGCCATCCTTGAATAATCGTCCCAAGATAATTTATTACAGCCTCGGAACTCAGTGAGGGCAAAGCTGGCGCAAATCAAAGCGTAAATTAACGCAGAAAAGTTTGTATGTTGCGGTGACACAGAAAGTAAGAAACAGTAGGGCAGGGCGGATTTTTTGTTGTTTGTCAGCGGCGAATCAGCCGAGCAAAGAGGTCGCTGGTTCAGCTTGATCCGCTGCGAGGCGTTTCCACGGCAAGCAGGCTTCAAGTCTCGTAGATCAGCGAAGATCGTCGCCGCTGAAGGAGAATTAATCTGAGAATCCTACGGCGGAATGCCCGCTTATATAGCCAGACAGGCTGACAGGCTTCGTCACCAATGGTTCGTTTTTTTATTCACTACACGAACCAATGGCTTTGCAGTTACACTGCGTTATTGAAAAAGGCTTCAGTCATCGGAGAAAAAGGAGTTTTCCCCCAAAGCGTCTTAGCAGATGCAGTATGAGTGAAGTATCGATAGGGAACCCACATGTATCTCTCTCAGGATTTCGGTAGTAATCTCAACAATATCTGAAATTATGCTTAAATTTGGCCAAATACCAAAGTCTGCAATCAAGAGAGCAAGAGATTTCACTATTAGAGAACAAGAGATCAAGAAATCTCAATATTAAGCTCAACTGTCCTGAGATATACTCTCCAAATTTAATTTACAGCTCTGTACTCTCACTGTATGTCAGCAGCTATTATTTGTGTCTATTTTTGGTTCTCCTAATTTCTGGGGATAAAATATCTTAAAGTGGGACCAAAGAATCCATGAGTATGGGGGAAAAAGTATGGAAGTCAAGGCTCCCGCACTGTTGGTTATTCTCTATAATATCTCCTTTTTGTGCTCAACAGAATAAAAAAATCATACAGGTTTGGAACCACATGAGGATAAGTAAATGTTGACAGAATTTGTATTTTATTTTTTACGTCTGCTGAGCAATGCTTTGCAAAAATATGTATTTTTATGTTTTTTTTCATACATTTTTGTATAGATACAGTAGCAGAGAGATGCCTGTGTGCAATGACCACTGATCCGACTGAAATTGAATTGATCGCTAAAATGTTCCTTTGGCAAAGTAAGGTCTACAGTAAGTCATAAGTTCTCTTGCGTATTCTGGTCTATTCCCATATTTAGGCAGAGTAGTGAGTTGATCTTCCGTTGCAGATGACTCGTGTGAGGAGACCAGACATGAACCCATTATTAGCCCTTTTGTGGTTAGTTGTATGCACAGAAAATATAAACAGTGAGGTGATTCGTACAGTTCATCTTCCTGTGGAAGTACTGTATGTCAGCACTGATATCAAATCCTGAGTCTGTGTTTAATGATGACACAGGATTCCAGGTAACACCAAATGCCACAGTGAGGTCATATGCTTTTCTAATGACTCTGAATTACTTCAGAAATGACTTTAAAGATGTTTGTTGCATTGTAAAACACTGGTTTACACTGTCATTTGGAACTGGTGGAATGACTTTTCTTGGGACTCTACTGGAAAATACTCATATTACTGAGAACTAATTATTTAGATGACTATAGATGAGTCTCAGACATTACATGCAGTGTCATTCCATTAAAAACCCAGGTTTGAACAATAAAAAGCTTTAGCGTGTTTCCACTAAAATTCCCTGAAGAAAACCATATGCTGTGTTAGTCGATTCCCACCCTCTGACAAGCGAACTTGCATATCCAAACATACGTATAGATAGACACATGGAATGTAATAGTATAAAATGTCCTTGTTCCTTTGAAAGCTGTCCATGTGTATGGCCAACAAAAATGCACAGCAGAATCATCTTTCATATTTCAACGTACTTTTCAGCCACTCTCTAAAGAGTATGTTCCATATGGACATAATCAGAAGATAACAAGGACAAATATATAAATTTAGTCTTTCACGCTTTTTTTTTATTAAGCAAATAAAGCAAAACAAAGGGGAAAACAAGATATGGACCAGGAGAATGCAATTGCAGCAGTTGTGTTAGCTTAAGAAAAAAAGAAAGAAATTACAGGAGGAAACAATTAAACAAGCGGACAAATAGAAATATGAAAGAAAAAAAAAACAAGACAAAAAACACATACATACATATATACATAGAAATACACATATAGAGTATAACCACCTAAAAAAAGAGTATCTTTACATCCATGTTTGAAAGTGTGAAGCATTGAAGGAATTATATATTTATACTATTTTATAAATTGATATTGCTATTGATAATGCCAAACCGGAGAGAGTGAATGTGGCGTTATTTGATTATTAGTTATTTTATTAAACTTCCACCATGCTAATAGAGTTGTACGAATTGTTATATTGTTGAATAAATCATGAGTCCTAACTGTATCAGTAATGTATGGTAAGTCAGATATTGGGATCTTTTTACATTCTGCCTGTTCCAAATCTAACCATGGGTTATGAAAATATTTACCGTTTATCCACTTATAGAGATATTGTAGATACTGTGCAGCTAGTATGGATAGGTGGCCTCTAATTCACCTATGTCCTTTTTTTTTTTTTTTGAAGTGTTAATGTAAGTCTTGGTGGCTTATTTTTCCAGTAGAAATGATTTATCTGGCTGTTTAACATGTTTAACCATTTCTTAGTTGGTTGAATAGGAATCATTGAAAATAGATAGTTGATTTTTGGTAATATAGTCATTTTTATTGTAGCAATTCTTCCTATAAGAGATTTTAAGTCATCTTCTATGGATTTGAGTAGTGGAATAAAATTAAGATATGTGATATTGCCTATTTTAAATGGGAAATTCAAATGTTCTATACACTGTACTGATTTATTTATAGACAATATTGTAGACCAATTTATTGTATAATCTGACATTTTAGAAAAATCATTAATGAGGTTAATTACTTCTCTTAAGGATTTTTCTGGTTTTTGTAGGTACAGTAAAATACCATCTGCATATAATTAAATTTTATGAATACTCTTATTTACTGAGAAGTCTGTGATATTATCATTTTGTCTTATTGCAGCTGCTAAGGGTTCTATAAATAGTGCAAATAAATATGGAGAGACTGGGCATCTTTGCCTGGTCCCTCGTAGCAACTGAAATGATGGTGAAGTAATGTTGTTAGTGATGAAGCCCTCGGCGTACTATATAAAGTTTTAATCAAATGGATGAATGATTCTCCAAAACCACATTTTTCTAGTGTTGCGAAAAGAAAATTCCGGTTGACCTTATCAAATGCTTTTTCTGCGTCTAATGATACTACAATTGTGTTTTGTGATTTATTGATAGACATATTGAATAGGCGTCGTATGTTGTCTGATTAGTGGCGTCCTTTAATAAAACCAGTTTGATCTGGATGAATAAGATTTGAGATGACGGTTTCTAAACGTATCGCTAAAGCTTTGCTAATGATTTTGATGTCAGTGTTGATAAGTGATATAGGTCTGTAACTTGTGCATGACAAAGAATCTTTATTTGGTTTGAGTAAGACAGTGATTAGTGCTGTATTCATTTGGTGAGGGATGGACGAGCTGTTTTAATTTCTGCTGTCATATTTAAAAACTGTGGTGAAATGGTTGACCAAAAATGTTTGTAAAATTCTAGGGGGAAGCCATCTAAACCTGGTGCTTTATTATTTGGTAATGTATACACTGCTTTCTTTCATGCATCCTTTGTTAATGGTTTTTCTAATTCTTCTTTCTGAGTTGAGTTCAGTTTGGATAATGTTATGTTATGAAAAAATTGACTGATTTCCTTATCATTATGCCTTTTATCATTATTGTACAGATTTTTGTAAAATGTCTGAAATGTTATGTTCATATCATGTTGGGAGTTAATAGTTTTGTTCACATTCTTAAGTGTTTTTTTCCTTATGTTTCAGCAAATTGTCTAGATACTTTCCTGATTTGTCGTTATGTTCAAAATGAATGGATCGTAGGCGTTGTTTTTGAAATTATAATTTTTTATTCATAATTTCTTCAAGATGACTCTTTGTTTGATTGATCTCATTCAGTATTTCTTCACTTGGGTTTTGTGCATACGTGTGGTGTAGTACTTTTATTTTATCCTCAAGTTCTTGTTCCAATTTTTTTCCCCCTTATGTTTAAATGTGGAGTATGATATAATCTTCCCCCTCATTACTACTTCTGCTGTTTCCCATAATGTTGTCGCAGATATGTCAGGGGTGTTATTTATGTCAATGAAAGATCCCCACTCTCTTTTAAAATAATCATTAAAATCTTGGTCTTGAAATAATGATATGTTCATCCGCCATCTGTGTGTGATTTTTATGTTTCTATTGTTATTAAGAGTGAGGGTAATTGGGGCATGATCTAAGATTACAATGGGTTCAATTGTTGTGTTTGATATATCTGACATAATGGAATTACTTGTTAAGAAAAAATCTAAGTGAGAATATTATTTATGAACATGGGATAAGTAGGTATATTCTCTTGCTGTAGGGCTTTTTTTGTCTCCAGCTATCGCCAATACCAAAGTCTATCATATACTGTTTTATAATTTCCGCAGAGTGCCAAGTTCATCTGGTTTGGAGCATTAGATTTGTCTAATGTTGGATTAATAACTGTGTTAAATTCCCCCCCATGACTACAGCTGATTGCGAAAACGCTGATAATATTGAAAAGAAAGTGTGAAAGAAATTTTCATCATCCATGTTTGGACCATATATATTGGCAATAGTGAAATCTTTATTGTTAATGGTAGAACTGATTATAATATATCTGCCTTCCGTATCCGTTATTGTCTTATTAATTGTAAATGTTAGGTTATTTTGTATGAGAATAGCTACTCCTCTTTTCTTTGAGCTATAAGATGAAAAGAAGATGTGTGAGAATTGTGAAGTTTTAAGTTTCTTGTGTTCAGATTCTAACAGATGAGTTTCTTGTAGCAGACATATGTCAGCATTTAATTTTTTTTTAATGATTTAATATTTTGGATCTTTTGATTGGTGAATTAATGCCTCGTACATTCCAACTAACATATTTCATCCCTTTTTCCCCCCCTTCCATTTCTTTTTCATTAAATGGTATTGCACGTTGCTCATGTGATATTGTATTGTATAATCAAATAATAGTGTATAATTCGAGTAGTCCAGATATTTTTGCAAATTTCCTAGAGGCGACATGGGAGGTATAAGGTAATATGATATCATGTAACATTTAACACAAGACAGACAAATTCTATAACGTACAGCTTTAGTAAGTGTAAAGTATGAAAAAAAGTGACAAACATTACAAAAAGTTCATAGAATGCATAAATGTTGGTGAGGAACATGCTTATTAAGTGCGAGTTTCAGACACTTTTTATAGATGATTGACGGTCTAATAATCCAGCATTACCAGTTCTTAAATCTAAGTGATATCAGAGTCTCTGTAGAGTTGTCCATTTATGTAGAGTTTATAGACGTTAAGGTTTGCTCATCTTCCTTCCTTACGTTGTTGTTTCATTATTGGGATACATTTTTTTTCAGCATTCTTGAATTTCTTTAGGGAACTGTTCATTTAATCCGAAGTGAATTAGCTTCGGATCATAATCGCAGCTCTCTAGCTTTGCTCTTCAAAAGTTCTTTGTGCTTATAATGTTCGAATTTTGCTACAATTGGTCTTGGTCGTTTATCCTGCATGCTGCCCTTATGTCCAGTTGATGTGTCACGAAAGGTATTGTTAAAGGCACAATATGTACGATTTTTTTATTAAAATATTCCAAAACCACTAGAACAGTTTATATATTTTTTGTGACTTGTGTACTTACATTATCCCAAATATTTTGAAGAATGTTTAAATCCAGAGAAATAAGCAATTTTAACTAGTGTAATGGACCGTGTCCATAGTGTCATTGCAATCTCCCTGCTAATGATGTCATAACCCCTCGATTTTTCAGTTTTTTTTGGTTAAAACATGGAAACCCCAAGACACTTCAATATGTTATGTCATTTTAGTGACAGTTGACGACCGACGGCCCGCAACAGAGTCAGCCTTATAACGGAATGTCTTAAATGTTATAATAATGTTAATGGAGTTAATTTGGGGCAGGGACGTTGGGATGAATAGTGTTACAAGCTGAGCTAAAGTCCACAAACAGGATCCTCACATAAGTCCCTGGTCTTTCCTATAGGCTGCGAACCATAAGCCAGTCCCATATTGACTTGCATTGGTCACAGACCTGTTTTGCTCTGTAGCAATCTGAAGGGGATCCAGCAAGGGTCCAGTAATGTCCTTCATGTGGGCCAACACCAGTCTCTCAAATGACTTCATCACCACAGACGTTAAAGCAACAGGTCTGTAGTCATTTAGTTCTGTAATTTTGGGTTTCTTTGGGATGGGGATGATGGTGGAGCGTTTGAAGCATGAAGGGACTTTGCACAGCTCCAGTGATCTGTTGAAGCTCTGTGTGAAGATGGGGGCCAGCTGGTCAGCAAAGGTTTTCAGACCGGCTGGTGTAACACAATCTGGGCCTGATTGCTTTTCTCCTTTTCTGCTTCCGGAAAACCTGGCGCACCTCATCTTCGCTGACCTGAATTGCAGGTGTGGGGGAGAGGGGGGTTGCAGGGGGTGTTCAGGGCGGGTGTGGGGTGTTTTTTCAAACCTGCAATAGAACTTGTTCAGATCATCTGCCAGTTGTTGATTCTGCGCAGTGCTGGGGGATGGTGTCTTGTTAGTGATGTCTTTCAGACCTTTCCTCACTGATGCTGAGTCACTGGAAGAGAACTGAGTCCTTAGCTTTTCAGAATAATTCCTCTTTGCACTCTGATCTCCTTTTCCAGTGTGTAATTAGCCTGTTTATACAAGACATTATCAACCTTCCTGTAAGCATCTTCTTTGGCCTGACGGAGCTTGTCTGAGTTTTGCAGTGAACCATGTTTTGTCGTTGTTGTAGGTTAAATGAGTTCTCCTGGAGGAATGCCATATCTTCACATAAACTGCCGAATGTCCAGGAATTTGTCTCTGGTGAAACTGATTGCAGGGATATAAATAAAGACAGGACAAACTAACAAAAACAAAAAAACAACTGCAGAGCACGCCACGGAAGCAGCCATCAGCACCACCATCACGAGTCCGCAACTTCATTCAACTTCTGTCTCGGACAACCAGCTCTCTGTTTCTCCGACAGGGTATCACAACGACACATCCACTCGGGTTGGGGCGCCTGTGTGGCGGGTAATCCGGCGTTCGCTCCTGTTGTTTGCCCCAGAGCAACACCTGCATCTATCAACTACCTAGAAATGTTGGGTTTTTCCTAGCCCCCTTAAAGACCTTCCTTTCAGCCTTAAAAGGGCACAACGTCTTGGTCCCGTTGAACAGCTGACACCAAGACGGTCTCGCTCACACACTCTTTACCGAATGGCTCGTCGCCTCCTCTTTTGGGCACAGAAAGAACTCCTCTCATTACGGGCGGTTCATGTGCCGGGCAGATTGAACCTTGGCGCAGACATGCTGTCCAGAGGCAAGGTAGCCCAGGGCGAATGGGCGCTACACACCCACCCTCAACGGGTTAAGAGATCTGGTCAGTCTTCAGGAGGGCAGAGGTCGACCTCTTTACCTTAGAAGACAACTCTCACGGCCCAATATACTTCTCGATACAGCGAGATGCTCTGGCCCACGACTGGCCCAGTGCTTGCCTATACGCGTTTCCCCTGATCGCCCTGATTCCTCAGGTCGTCAGGCGGGTCAGGGAGACTAAGTGCTGTGGAGTCTTCATGTATGGTGCCTTGACGGGAGCTTAATCAGCTCGCAGCGAGAGTAAGCAATACCATTTTGGAGGCAAAAGCGCTGTCTACAAGACGCCTTTACAGCCTAAAATGGCTGGTCTTCCTTAACTTGTGTTCTGCACAAAGTTTGGACCCGATATCATGTGATGTGTGCCACGTGCTGACTTTTTTGCAGGAGCTGCTGGATAAGGGGTGCGCCCCCTCCATGCTCAAAGTGTGTGTGGCAGCTATTGCAGCGAACCATTCTCTCAAAGCTGGCCAGTCGATTGGCAGGAATGACTTGATCGTTAAGTTCTTTCTCTAGGGGTCCTTATTAGTGCTGGGCTCGCAGAGCAGGATGTCCTGTATCTGCTCATAGCACGCGTGATTGGATGAGTTCCCCTTAGCGTTTCACGCAATGGGAGAGACCGTTCGAAAGGGAACGCTCCGGTTACTGACATAACCTTGGTTCCCTGAGATAAGGGAATGAGCGTTGCGTCACTTGCACAAAACACTCGTTCTCTTATCTCAGGGAACCGAGGTTATGTCAGTAATTGGAGCGTTTGTCTTTATCATCTTTGCATCAGTTGTGTTTTTCTGAATTTGTTTCAAAGTAAATCCTACACTACTTTTTTTTTTTTTCCCCCTTCCTGTACAGTCTTTTTCTCAGGAGAAAATCTGAAAATTAGTGAACTTAAGTTTAATCAAAAAATATTCTTAATTTATCTATTTATAAAAAAAAATTCTGAATTCTTAATTCAAAGACCCTAAGCCATTTCTTAAAAAGGTGTTTTTATGAATACCGATACTGATACTTTGAGACACCAGCGATCCTTTAATTACATTATTTCAGATTACGTTATTTTGCATTGTTATTTTGTTGTTTCTGCATATTGGTGACAAAATTTTTTTTAACAAAAAGTTAATTTCCCCCCCCCTAAGAAATATTAGTAAAACATATAGAAAACTATGGTTTTCAAAAAATATATATTCTTTTAATGTAATAATAACCTCGACATGAAATGCTGAGGTACTTTAAAGTCTTATGTATGCATTGTGATTTTAAGACATTTCTGAAGAAGATTTTTGAATATTAGTCAAGAACATGAGATATTGAGACATTTCTGAGGTATTGATGTGACTTCCTGATTGTATTTTTCATATGAGAAATAAAACCATTCCTAAGGCATTTTTCATTTTTAGATATGGTGTTTTTGTCAGGTTGCAGTTTTCATCATCAATTTGAGAAGTTTGGGCCAGGGAAATGACTTATCTGCAATCATTCTTCCCATTCAAGTCATCCTCAGAGAGTGTGTCCTGATTCACGTCGTGAGTTGGCACAGTAGCAGCAGCCGTGGCTTTACAGCTGTGTGAATATGACTGAATCAGATGCTTGTGATCTCTTCAGGAGAGATGGATGAGGAAGAATGACGCAGTGATGGAATCCCAGTCCTTTAGTTTTGATCTGCACACCCACGCACCTCCTCCTCTCTGCCAGATGCTTTCCATCTCTCATTTTCTGACCTTCTGGCTGACTGTGATTCACCTTTATGTGGCAATGGTGAAGGTACGTCACACCTGAAGTTCATACTTTTGATCTAATGCAGATCTGTCTGTCGGCATGACACCGCTGTCCTCTGCTTGCCGAATTCACGTTCAAGAGAGAGCAGAAAACATTATTAGGCCGATCTGCACTTTATATTTTTCTGCACTCACCAGCATTACAATTGGACCCACTCAGGCAGAAATTCAACACATACTCGTTTTTTTTCAGTACGGTTTGTCTAAATTTGTATTTACTGCTTCAGATGATGGGCCTGCGTGCTCCCGCCTTCGCTTCGACAAACAATTGCATATACTGTATATGTTTGACTATTTTGCAGTGAACTTCAAATCAGGGTTATTAGAGTAAAATAAAACCAAAACCATAAAAAAATTTGTTATTTGAAATAAAAATACTTTTAAAATAAATAAAAATATACAAAATGTTCCATTTTAAAATACACTAAACATAACAACAATTTAATAATAATAAAGGGATTCACAAAATAATAACTAATAATAATGATAATAATAATAATACTTTAAGTAAAATGGTAGAAAACGCAAACAACTTTTACCAACAAAAAAAAAAAACAAAAAAAAAACACCTGTAATATTAACATTAAAAATGGAATTTTTTTTAAAAAAACTCATTCAAAATATTAACAAAATCATACTAATGCTAAAATAACACTGCTTAAAATGTATTGTACTTATGTATTGTACATGTACTTATTAATGACTGAATATGTCTAGTAGCTAGTCTCCTGTTCTGATTTTTAAATAAAAAAAATAATGTTATTTTTTAGTAAATCTTGGCTCTAACTGGTTTGGTACACACCTTTTTTATCTTTATCTTTATTGTAAAAATTAATGGAAAAAATGCTTTGGAAGAAAGATTTGGGCGGATACTGTTGCTCTCTATTTCATCACATGCTGTAGATGCCAACAAAAGAATATGTCCAAAAACAGAGATAGCAATGTCAGTTTCTACAGGCTTGATTCAAAAACATTATGTCAACTGATTGGACACAGTACAGCCCACTAAAAAAAATAAAATAAAATAAACCACATAATGACATTACCACGAGTTTACCAGTTGGTGTATACATACAGTATATTCAGCAAATAGTTAAATACTGTACAGATATATTTTATTTATTTACTTAAACATTAGCCAATTGCTCATAGTTTGAAGCAGATTCATATCATTATTTTGATTTGTCATTTACTGATAATATAATAGATCACTGTAATTATTCTAATTTTTAAAGTAAAATTCCTCTTATCCTTTCCTCTCATTATGACTTACCCATTAGGCAAAGGTAGGCGACTGCCTTGGGCCCCCAAAAGCCAAGGGCCCCCTAAAATGCTTTTCATATAGGAAATGCACATTAAGCCTCGAGCGCTGACACCACGCGATAACGTTGCTGTTTAACGGTGTGTATATTACCAAACAACCGTCCACAGTCGCTGGTGTTTCCTGCAGTGTACGGTAGAGTACCATGAGCGCTCAGACTGATCTGAGATTTGCTCCGCAAACATTTCAGCAGTTATCATAGACCTGGGTGTCCCGTATTTCTGTCGACTGAACCCATGCCGTTAGTTATGAATTTATCAGTCTTTTGCATGCCAAAGTCAATTTCTGCATATAAATATTATGCCAAATAGAAGCAGAAAATCATGCTATACGCACTTTTGTGAGATCGGGTTAGCCTACAACAATTAATTTGTTGGCTATTTTACAAATGGGAATACAACGAATTCATGACAATGTTTACATTCAAGCTACCCGTAAAATGTATAGTGAAAAGTACTTTAAAAGCATCTGGAATGCAATAATGTAATTTTAAAGCTGTTTTTTAAAGCATGTGCTGCATGGATAAAAAATATAAAGGCTGTGGTAATTACAGGATATCATAATACCAAAATTGCGTTGCAGAAAATCGTTTAGATTTTAAGGTATTCAGAACAGAGCAACATAAAAATCAGAAAATATAAGCAGCTATACAATTATAGGACAAAGTTTTACATATATATTCCATTATAATTTGTGTTTCAGTTTTTATTTGTACAGAATTATATAATAAAACACAAATTATAAAATCGGGGCCTTCCACATCCATTATAGTGATGAAAAATGACCATCGCTCATCTCCCTCCTAATGGATGGCCCTTTAGGAGAGAAATGCAACAACGGATTACATAATGAAGCTTTTATTATGAGTCTCTTTTCGATTTGAATCTATTAGTTTTATTTTAAGTAGTAATTTAAAAAGCTTTCTATAATATTTGATCATGTCTTATTTTCGGTTCATCATTGTGCCAGCGCTCGGCTGTCAATACCGAGACGCGAAGCTTGTTTTCTTTATTTTTAAAAGCACCACGTTTGTGGATATTGTGAGGGCACGACCAAATAAACTATACCTTACCGTTTAGAATGATGTATTACCTTACCTTTATAGCAAAAATGACTGTGTATTTTTAAGTATGTTTCCACTGTTAGAAAAAAATGTCAAGTGATAGCCTGAACCTCCTCCCATATCCTGCAGAGCGGCTTCAGCTTCACTCTTCCCTCGTCAAACGATTGGATGTTCGTCTATAACAGTGGCACATTTATCTAGGTTAAACCTTTAAACTAACACTGTTGAATATACTTGAACTGTTTTATAATAATTTTATTTTAGGCAAGTCCTGATGATTTGAGAATGCTAAATTGATCAAACATAGGCTATAGGTCTGCCGCTGGCCTTTACTTAAAAAACTAAATAACTTACATTTAACAAACAAAAAATACTCCAAATGTTTTTTCTAAATTTACTTTATAAAAAAAACAAAACAAAATATAATCACTTTTCCATTAAATACAAAACTGAACTATTTTAATAGCAGAAACAGTAGTAAGTTTTTTTTTGGGAAAAGGGAAAAGACGGGCTAGATAAATTGGTTTTTGAGACCCGATTCCACCATTGCGTAATCAAACATATACCCCCCCCCTCCTATATTTGAACCCTGTAGGGCTTTAAATCCCCCTTGACATCCAACACCTCGTTTGGTTCTCCTCTGTGAGCATGCTCTTGATATATGTATTTTAGGTGTGTAAATGTATAATTGCTTTTTCATTATTTTTTCAGTTTTATTTTAATTTTGTAGTTAAAATAACTAAAAATAATTGTATTTTAAAGTTTAGAATTAGACATCCTTTGCAGACAGGCTTACGCTGAAAACAACAAAATTGAACCTCAAGGTTGATCTAGGAAAATCTGTGCAAATGTATAGGGCCCCATTCCAACATTTTGCCTGGGGCCCCCAATTCACTAAATCCACCCCTGATTATGATAATAAACCCAGAACGGATGGATTGTTATCAAGGAATTTCAGAAATAACTTAAATGGTTTCCAAGTTACTCTCATGAATAGCTCGTTATATCTGTCAAAATGGAAGTCTTTTTCAAATTTGTTGGCATAGTGAACTGCTTTGTGTCCATATGAATTGGCCTGCATACGCTGATATAGCCCGTTATACCCTGTTGGAGCATCCCACCTTCAGAAACAAAAAAAGAAAAAAAAAAGAAAATTCTATATAACATTGGGTACGGAAAGTATTCATACCCCCTTAAATTTTTCACTCTTTGTTATTTTGCAGCCATTTGCTAAAATCATTTCAAGTTAATTTTTTCCCCTCATTAATGAACACACAGCACCCCATATTGACAGAAAAACACGAAATTGTTGACATTTTTGCAGATTTACTAAAAAAAGAAAAACTGAAATATCACATGGTCCTAAGTATTCAGACCCTTTGCTGTGACACTCAGATATTTAACTCAGGTGCTGTCCATTTACTTCTGATCATCCTTGAGATGGTTCTACAACGTCATTTGAGTCCAGCTGTGTTTGATTTATACTGATTGGACTTGATTAGGAAATCACCTGTCTATATAAGACCTTACAGCGCACAGTGCATGTCAGAGCAAATGAGAATTATGAGGTCAAAAGGAACTGCCTGAAGAGCTCATAGACAGAATTGTGGCAAGGCACAGATCTGGCCATGGTTACAAAAAAATTTCCGCTGCACTTAAGGTTCCTAAGAGCACAGTGGCCTCCTTAATCCTTAAATGGAAGACGTTTGGGTTGACCAGAACCCTTCCTAGAGCTGGCTTTCCGGCCAAACTGAGCTATCGGGGGATTAGAGCCTTGGTGAGAGAGGTAAAGAAGAACCCAAAGATCACTGTGTCTGAGCTCCAGAGATGCAGTCGGGAGATGTGAGAAAGTTGTAGAAAGTCAACCATCCCTGCAGCCTCCACAGTCGGGGCTTTATGGCAGAGTGGCCCGACGGAAGCCTCTCCTCGTCAGTGCAAGACACATGAAAGCCCGCTTGGAGTTGTGAGATGGTGAGAAATAAGTTTCTCTGGTCTGATGAGGCCAATATATAACTTTTTGGCCTTAATTCTAAGCTGTATGTGTGTGGAGAAACCAGGCACTGCTCATCACCTGTCTAATACAGTCCTAACAGTGAAGCATGGTGGTGGCAGCATTATGCTGTGGGGGTGTTTTTCAGCTGCTGGGACAGAACGATTGGTTGCAATCGTGGGAAAGATGAATGCGGCCAAGTACAAGGGATATCCTGGACAAAAACCTTCTCCAGAGTGCTCAGGACCTCAGAATGGGCCGAAGGTTTACCTTCCAACAAGACAATGCCTTCCCTAAGCACACAGCTAAAATAACGAGGAGTGGCTTCACAACAACTCTGTGACTGTTCTTGAATGGCCCAGCCAGAGCCCTGACTTAAACCCAATTGAGCATCTCTGGAGAGACCTAAAAATGGCTGTCCACCAACGTTTACCATCCAACCTGACAGAACTGGAGAGGATCTGCAAGGTGGAATGGCAGAGGATCCCCAAATCCAGGTGTTAAAAACTTGTTGCATCTTTGCCAAAAAGACTCGTATTGGCTGTATTAGATCAAAAGGGTGCTCTACTAAATACTGAGCAAAGGGCTGAGCTGAATACTTAGGACCATGTGATATTCAGTTTTTTTTTTTTAATAAATCTGCAAAAATGTCACAATTCTGTGTTTTTCTGTCAATATGGGGTGCTGTGTGTACATTAATTAGGAAAAAAAAATAACTGAAATGATTTAAGCAAATGGCTGCAATATCACAAAGAGTGAAAAATTTAAGGGGGTCTAATACTTTCCGTACCCACTGTATACATAGGATTGTGTGGTGTTGTTTGTGTGTATTATATATACAGTATATATATATGATATATATATATATATTATATATATAAAATATATATATATATAATGTATAGAGCTTTTTTTATTCTGAGCAAATGATGTGAATTTCTTTTGTGCATATTCTTTACCATACAACTGCCAAAAACTGACTTTAATGTCTCTAGAAGTCTCACATGCCAAGGCTTTAATTTGTCCCCTCAAAGCGATTTCCTAAACGCCTCTCTAAACTCCTCCAGGTGTTTAGCCTCCGGGCCGTCCAGATGCTTTCCCAAATGCACGTAAACAGTTCGTCTTATTCTGCATCTGTGGATTCTCTGACCTGAGCTCTTTTACGACAACATTTTTCTGACCTGTGATAATGTCATCCATGACTGAGTTTAAATAGTCTATGAGCGTGTCTATGTTGGACGTCGTCTGCCAGTAAATGGCTCTTCTGATAAATCTGTCAAAAAGGCGAAGGGATCGACATTCTCCCCTGCTTGTAATCCAGACACACACCCTCCCAACACAGGACCAAAGCACTTAAAGTGACACTCACGGCTCTTCACAAGTCATGTTTTATTGCTCGTTATAAAATGGTAATCTTTCTCTCACCAGCAGCCTTCTCTTCTGCAGCTTTTGGCCTGTCTGGAACGAATGCAGTGTGGAACCACATAGAAACTTAATTCCGATAGTCCACTTTAGACATTCTATTAATTATATGTTACTTTGCAAGTATATGTCAACTTGATTCTTTACACAGCCAAATTAGGGCTGCTCTATGCCTGCTCAAAATTCAATGTAAAGACGCAATGATGCATCAAAGCCAGACTTAATTATGCCTTCTGAGACTTTCTTCAGCCCCTATTATCAAAGTATACAGTTGTAATTGCTGTGTACATGCATTTAAGCCAAACGTCTGTGTAAAGACACCTAAATGCCACTTCAGAAGCGCTTCTGTGCCACCTTTGCAGTGTAAATTTTGCTTAAGTACCTTTGCAACTGCATGTCAGCTAACTCTCATTAAGGTATTATGCCAAAATTACATCGCAAAGGTGGCACAGAAGTGCATTTGAAGTGGCATTTACTGTAGGTGTCTTTATACAGACTGTTTAATGCTGCTCAGAGGTGGCATAAATGCATTTACACAGCAATTACCACTGAACACTTTGATACTAAGGGTTGAAGTGGGTCTGAGCTGGCATAATTTAGTCAGGCTTTATCATGGCGCATTGTCTTTACTCTGCATTTTGAGCAGGCACAGAGCCGCCTTAACTTGTCTCTTAAAATCTAAATAAAGGCTGTGTTGACAGATGCCTTATAGACTTTAATTTAAGGTTTGTAAATAATGGGCAATTCACATGCAAAGGTTGCACAGAAGCGCTTCTTAAGTGTCATTTGTGGTGTCTTTACAACAGCTTGATTTTTTTTTTTTTTTAATGCTGATCAGAGGTGGCTTAAATGCATTTACACAGCAATTACAACTTTGTTCTTTGATACTAGGGGCTGAAGTGGTTCAGAGCAGGCTTAATTAATTTAGTCTGGCTTTTAGGTGGCGTTGTGTCTTTGCATTGTATTTTAAGCAGGCACAGAGCAACCTTGGTTGTTAATGCCATTTGGGCTGGTTTGTGGGTCCGAGCATGCTGAATTTTGTCTGCCTTTTGAGGCAGCATTGCATCTTTACACAAGATATGAGCATTCTCAGAGCAGCCTTAACCCAGCGTGTAAAGATGCCTTATAGTTAGTATAATTTCTAGAGACTATCGAATTGCCAAATTTACACCGCCAAGGGGGCACAGAAGCACTTTCAGAAGGGCACTTAGGTGTCTTTTAACACAGACTGTTAATGCTGCTCAGAGTGGCATTGTTCTATGTTACTTAGACAATCTACTAACACAGCAATGATAACCATACACTTTGATACTAGGGGCTGAGGTGGGTCAGAACTGGCATAATTTAGTCAGGTTTTGATGCGGCTTACGGCTAACAACTGCATTTTGAGGCAGGCACAGAACAGCCTAACTTGTCTGTGTAAAAAAGACTCATTTAGGGCGGATGTGGGTCTGAGCATATTCATTTTAGGCCTGGTTTTTATGCAGCATTGCATCTTTACACAGAATTATGAGCAGGTACAGAGCAGCCTTAACTCAGATGTGTAAATATGCCTTAATAGTTAGTAGAAAGTCTAAAGAGAACTATTGAAATATGCCAAACTTACACTGCAAAGGTGGCAATGAAGCACTTCAGAGGTGGCATTTAGGTGTCTTTACACAGCCTGTTTAATGCTTCTCAGAAGTGCCATAGATGCACAGTATACTTTGATACTAGGCCCTGAGGTGGGTCAGAGCAAGCATCATTTAGTCTGGCTTTTATATGGTATTGCGTCTTTACACAGAATTTTGAGCAGGCACAGAGCAGCCATAACTTGGCTGTGTAAAGACACTTAAAGTGTACCCCTTCACATACCCATACATGGCGTTTCACTTGAGAAATACATAGGCAGCATGAACTAATGGACCAATCATATGGACCATACAAGTCCTTGAGCTGGTGGAAGTTTTGATAAATCCCTGATTAATTGGCAATGATGAATATTACATAAAATATTGTTCATTAATACTAATTACCTCACTATTTGATTATTATTAAATATATAATATATCAAAATAAATCTTAATATATGGGTCAAACTTTACCTTTATTATATTTCCTTTACTCTGGCTGAGATCACCGTAATGAAGTGACAGGACTGGATGGCTAGCCAACATTTCTGTATCTGTGCTGTACATTGGTCCACTTAGACATGAAGCAGTGTCTATCTTAGCTGTGGAAATAGGCCGATTTTTCTTTTGGGTCAGCATTAGGAGGACCTCCATGAGCCTGGGAAGCAGCTATGATTCAAAGATCCAGCAAAGAGATCCAGAGCCATGACATATTGTGTAATACAGTCCAACAAGTCCAAACTCACTGCCAGAGTCTGTGTTTACTTCTTAAAAATACAGTATGATGAGAGCGAATCCAGGGGAAGATCTACTGTTATCTTATCTGATGACCTGAACATGAAAGTTGAGCTCAACATTATGCGGTGATGCAGAGACAGAGATCCCAAAAGCACAAAGACATTGCCTTCAAAAACTCCAACGATTTAATTGCCATCAGTGTGAATGTCTTTTTAATTGTGTACTTTAAGTATGACTGATACTTGTTCCATTTAACTTTATGCTGATATAATGGTTGGATAAAAGTCACTTTGGATAAATGTGTCTGCCAAAATGCATAAATGTAAATTGTGTTAGGTTGTCAGCCCATAAAGATGCGGAAGTGCAGAGAAAAGCCTGGAGTTTCTCAGGGAATGTGCCAAGTTGGATGCAATAGAGCCAACAATGACAAATTTGCAGACTTTATTTTGCTGAATTTACTGCATTATTGCCTGAAGACAGCAGGGCATGCTGACTGAAAGAAGGTCAGTGTCGCAGAAGCAGTCCTCGTATGACTTTTCCACATTCATCAAACATACATATACTACAGAAATAAACGCAAGAGAATATATCATGTCTGAAATCAACTTTATAGCCAGTCTAAAGCTTTTCTGTTGCAGTATCCAGTATGGTTTGCTTTTAATGTGCTATTTCCTCTTTATTTGACCCTAAATTTGACCCTATTTACATGAACTCATGTTCCTTGTCTTTATGCTTTAAGAGCATGTTATACCAAAGAAAAAAAAGTCTTCAAAATCTTTCAAAACGTAACAACTTGCCCCATCTCTAAAACTGCCTTCCTTTTTTTCGGACGTCACCTTGATAATGTACTCTGTTTAACAACTTCCGGATTAAAAGGCCTATAATACATAAAGCAATGAGCAGTATTTATTAAAAATGTGTCACATGATGAGATCGCATGGCTATTAAAGCTGGTTTCCACCATGCATAAAAGCATAAAAAAGGTAATTGTGACTTTTTATCTCACAATTCTGACTTTTTTCTCACAATTTTGAGAGGAATAGAGATTATGAGATATAAATTCACAATTGCATGAAATAAATCAGAATTATGAAATAAAAAGTTGCAATTACTTTTACCTTTACCTTTTAAAAAGTTTAAATTACCTTCTGTGGCAGGAAGGGGGGAAAAAATCTTGCAATAGTGAGAAAAAAAACATACATTGTGAGATACAAACTCAGAATTGTAAGAATTAAAGTCAGAATTATGAGATAAAAAGCTGCAATCACCTTTTTCATTTTTTATTCTGTGGCAGAAAAAAAAATCAGAATTGTGAGATATAAAGTCAGAATTGTGAAAAAAGTCAGAATTCTGACTTTATTTCTCACAACTGCAAGTAAAAAATTCTAAACGGTGAGATATAAACTCAAAATTGTGAGATAAAATCGCAATTAAGTTTCTATTTCTGTATTCCATGGCAGAAACAATCTTCTGTACATGACTAAATCTGTATGGGAAATCTTTCACCTCCAAGTGAAATTCCCAACGCATGGATTCCTGTTAAAATGATCTTCCACAAAAAAAAAATCACTGAAATCAATAAATTTGACTATATTCAGAATAAATTAATCATAGCAAATCTTCTCAATTATACAGCATGACCAATGCATTTACTTGCACAACCTGCTGAAAGTTTATCCAATTAATCTACATTTGGTTTGTCTGCATGGATCCGTAATTTTCATTCTGTTTGGCTTCCCATTCGGCGCATAAAACATGGCTTTGTAATAGTAAAGAACAATATACTGCTAATTCTGGATTTCAGAGTTGACAGCAAATGTTGTCTGTCCACACTTTAATGGCAGAGATGCTCTCGACTGATGTCCTTCATCTATAGAAAGATCAAAGAATTAAAGCTCTTTTAACTCTTTCAAGACAACACATCTGAAATGTAGTTACCCAAAGACGTCTCTGTTCAGAAGAACATCAAAGCTTTTGTGTCAACATATAGTGAAGTTAACCTGGTTCTGATGCCAACAGCACTCTCTATGGTAGGGCAGGCATTATGCTTTCTTTATGAACCGTCCTCAAGGAGCCTGTTTCAAATAGACCACTGGACGTGTCACCACGTTGTTGTTTGTCCTAAAACCACAATACCTCATTCACACAAACCCTTTGATGAGAGCATACAGAAGTGACGCACCTGAGAGACTCTCTCAACACGTAAAACTCTCTCACTTATTAAACGCATACAGCTATAACAGATGCTGGCTACATGAAAGAATGACATCACTAATAGATGAGGTGTTTCTTGCTTTGATGGCAGGATTTATCAGATGCGTAGCTCAGTGTTTCTGTCATACAGACACCTGCATTGCTCATGCTCTACATCACCAGCCGGCTGAATCAGGAACAGCTTCCTTTAGACAAAGCTGGAGCTCCGTGGGGCTTCTAATGAAACATGGCAACCTGTAAAAAGTCATGCAGTGAATCATAAGCAGCTAATGAGGGGCAGCGAAAGATGAATTTGTGCAGTAGTGCTATTGAATGAAAAGGAACAAGCATGTTCACAGCCTACATGGAATTAAGTATGTATAAAGTAATACTAATTTAGTAATTAGTCATTTAGCTCAGTCATTACCAACCAGGTCCAAGGATTAAGAAGTTCTTTGAAATAGGCTAGATTTTCTTTGTTGAACCTAACCTACCGTTCAAAAGTTTGGGGTTAGTCAGATTTTTGAATGTTTTGGAAGAAGTCTCTTATGCTCAGCAAGGCTGCATTTACTTGATCAAAAAAAACAGTAACATTGTGAAATATTCTTACAATAGAAGGTATTTCTGTGATAACTGAATTTTCTGCTTCATTACACCAGTTTTCAGTGTCACTTGATGCTTCAGATGATTTGCTGCTCATCCAAACTGATCTCATAGCAATTTGTACATATTTTACGATATTCCTATGACCTTGCTCGTACAAATTTGTACAATTTGTGTGTTTTTGTGTGTTTTGTGAGGTGGCAAATTCGTAGAAATCCGTACTAAACCTACCCCTCATAGAAAATGTACAAAATTGTACGAGTGAGGTCGTACGAACAGTGGCGGCGCTAGCCCCATCAGAAACTTGCTTAGCCCCGGCACATCCCCCCTCCCCCCAAGGATTTCCTAATGATGTTCCTGTTTTTTGGTGTCACTTTCATTAACATTGAAAAATAAACATTAAAAACCTAAAAAAAGAAAAAGAAAAGAGAAGTGACTAATATGTGGTATAGCTTGTAGACGTTCATTACTTTCACTCAGTTTAATTAGTTTTTTAGCACCCCCTCTGAACTGTTAACCCGCCTTAGCACCTCCTTAGCCCCCCAACAAAAAAACTCCTGACCATCACGGTGAACGAATTAGCCAACTCGTTAAAATCCTGTATGAATTATTGTTCTTGAGATAACGTCATGCTCCATCTGAGGCAGCAAATCAAAATCTTGAAAATAAGTTGTGCGCTTCATATTTTGCAGCATCAGGATATTTTGACCAATGTAAGTCAAAAGACTGCATTATTTTTGAAGTCAAAATAAAACCAATTTAAAGCCTATTTTTCCAATCACTTTTAAACAATTGAATGCATCTTTGCTGAATAAAATATTAATTTCTTAAAAAAACCTTCCTAGCCATTATATTATTTTAGATGTTTGCCATTGTTAGGTTAGAAGGCCTTATGGATCCCTTCAACATTGCGGATGAGCTCAGAGGTTCTTTAGCATTTGTTCATATACCAAGATCATGTCGTTTGGTTTGGCATAGAGTGCCCGATGTAATGGCACTGCACATGCTAGATTTTCGAATGGGCCCAGGGTTTACAGTAGTTCTGAATAAACAGTTTTGCGGGTTTATCTGGTGGTCTCTAGTCCTTCTGGTGGTGGCCGTTTGCAGGGATTACTCAGACCGCTCTCTCGGCAAGAGAAAGTAGAAATACTGAATGTTCATCCTTCCCAATGGCCCAGGACCCAAAGGTCCACGAATCCCGCTCGGGGGAACAGAGGATTCAAAGTATATGCCAGTTTCCTGCGGAGAATCTTCCCAAGATGATTGCTGGCGGACTGAATACACATCCCGTGAACCTGCACTCATTCACAAGGTCATGCACTCCCAAATCCGTGTAATGGGCTTTGCCAGTGCCGCTGGAGAAGTGCTCTATGTCCAATTGGAACCCTGGGTCTTTAAGGAGAAAACAAGGAAGGAGTGGAAAGACATGTTTACAGTTTTTTAATGCTTCAAAGTTTGCGTGTATACTGATGTGAAAGTGTCTGTGTTGATCTTGACCTTACAATCGGTTTCCATTATGCTACTCACACCTCACTATTACTTGCATATACATATTTATCAAGACACAACGACATGTACCTTTTAAAGTGGACCAATTAGTATATAACATCAATAAAACATACAAATCAGGCAAGCAGATGAACCCAGAAAATTAATGCGACACAAAGTTTTTCACAAACAGAAACCATTATAAATAAAAATGCCTAATTTCAAGTAGTGCATTTTTGTTCATATTCTGTTCATCTGGCTTGCGTTAGTGTATGCACATCAGTAATTGTACACGGAATTTGAATTTTTTTTTTACATTGGTCACATTATTCATGTTTTCTATGAAAGGGTGCATGAAGGGCATTTTTAAATAATTTGCACTTACTGTATGATTTTTTTCCCATCACACGTTACTTTCCTAATAAACATATTTTCCTCCGATTCAGCATCTGATTTGAAACGTTCTTTTGGAAAGGTGTGTCTTGCTGTAGACTTCAATGAAACGACCCATTGCTAGGATTACTTTAAACAATTAGAATTTTAGCAGATGCTTTTAACCAAAGCGCTTTACAAAATAGTACACTGGAAGCAATCAATCAACAAAAGAGCAATGATATACAATTGCTATAACAAGTCTCGAGTTAGCTTAGTGCAGTACACGTAGCAAGGTTTTTTTTTAAATCATACAATAAATACAAATAAAACGGATAGAATAGAAAAAGAATAGAGCACGCTAGTGTTATAGGCCTTTTTTGCTTTTGTTAATTGTATAATAATAAAAAGAAAACAGATAGAATACAAAAAAATTAGAAAGCAAGTGTTAGTTTAGGTAGTAGTTTTAGTTATTTTTTTAAATATAAAGAAAACAAGTAGATAGAATAGAGAGTGCAAGTGTTAGATGGTAAAATATATATGGAAGAGATGTGTTTTTAGCTGTTTCTTGAAGATAGCTAAGGACTCAGCTACTTGGATTGAGTTGGGCAGGTCATTCCACCAAGATGGAACAGTTAATGAAAAAGTCTGTGAAAATGATTTTGTGCCTCTTTGAGATGAACAATAAAGCGACGTTCACTTGCAGAACCCAGGCTTCTAGAGGGCACATAACTCTGAATAATGAATTTAGGTAAAAAGTGGTGGTTTTGTAGGCAAACATTAAAAATTTTATGCGAACAGCTACTGGTAGCCAGTGCAAACTGAAAAACAGAGGTGTGACGTGCATTCTTTTCAGCTCGTTAAAAATTAATCTTGCTGCCACGTTCTGGATTAATTGTAAAGGTTTTATATAACTGGCTGGAAGACCTGCCAAATGAGCATTGCAATAGTTCAGCCTGGACAGAACAAGTGCTTGAACAAGTAGTTGTGAAGCATGTTCCGAAAGAAAGGCCCTGATCTTCCTAATGTTGTATAAAGAAAATCTGCAGGACCGAGCAGTTTTAACATTTGGTCTGATAATTTCTTCCTGTTTTTGTTGAGTTGCCATTACAATACCATAAACTAACTACCTCAACCTCGACGGAGGCTCTGCTGGAAACCCTTGAAAATGAATCGGACTGGTCCCCTCAAATCCAACCTCACCCCACGAGCTATTGGGGCAGTTGGAAATAAACTGACGATCTATTGACATCAAAGGACATCCTTGGCTGCTTGAGTTGCAGAGGCATGGGATAACGTAGTGTTGAAGTTCTCATGAAATATATTGACCTATGCCAGAGAGTGTGGCTCTGTCTTGCTGCAAAGGTTGACATACCAAATATTAAAGTAAAAGGGGATAAAAACAGTACCCTCACTTCATCTGATATCTGTTTTGCGCATAGCAACCATCTGCATGTTTCATGACTTATGAAATGAAATCATTTTTTGGAGGCAAAAAAAGGTCAATTATTTTCAGATGTAGGTGTTCTAACATTTTTTGGCCACCACTTCTATTTATCAAAGCATCTTCTATAGTATAAATAGGAAAACTATGTGTACTAATAAAAAGGACCACAGTTAAACACACAAAGTCAGTTAATTGTTTATTCAGTGATTTCATCATCCAGCTCAGTTCAGTTTAAGTAGTGTCTGTGCAATCAAGTTGACGATATAGCTGAAAATTAAGTGTCCCTAACTATCCAAGCAAGAGGCGACAGCAGAAAGGAACCAAAACTCCATCTGTGACAGAAATAGAGAAAACAAAAACCTTGGTAGAAACCAGGCTCAGTCGGGGGGCCAGTTCTCCTCTGGCCAGACGAAACCAGCATGCCATGGTTTAATTCCTGGCTGCAGCAAAGCCAGATTGTGCAGAGCATTAAAGAACTATGAGACAAAGAATACCTGAATGTGGTAGAAAATTAGCTCTTACATATTACACCCATCACAGGTAATGATGCTAATGAAATGCAGTTTCATATTTTTATATTATCGAAAAGTAAGTTTATAAAGTTTGCAAAGTTTTCACACCACCAAGATCTTCCCTCACCTGAAGCAGTATAATTCTTGTGACTGATGGACAGTCATGAGTTGCTCAGAACATGCCTCCTTCATTACGTACAGCGGTGATACAAGTTAAAGGTGTGTCGAGGGGAAATTGTGATGTCATGGTTTTCCAAATTTCAAATCCTGGCATTTTAGGAGGTTAGAAAAGCCTGGGGAGTCAGTTTTGAGTCATTATTTTTTCATGTGTAAATATCAAGAATATGTTGATTTTCCATTTCATGACCCCTTTAAGTGTTTTAGCGTGTACTCACACCAGGCACGGTTGCCTTAAACCAAAGTCCCTTTCAAGAAAAGTCTGTTCACTCTGCGCCATATTTGCGTCAGCTCAATCAATACCAAACCTATCAAAATGCATGATGATCCTGAAAGCTCAAAAATTGCTTTCTGAACTCGTCGTTAAATTACATAGTGCATTTCAGATTTTGTAGCTGATTTGAAATGTCCCATGAATGTTGTTTCTTATGCTCATGCGTATAAAAAGCTTTTAATTCATGCTAGCCATCCAATTCGGCATGTCAGTCATAGTGCCTTAAGACGGCCACATTGTTCATGCTGGTCCATCCTCCGGTTTCTATAGCAACCGGAGCTTCTTAGTGCAGCTGCAGTGATGCGATGACTTTACCAATTAGTGATTGGCTCTTTCATTTAGAAGGCTGGACTATTCTGCCATATTGTGCATTGCAGTTTCTCCCATTCATAAGTATAGGAGTGAACTGTCTTTGTATTTCTATAAACTTTGCTTAAACCAAGCCCAAGCATGAATATCGCCCCTCCTTACTGGAGCACGCTTACATCATGTACGAGATAATGAAGAAAAACATGTTGGCTAATTTTCTGCCTAATAAATTTTTAATTTATGCCATGCAGCGGTTTTCACTTGTTTGTATCAGAGAATTATTATGGAGGCAGCTGACGTTACTGAAAGAATTTGCAGCATACTCGCGAACTACAATACCTGTTCATCAATAAGATGAGAACCAGACCCATTCTAACCCTAAATATTCTTAATTTAATTCAATTAATTTAAAGTGTACTGTAGTAGTAGTAATAGAATATGTTTGCAGTCGTAATGATGACAGTAGCGCACACACAAAATAGTATCTGTTCCGTGCTCCCGAGCCAACTGAACTCTTCCCACCGATCCAGGACGCTAAACAACGGAGCGCTCGCACTAGTCAAACGAACCAGGCTTTGGGGTCAAACACGCTTGGGCATGGTTCAAAAGGCCTAGTGTGAGTACACCCTTAGATTGTCCTGCTGTTTATAGTGATTGAAATACTACGGCAGACAAACTTGCAGTTTGTCCACCTATCTTTGTTTTTCTTCTTTTGAGAGATTATCTAAATATTCCTGGCTTGAAACGGATGGAAAATTGACAGGCCTGCGCTGCAGTTATTTGAATGGTCTGGTCTGGACGCCAGTCATGTGATTGAAAACTATGGATATGAGGGGCTTTCAAATTCTGTGTTGGACAATGGGGTGCCTTCAAGTAAAAAGGTTGAGAACCACTGATTTAGCACATGATTCTTCTTTATTCACTGATTTAGCACATGAAGACTTCTTTTAATGATTATGGTTTTTATGGTACGGTTTACTCTTAAGAGAATGGCAACATTTTTAAAAAAAAAAAAAAAAAAACTTATTTCTGGTTCTAACAGAATAATGAAATCATACGACTTTGGGAACGACATCATGATAACATGTTATAGTTTTTCTCCACATGATGATGGTTTTCCTCTAGTGGCGTTGGAGATCTCAACCCCAGCTAGACAAACACTGGCCTGTGCTTTGAGCCAGCGCTCAATCCTGCCAATAGCGGAGCTCTGTGATGGATGTGTTTTGCCTTTCCAGTCTCCCAGCACCTGGTGGGTTTCCCGAGTTTGTACAAGGTGTATCCTATTCTTGTCCCTGGAGTCGATATTTGCAGTAGCGTGTGGAGTGAACATCCTGACAATGGATGTGAGAATACGACGGTGAAAAAGACAGAAAGCTCACAGACCAGTGAAACCCAGTCTGGGTTTGGAGGAAGATGGCCTTTAAATCACAACCTGCAGCTTTACAAGACTTGGAAAGGTCTATTTTTACGGTCTCTGTAGGACAACCCAAAAGATACCTAACGTATCCGTTTGGCTGGAAAGTGAATTATGGATTCTGTCACAGGTGACATAAGTAGTCTTCAGAGGCGGCATATTAGTGCATAACTCGAAACATGCTCTCTTTGAGAGAAGCCATGCTTTTTTTTTTAATTCTGGGAGAGAACCGTCTCGTGGGTTTTCATATTGGACTGTCTTAGCAAAACTGGGGCACGGACTGAAATCCAAAGCTCTTTCTTTGTCCTCAGCTGTGAGGTTAGACCTTGACTCCTGAGAGTTTTCCCTCAGCTTGGAGGAAATCATCTCCCGTTTTGCTTGAGTTTCCACAGGGTCTCATTTTTACGCACTAGGGTTACTTTAGGCCTTTTCCTGTGGGTGATTCCAAACTTAAGCAGGTACACTCGTTCATCAGCTCGTTTTTAACTGCTATCTGCTAAACAGTGAGTGGAAAGAGGTGTGGACCTCGCTCCATTTCGTCTAGTGTTTTTTATGAGCAGAGGGCCACAGTTTCAGCTGGGAACACAGTACCTGCTGTCAGGGGCTTTTTTTATTGTATTTATGGACATTTATGGCCTTTTTATGGAACACACTGTCAGGAATGTGATGTATGCTGGATTCGAACCTGCATCCCCATGAAAGAACCGCAGTTCAACACATGTGCTAACCACAGGCCTACTGTCAGATTCTGAGAGTTTTGCTGAGCATCAGATGGGTTGAAAAAGAAGATTGGTTCTACTATATATGGTAGAAATCGAATTTCTTAAAATTGCTTAAAATAATTGTATTAGCAAAAACAAACTGCTATTTGCTATTACTAGTAAAAACTAGTACTGGGTGATAGACACTCTCATCATGCAATTTTAATCGACAAAATGATATTCATATAAAGGAAATGAGCATCAGTATTTCTGGTTAAGGGGACAGCTCACCTAAAAAAAATTAAAAATTATTTACTCACCCTCATTTAATTCCAAAATGACCTGAATGTCTTTTTTTTAATGTAAAACACAAATGCAGATACTGTATTCTGAATGTCAAAGTGGGGTTCAAACAACACTGGATCTCATTGACATTCATTGTATTGACAAAATAATAATAATAATGATAATGATGATGATGACGATGATAATAATAATGAACAAATAAAATAAAACAACTATTCCTATATTGTTTAATAATATTTGAACTATATTGTCATATGAATTAAAAGCATATGTGAAACATATTAAATTGGAACAATTTCATATATTAACATATGTCTAGCCCTTACAAATATGTGTATGCATTATACATTTCTTGACATATTTTTGACATGTATATGCATATCCATCATAAAACTTGTCTTTAAATATAGGCCTATAATGTTTTAATAAAGTTGCATATATATAAATAAAATTGACATATGATTGCTATATAAAAGCATCATATAGAAAGCCTATTATTAACATGCACATATACACATTTTAATATTGGTATGTTATATATGGTTTTTTAAATATCATGTATATCTTTATATACCATGGGAATGTAGGCTGCATATGTGAAAAGTCTATATTGCCTTACAGGTAAACATATATAGGCCTATGGCAATAAATCTTGATATAAGGCAATAGGTTATTAATGACAGTTTTGCATGTGTAAATGCATCCAGTCAGTATTGTAGACCCAAGTTTAGAGACCCCTTGTGTAGCATAACGCAGCTACTCTATCTGGTCTCTATCAAATCATTTGACGTTATGTAGCTTATGACTCACTGAAAGGAAAGTTGAAAAATACACTTTTTGATTTAGGCTTGGCCACTTTGACGCCACACTTCGAATGCTGAAGACGTTCATTGTGCAGTTCAGCGACTGAATGCAAATAGCTTTTTTTCCCCATAGCATCAACAGTTACGTAATCAGCATGTGGTATCTATTTTCACATCATAATTTGAATATGACCAAAATACACTTGTTGTTGTTGTTAAACTACTCTTTGCAAAAAGATAACTTGACAAGTTCCACGTTGTGAAGCAGACTGAGCGTCTGACTCAGTGACGTTTGCTCCGCTCTGACATTCATAATCCTCAATAACACACTGTACGAGTCAGTGAACCCTAACTATACCCACCAACTCCAGACAGAAGTTTTGCCCACTGATGATAAAGAGTTCCTAACCTTTCAGACGCGACATCACTTTCCCTAACAAAACTAGAAAGGGGTTTTCACTATCGGTCACAAACAGGTTAACTTGTTAAATGCAAAGTGTGTGCAGAACACCTGTTAGACACTGAGGAAGAACACAGGTGTTCAGATGAAATGGGATTATTTTCAGTGTCGTACACGTTTGAAATAGTTGTTAAACAGCGGTAGGTTTAACATGAATACAGTAACATCATTTTATTCAAATGTATACAAAATGGGCTTGAAAACAACATTCACGCTTTGTTTATTATAACAACAGCTTCATGATATTAGGCCTAACTAAAGGAACAAAATCACTAACTTTTCTCTGGTGTGCTCTGCCATCTGCTGTATTTGCTTTGTAATGACCACCAGTTCGAATAGAATGAGTGATTTCAGATAGTAATACTAACAGTGCTGGATAGATTACTGATTCCAAATTACAGGACAAAAATTGTAGATAGTAACATAATCCATTACATTGGGTAATATAATCAGATTACTTTTAAATTACTTTTTATCAAACATGTTTATCAGATTGATTTAAATAGAATAATCGCGTACCATATTAATATACAAATTAAAAGAGATAGAGAAACGTATTCCATTCATTATTATTATCATCATCAACATGAAGTGCATTAAACATTATATTATATCAAGGTTTCCTAAACTGGAACTCGTGAAGGAACTGCTGGGGGTTTGTGAGTTTAATGAAAAAATATGATTTACGGAGAATGAATAAATAATGAATAATTTATTGCTTTTGTGTGAATATTATGTAATCATGTAATCAATAAAAAAAGCAACTGTAGTCTGATTATAAATATTATAAAATGTAAAATAATCTAATTACAAATACTTGATTTTTGGAATCTGATTACGTAATCCAGATGACATGTAATCAGTTACTACCCAGCACTGAAAAAAAACAAAAAAAAAAACAATATTGCAATAATATATATATGTCTGTCTGAATACGGATTAGGATTGGCTGGCAGATATGTTATAACTGGCTATTAACGCACACACAACGTTCTCTCTCTCTCTCCTCTCTTCGATCGATACAATTAATTGAATAAATGCACTACTTCATTCAAATAAATATGATCTTACCTCACTATTTAATCTCTGTGTCTGATTTGAAGCTGGCAGAATGCTAGAGCTAACCAGCCGTAATTGACGAAAACAACCGTAATTTTTACTCTTCCGGTCAAATATTGAGCTGCAAAGTACTAGTTTTAACTTGTCTATAACTTGGCAAATGACCATGGAATAAGTGGGATAATCAACGGCTTACCGTGCATTAAATGCACTTCACGTCGGGTGGTTCTTGGCCTCCACATCATGCATTTAAAATCCTTTAATGCACGGCAAACCGTTAATTATCCCTTACATATAAATAAATGAAATATATAAAACAAGACACTCACAGGTTGTATTTAAGTAGGTATTAAAACTGTATTCAGGACAAAATGTCAAAAGACTATACAAATTATTTAATGTATTGATACATCTGAAACGGAGTATACTGATTTTTGGCCCTCAGATAAAAGAACACAAATGCATTCACATTAGTAAGGCACTGTGTTACAACCTACTAAGTGCACGTCTGGTACAGTAAATGGAACAGACGGTTCATTTTGTTCCAAAACACTATATTACATGGTTGTCCAATTAAACTGTTATGACAGAATGACTAAATAAAAGGTCTCATGTTATGTATACACCATCCAATGCTATACAAATCCTATACAATCCACTGTTTAGATGAGTTGGGTGATTCTTTTCTGTTGTTTGTAGGATATAGGGTTAACTGGAAAATCTATTGCAAAAGAAAGGCCATTTTGGGAAGAGACTGTATGTTGAATGGCTCCATGGGCTCTTCTCAAAGTTTAGACTTGGCCTGGAAGAAGCTCATGATGGCCTGCATGCATTCATCTGAGAGCCAGCGCTCCACCAGTCTCTCCACCTCTGCGTCGTTCACGGCGTGAAGCTTCTCTTTCTCCACCACGCGGATCAGCTGCTTCGACAGAGCCAGAGACTGAAGAGGTACGAGAAAACGACCATGATTAGCATTTGTTTTCATGCAACAAGATCCTTTTATCTGAGAATGATAATAAGACTCATTTTTAACACTAGTACATCACAATTCAAGCAGCCTGAGCACTTACGTTCCTGGGCAGTTTGGCATAGGCCTTCAGTCTGGTCCACACCTCGGACTGGAAGGAGCTTTCAGGAAAGACCTCGGTCACCAGACCCACTTCACAGGCCTGTGTGGCCGTCAGCTTCTTATTAAACAACAGCATCTCGCTAGCCTGAACAGAGAGGACAAACAGCCTCTAAAGAACATCTCGGAGTATATCTGAGCCGCTCAGAAGTGACGCACGCGGAAATGCAGCGGAGATCAAAACAAAACAACGGTCACTAATTAGAAGTCCAAAATGAGGATTTGTAAAGAAGAATGTCGGAGAATTTCGATATATAAGCCAAGAGGAGACTGGTTTTCCTTTGCTAAAGTAAGGAAACTTTGCTTCCTTCGCTCCTGTTAACAAACGTTGGGTTTCACGAGACTCACCGGCGCATGCGCCAACGTCGGAAACTCTAGTCCGGAGCTGCTTCCAGTGTACAACAGTGAGCACAAGCTACATTAAAATGATTATTACATTTTGAATATGGATATTTTTCTTACAAAAACGCATCGATTCGCTACAGGAGACCTTTGTTCACCCCCCGGAGCCGTGTGAGACACTTTTTTTTTATGGATGGGCGCTTTTTATTTAACTTCTTTTGGACTGAAGCACTGCAACACCCGCTGACTGCAAAGATAGAGCTTGGAATAGCCAGGACAATTTTTAATATAACTCCGACTGGATTCGTCTGAAAGAAGAAAGTATATACACCTAGGATGCATCAGGGGTGAGTAAACTAATTAAAATTAATTTAGGGTGACTACCCTTAACAGAACTGAATGCGAAGTGTGACATTTCTGTGCCATTAGTGCCACCAAAGAAATCAATTTTTGGTTTCCCCAAATGCTTTTCCACAGTCTGCAATTGGTTGGCCGAACAGATAGCCCCGGCCCATCTCACGTCATTGGTTGACCTGTTGCTGAGCAGGGCTGGTCTGTATGTCCAACCAGAGCAATGATTTGATTGCAACTCAGTGTTTACACTATTTTGTTAAGTCAACATACAAATGACTTACTTAAATTCTAATCACTTAGGGTGCTTTCACACCTGGCCCATTGTTTCAGAACCTGGCGCATTTCCCCCCTTAGCTCGGTTCGTTTGGGCATATGTGAACACGGCAATCGCGCTCAGATTCGAGCCAAAACAATCGGTCCGAGGTCGCTTGTACGAGGTGGTCTCGGCTCGACTGAAAACAAACTCTGGAGCGGTTCGGTTGTAGTGAGAAAGCAATCCGATCCAAAGGACCAACGAACCAGTTGGTTACGTAAGTTCCGTGAAAAGCAGTAGACGATATCTGTGGGTGAGCACGTCTTCGCCATTCAAAATCAAAGCGCACATTTTCATTTTATAAGGACGAATAGAAAAAACAACAACAATAAGACTCGAAGCTGTTGTCTTTCCATCATGACGGATGACAGCTATGAGCGGAATTCCTGAAAATAAACCGTGGAACTTTGACCAGTCAGAGGATAGTTTACTCGCATGTGACTTGTATTAACAATTTTGGTCCGTTTAGAAACTTTACCGTGTGAAAGCGAACCACACCAAGAATAAAAAGCAACATTGTAATAATTTTAAATCCCAGTTTCAGAAAAAAGCAATCGATCTACAGGTGTGAAAGTACCCTTATAAACAAAAAAATTCCTCCAAAATAAAATCTTGATGGTTTAACATTTGAAAATGAAGCAATTAAGACAGCTGTAAATATTAGTATTGTAAATTCGCAGTTGTATTATAAAATAAAATTGTTCACTGTATTATTATTTTTTTTTTTATATGGTGAAATATTGAAATAAGCATATTTATTTATTTTGTGTAATATTTTTATTTAGTAATAGCATTTATAATAAAACAAATATGTATTATTATAATAATTTTATAGTCATGTTATTATATAAATCGCAACATTTCTGGCCAAATTTTTCTGCCCTACAAATAAGTACAGCAAACCTGGAACTTTTTTTTTTTTAATTGCAATCAGAATTTTTAGCAGAAAAACTGCAATTAGATTATTTTCCCATATAATGTAGTCCACTGTATGTATATTAGTGCTGTTTGCTGATAAAAAAAAATTGTACTGTGATTATCATTGTGATATTTTTTTTTATAATAAACTGATTAATCTCAAATTTCAGCGGATGTTCATACCTTTGCCGCACCCATAATTTTGGGGAAAAGATATGAAGAGCAGCCCTCTGGACTCTGACCCAGCTGACTGAAGGGTGTGTGAAACGTCGCCTACACACAAAACAAAGGGACAGAAAGCCAAAATACATGCACATATATAGATATAATTAAACAGACAAGACATGATGGATCACTGATATGCTGTAAGAAAGCAGCTCACCTTCTCTGTGGCATAAACAACATCAAAAAGTCCCAGCAGAGTGACTGACACCCCCACCGCCGGTCCGTTTATGACTCCAATCAGAGGTTTGGGGAAGTCAATGTACACCTTTACGTACCTCCTAAAACAACACAAGCACACATACGTCCATCATAACTTCCCATCAATCTCAAAAATACTATAAACTGGTTTACAATCAAGCAAAATAAACTTAATAGACTTAAAATAGACACCTCAGTAACTCCCCAGATTCTTTAACCAACTTCTCAACTCCACCCTCAGGGATCTTTGCAAAGTTGTTCAGGTCGTTTCCACTGCAGTAATAATCTCCACTACCTTCCCACCCAAGGGGAGGGGGGGGGGGGGGGGGGGGGGACATTTTTTTTTAAAAAGAGGATAAGCACATTGATTTACAGAGGTATATCTGCACACACTGAAAGCTAAAGCAGAGTACTTCACCTGTTATCACTGTAATGACAGAATCGTCTTTGCCAGCAAGATCCAAAGCTTCGATTAGCTCATTGTACATCTACAGGATGCAAAAACATGAAAGAATATTTTCTAAAAATGTCTAACCATCAGTGTTGCTACTGTGAACTAAAACTTAACTTATTTTAAAAGTTTCGGTTATTTCAAATTAAGCTGAAATCAACAAAACTGGATGGAAAAAATGATAAATTAAACTAAATTAGCAAAAAAAAAAACAAAACAAAAAAAAAACGTGAAGTACAAATGAAAATGATATAAACAATAAAGCTAAAGAGAAATATATATATAAAAAAAAGAAGAATAATGGCAAATACATATGACTAAATTGCTAAAACTTATTAGAATTAAAATATAACAATAAAACCATTAAAACATTAATACAGTTATAGCAAATAAATAATACTAAAACAACACTGGCTCATAGTTTGTGTCAGTCTTGGCATTCTCTGGTCAAATATTTATTTAAAATTGACCACTGTCCTACACAACTGACATCCTACATAAATACTAAGTTCTGTCATGAAACTCTAGATGGCGCAGGTTGACGGGTTGTTAATGTAACTGATGATATTCAGAGAGTTAAACGACTTGTCACAAGCTGATTGGTTTATGCTGCATATGCAGCCAATGAGTTTACTGCCTTGCATTTATATGGCTGGCTAGCATTCACTTGAGATTCCTGCAGCGCGCGTTCAGAGTTTCTCTGAAACCCTCCACCTTCCCCAGCTCCACCTGTATAGATCTGCTACGGGTTATTTTATATGCTATTTGTGCAGCAGCAGTATGTCTTAAATACTCACGGCACCGTATCGCCGTATGCATTGGCAGTAACAAGTTCCTGTACTTGCTTGCAGCAGCAGCAGCAATAATCTACAACTACAGCAATAACCAACAGCAGCCGCAGCGTAGCAGATCTGTTCCGCCAAGACCAAATACATTAACATTGTCATATCCATCACCATGCTAAAATCTTCAGAGAGTTGTCATGATTAAACTATTCGTTTTGAGCCTTCAAAATGTGAAAAAAATAATAATTATCCAAAGCAACTTCTTCACCTCCACAGTGATGGCGTTCTTTTTCTCGGGTCTGTTGAGCCGGATGGTGGTGATGTTGTCCTCTGTGCTGACCAGCAAGGTCTGGAAGCCCTTTGTGCTCCCGGTGGGCTGCGCTGCCACCGCAGGAGCTTCTGTTCCCACCAGAGACGAGATGAGATCCACATACTGCTGCCTGGCCTCTTCCTAACACAATCACATTACCACATAAAACACTAGATGTATGCTGGACACATACACTGTGCTCGGTACATGCTCGCTCTTTATTTAGAGGTCTGCAAAACTATTAGGTTAAAGTCTGAACCTTGTCCTGAGACCTGAATGAAACCCTGTGGCCCATTTATTTTCAAATCCAAACCTGTTTTCAGCTATTTAAATAAGGCTGAAATGAAGTAAGATATTAGTAAGATAGATGAACGTAAACTTAAAAGGAAAATGAAAAGTCACAACTAACTAAAATAAAGTTTAATTTGAAGTACTACAATTATTAAAACTTTAACTGAAATAAAAATCAAGATAAATAAAAAAAGTGTTTACAAAAAAATAACAGCACATAAAAAAAAAACATAACAATATATAAATATAAATATAAAAATAACAATCCTTCTATTGCTTATGGCATGAGCATGAGCATGCAAGTTATATAAACATGAAACAAATTACATATGCTTTAATAATTTGATTTTCAAATTATTTTTTTTTGTAATTACAAATTTGAACATAAAACCTTTAGTAATACATAAAAACTGACCCAAAATTGGGTTTTCTTTATATTCACTCTATAGTGAAAAATAAATATGAAAAATACCTGTGACACGGGGCCCAGACTCTTCCACGCGTCCCATTTGGCTTTATTCACAAAGTCCAGCATGCTGGGTTTGGAGGTGTTGCAGGGTCCTTGTGTGGCCTGATCATTTACAAAACAGTCAGAAATGCATCATAATTAAGGGACAATCTGGTCTTGTAAGGGGCAACAAAAATCTGTATTTGAAAGAAGCCTCTTATGCTCACCAAGTCTGTTTTTATTTGATCAAAAATACAGTAAAATCAGTAATATTGTAAAATATTATTACAATTTAAAATGTACAATTTAATGTTGATAAAAAGTATTTATTACTTTAAAAATCTTAAGGAACAGTAGACTAACTTCATGAGAAATTAAAAACAATCATGAAATCAAATCCAAACATATAGTAAAATACCTGAACATGCTGAACAAATTCATTTAAAGTAAATTAACTTTTATTTTTCACTTCTGAAGCCTTTTTTGTCCCAAGACAATGGCAATGGTAACAAAATCTATGAGAGTAAAAAAAACATGCACAGACAAATCCAAAAACCCTGCGGCTCGTGATGACACATTAATGTCCTAAGACACAAAACGATCGGTTCCAGAAACCGAACAGTATTTATATAAAAAAATTTTTATCTCTAATACACCACTATGTCCAACTGCTTTGAGTGCGCGCACGGCATCCGGTGCGTGAGGTGTGTATGCGCTCTTTCTAGTTTACGCAAGCGCCGGAAGTGATCTCTCGCACGTATACGTCACTCATTGTTTACACAGTGCACAGTCATTGTAGATACGACGGCTAATCAAAATGGTACTTACTTGCGCTTATCCGGGATGGTTCAAACTGCTTAAAAACTAAAAGATTACGTTAGCTAGCACAAAATCATTCGGGTCGTGGTGACTTCCAGTTATTCACAACTTCTGAGCATGCGCGCTGAAGGTATGGTTGATGCTCTCGGCTGGTATCAAACACACATTAACGGAACTACGATCAGCGCGCGTACACACCTCACGCACCGGATGCAGTGCGCGCGCCCAAAGACAGTTGGACATAGTGGTGTATTAGAGGTAAAAAAAATTATATAAATACTGTTGGGTTTCTGGCACAAAACGATCGTTTCGTGTCTTAGGACATCAATGTAATGTGTCGTCACGAGCCGCAGGGTTTAATTGGGATTTGTCTGTGCATGTTTTTTTTAATCTCATAGATTTTGTTACATTGCCATCCATTATACGACTGATAAGACTGCAACGGCTGGAGTTAAAAATCATAATTTGTGTTCTACTGAAGAAACAGTCACCTACATCTTGGATGCCCTGGGGGTCAGCAGATAAACATCACATTTTCATTTTTGGATGGACTATCCCTTTAAAGCAGCACAATACACACATCAGCAAAAATGAGGTCTAGTTATCGTTATCGATAAAATCCCAGAAAATTTCGAGATATAATTTTTTTTTTGTCAATATCGCACACCCCTAGTCCAGAGCAATAAGTTATTGGTAGTGTTGGGGAGGTTACTTTGGAAATGTAATAGGTTACAGATTACAATTAACCCTATTTAAAATGTAATAAGTAACTATTTCAACAATATAACTGATTGCATTTGATTACTTTTCTAAATTAAATTTTCTCTTTTTTTCCCCCGAAACGGTTGACATTTGAAAACATTTAAACCAGGCAGGGTTAACCTTACAGTTCTCAACACTGATTACTGTCAGACTTTCAAAATACTTCATCACTTGAATTAAGATTATAATAATTGAATTTAAAGCACAGCCACCACAAAATCAAACTTTAGCACCTCTTTTTACTTTGAGGTTGATCTGAGGTTAAATACAGATTTAAAATCATATGATATAGTTTAATATTTGATGTCGTTTTTTAAATCAAATCTGAATTATAGGATAGCTAATTATAGGAAACACTGGCATCAATAATGTAAAGAATCTACAATGCAAAGATGACATTGTTTGAGATGTCTTTGTTATGGGCTATGGTTAGGGGTAGGGTTAGGTCAAATAATATTAGGTCATATTTGCATTAAAAATGACATAACTGAGCGAATGACACTTAATGACAGTTGTCATAAACATGCATAAAACATCCTTCATATTCATGACATGTGTCATGTCATGATTATGTAGGTGTCATGTCAGTCTTATGCACACCCCTTCAAGTAAAGTGTTACCAAAAAATTCTCAGTAACAGATTACAGTTACATTTGTAATTAAATTACGCAATTCCGTTACATGTAACTAGCTACTGGTTATATTGATCATTTCTCACCTGTTTAAAGAGTGCATAGACCTTGAGTTTGACTTCATTCCCTGGATCCTTCTTCAGAGCTCCTAGTTTCTCTTTGGCCGCGTTGAACTCTTCTACTGATGCTCCCATGACTGCCGCAGAGCTGTGCAGCTGAGCACACACAGCTTTACTCGCTCTGGACACATACCAGAAACATGTTACAATTCGGTGTCCCGATATGTGCTTTTATGTGAAAGCATGAATGAGAGGGTGTTGTGTGTGAAGTGTGTGAGAGCCGAGGATCTGACAGACACCATGATGTAGAGTGAAGGTCAATGCAAGCTCAAGGTGTCTCTGTCAAGCACATGATGTCCAGAGCAATATGGAGATGATAATGTCGTGCATCTAGAAACTGTTCAAACGTTACACATATTGTATTTCTAATAAGAGCTCTCTTACCGGGCGAATCGGTAAAAGCTCCAGGGCGAGAGAAGTCTGATCGCAGCAGCCATAACCCTGAAGCAACGTAATAGCTGTGCGCTGCTCTCAGATCACCTAACTCCGCCCACTACACACATATCAGCCAATCAGACGCCAGCTTATTCTCACTCTCTTTTTCTCAACTTGAAATGTATCGTTCAAACACAATTACTGCCGCCTCCTGATTGGAGGAATCGGATTTGCCTTTTAGATGTCGAACTGCTGTGGATTGAACTTTAGCTTGGAGGAAAGAATTCACGAATAATGTTCTGAACTATGGAGAACGAAACCTGCAAAAAAAATAAATAAATAAATATGCAAATAAATAAATAAATGTCTGTATAAATACACAAATTCTTGTTTAAATACATATAGAAATAATTAAACGTGATTAAAGTAGGCAAATAAATAAAATAAATTAGTGGACAAATGGAAAATGTTTAAGGAAATGCTAAACTCATTCAATTTATTTTCCTTTGATCACTCATTTATTTCTGAATGTAGTTCCGAATTTATTTTTCCTCTGCGCAACATGCTAATGAGAGGGTGTCAACCATGGACTTGGTCGGGGTCATGTCATAGCTGGTATGGAGGATGAAACCCGCAAAAACAATAAAGAATACCACACACATAAATTAATAAATGTGGATAAATACAAGTAGTCTGTTTAAATACATAAATATATACATGTGATGAAATATGCAAATAAATAATATAAATCGGTGGAAAAGGAAAAATGTTTAACTATTTTCCTTTGTTCACTCATTTATTTCTGAATGTAGTTTCATTTATTTTTCCTCTGCACAACATGGTAATGAGAGGGTGTCAACCATGGACTTGCCCGTGTCTTGTGATAGCTGGGGGCGCGGCTTTCCGCTGACAGCATGGTGTTAATATAGTATAGCCTAGTAAAGTAACTTTTGCCATTCAACAGAGCAAGATACACAGAAAAACTGAGCCGTATTGTCCGTACAGTATCTGTGACTTTACAAACGACCCAAAGAAATGGCCAGGTTCCTGACGTCATTTTTTGTAACCCGATTGAGTCTCCAGCTAGAGACAACTGTAATATCAGTATCCCACGGTCGTCGTGAGATGACTGGTATGAAGTGGTTTAATCGAGGAACTGACAGTTTTTTCCCATTAGTTATCAGAGCAGAAAATACAGTTGACAAAAGTATGTTTATTAAGCAAATAATGGTTTAGTATTGCAATTAAGAGCTATGTAAGAATTAATATTTTACATTGGCCACTTAAAAACTTTTATGATTTAGGTCTCTCATGATTATAACTACAAAACTAACACTATGAAAAAGTGTAAGACAATAATCAGTCCCCTTGACTGATGAAGTTAATACTCATGCGCAGGCAAACGCTCAAGCGCGTCACACACGATCCGCCTACTCTTGCATAAATGACACCCTCTCATTAGCATGTTGCGCAGAAGGAAAAATAAATGTGGAACTACATTCATAAATAAATGAGTGATCAAAGGAAAATAAATAGGATGAGATTAGCATTTCCTTAAACATTTTCCATGTGTCCACTAATTTGTTTTATTTATTTGCCTACTTTAATCACACAGATCATTATTTCTTTAGGCATTTAAAACAATAATCGTGTATTTATGCACAATTTATTTATTTATTTGTGTATTTTTTTATTTATTGTTTTTGCAGGTTTCGTCCTCCAGATGAAACTCAGGTGTTGAGGAAAAAAAAAACGTTGCCCTCAACCATCGTAAATTTTGCTCGCGTTCCTAACAAACAAACAGAGGGAAGGTTTACTTTGTTAACGATTACAAGTTACCCTGTAACATGTAATAAGCGTGAACTCTTCAATACTTTAGTAAAGCCTGCCTGACATTTTTGTATACTTTTTGGATTCTAATGAATGTTTTCACTTGTCTATCATTTGAAACATGTAAAGATTTAAAGATGTTGTAGAGGCTCAACATTGATTACGTCCGATTTCAAATACTGCACCATGGAATTAAGATTATAATAATTGAATTTTAAAGCACAGCCACCACAAAATCAGACTTTAGCACCTCTTTTTACCTTGAGATCGGTCTGAGGTTAACAGATTTAAAATAATAAGATGAGATTCGTTCCCATCTTCATAAGTGACGGTAATGAATTACACTTTTTTTCTTCTCAGTAACTGTAAACAGATACGACCATTTTATTTTGCATTGAAATACATAATTCGGTACATGAATAGTTACTCCACCCACGATGGCAGCGCATACAGCTGGAATAGCAATAAGCCAAGAAGCGTGGTTTACAGTGAATATAACGCATCGTGCCTAAAACCCTTTTAGCTGTTATAAATTCACTATAAACCGCGGCTTCATGGGGGTTATTGCTTTTATAAAACGGTTATTCCATATACGTAGTAAGGTTTCACAAAATAAAACAGAGCAAATAAAGTGTAATGATGATATTAATAAAAACAGTATTCTTCCACCAAACAATGTAGTTCCTCAGAAACAGTTGTGGTTCCAACAAAGTGGTCGCCGACCAACACACAGAAGTAAACAAAGGTGTGTGTTTGTAGAGTAATATACAACAGCTTCGAACGCGGCTCAGCCAATCAGAATCAAGGACCGGAACTCTCCGGTTTATAACTTACAACAAATCATACTCAACCATTAAATTCAATTTGAAGGAATTTAAATCAACATTCGAGAACTAAATATATTTAATGTATTATCAACAGTAGTATAACAACGATCAATGGCAATTTTCTGGCTACAGAAAGAATTGTTAACTTGTGCTTTTAAGTTGACTTGTAAATGTATTTCTATTATAAACTAGCCTACGATTTCTGTTGAACAGAAACTGAAGCTGAAAATCGAACATAAATTGTTAATCAAATATTATTTCTTAAAATTACTTAAATGTTAAAGGTAAAATTACTCGATTCAATTAATGAATAATGAATAGGCCAATGTGGCCAAATTACCAAATTATTATTGGCCAAATGTGCCCAAATTACTCAATTAAATACATTTAATTTACATTTTAATATAAAACAATACATGAAAGAAATGTAGGCTCTCTTTAAATGGGTAGAACTGGTGTAGACTATTTAGTTTCTGAATTGTGATCAAGTAGTTGCTGTTCACTGTAAATATGTAATAATATTTGGCATAAAAGGAATTCAATCTCTTGACCAGTAATCA
This sequence comes from Sinocyclocheilus anophthalmus, assembly GCA_018155175.1. Classification (NCBI taxonomy): domain Eukaryota; kingdom Metazoa; phylum Chordata; class Actinopteri; order Cypriniformes; family Cyprinidae; genus Sinocyclocheilus; species Sinocyclocheilus anophthalmus. The sequence continues at coordinate 1,265,398 of JADLZN010011102.1, forward strand.
GCTAAATAATGTCTGTCTAGGTGAAAGCCTGACAGCTAGTGGTTGTCTTTGTGTACACGCATGTACAGTATGTATGATGCCAGGAAAAAAAGTCAGTCTTGGAATATGTACAACAGGGCCATCTGCTGGTTCATAAAATGTACATAAAGACAACATGCATACTGTACTGGAAGACATTTGACTAAAAACTGTTCCTTAAGCAACACCAGGTGACAGATGTTTGCTTTTCTTTTTTTATAGATAAATAAAGTCCAAAAATAAATAATTAATTAGCAAACAAAACATAAACTAAGCCATTTGCAGAGAACAAGCTCCTCAATTCTCAATCCAACCGAACAGAGCCATAAATCTGGATCAAACTCATACATGTTAAGTACCACAGACACTAAAAAATAGCAATACCAAAATCTAAAGCCGTGGTTGTTTAACGGTGTAGGACCAATTTTTCCTTTCTGCTTTTTTTTTTTTTTTTAAAGAAGAAAATCAGAATATTTTTGGTTGATTCACAATTCGGATGACTATCTTACAGTCAATGTGAAAACGGGTATAACAACAATGATAAATGAGGCAGTGGTTCAACTATGATGAGTGGGATGTGCATGTAGAATACACATAAATTATGAATCAATACAGTGCTTGGATTAGGCTGCCACATGCATGCAAGACACAATGAATATAATGTACAATCAGTAATGAGCGAAACCTAGTTGCGACACACCCCAAAGTAAAAATTGTGAGGCCATTATCACTTACAGTTTTCATAACTCTGGGTGCTTCGGGTTTTTTTTTTTGTGTAATGAAGACGTTTACAAACTAAGGGGTTTGTTACAAAGCTGAATGCCGTCTAGGAACACTGTAACCTGTGTTTATGCATTCTGATGTCCAGTTTGTAATGAGCTGATGAAACTAGACTTACAAATTATAAATGTGACTTTCACGCAGAGGAATGAGAGAAGACTTCATGGATCCATGGTTGTGGTGAAAATCAGCCTTCAGAAACGGTTGATTTGAATTACAGTGTTGCCAATTTAGCAGTTTTGTTGCTAGATTTAGCAACTTTTCAGTCAACCCTAGGAACTTTTTGGTTTTTGTTTGTTTTGTTTTTCAAAAAGACCTAGCAACAAATTAGTATTTTAAGCATCTATCTATCTACTAGCTATCTATCGATCATCTATTCTATAATATATTCTATTATCGATCTGTCTATATCTCTCTATCTATCTATCTATCTGTCTTTCTGTCTGTCTGTATGTCTGTCTGTCTGTTGTTCTGTTTGTCTATATGTCTGTCTGTCTGTCTGTCTGTCTATATGACTGCCTATCTGTCTATAGGTCTGTCTCTCTGTTAGTCTGTATGTATGTCTGTCTGTCTGTCTGTCTATGTATCATCTATCTATCTAACTATCTATCTATATATCTAACTATCTATCTATCTATCTATCTATCTGTCATCTGTCTGTCTGTCTGTCTGTTTGTCTGTCTTTCTGTCTGTCTTTCTGTCTGTCTGTTTGTCTGTCTTTCTGTCTGTCTATCTATTTATCTATCTATATATCTATCTATCTTCTATCTATCAGTCTTCTATATAGGTCGGTCGGTCCTGGCTGTCGGTCTCTGTCTGGCTGTTTCATCTATCTGGTCATATGTTGTCGGCTCTGTCTATTCTATATGTCTATATGTCTGTCTGCTCTGTCTTTTGTTCTATCTATCTATCTATCTATATTTCTGTCTGTCTGTCTGTATGTCTATCTATATGTCTATCTATCTATCATCTATCTATTATCTATCTATCTATAATCTGACAGTATCTATATATCTATCTATCTATCTAACTATCTAACTATCTGTCTGTCTGTCTGTGTTTGGTCTAGTATCATCTCTCTATCTCTCTTATTATTATTATCTAGCTATTCTAATCTATTCTCTCTAATTATACTCTATATGTGATTATATCTGTCTGTTCTGTCTGTCTGGCTTTCGGTCTGTCGGCTCTGTCGTCTTTCTGTATGTCTGTTTGTTATGGATATTCTATCTATATATCTATCTATTATATATATCTCTAATCTATCTATCTGTCGGTCTCGGTCTGTCGGTCTGTCTTGTTGTCTGTCTGTCTGTCACGTATCACTATCTACTCTATCTATCTATCATCCTCATCTATCTCTCTATCTATTCTTATTATATATCTATCTATCTGTATGTCTGTTTGTCTGTTCGTTTTTTTCTGGGGGTTTTATCTATCTATATCTATCTATCTATCTATTTATCATCTATCTATCTATCGTCATCTGTCTGTCTGTCTATATCTGTCGGTCTGTCTGTCTGTCTATATGGATGTCTGTCTGTCTGTCTATCTCTCTGTATGTCTGTCTGTCTATCTATCTACCATCTATCTATCTATATATCTATCTATCATCTATCTATCTATTATCTATCTATCATCTATCTATCTATATATCTGCTGTCTGTCGGTCGTCTTGTTGTCTGTCTGTCTGTCTATCTGGCGTCTGTATGTCTATAATCTATCTGTATATATTCTGTCTCTCTGTCTATCTTATCTGATCGATTGTCTGTCTGTCTGTCTATTGGTATCATCTATACTATCTATCTATCTACTATCTATCTATCTATCTATCTATCTATCTATCTATCATCTATCTATCTATCATCTATCTATCTATCTGTCGGTTGTCTGTCTGTTCGTTGCAGGTCTGTCTGTCTGATCTGTTTGGTATATGATCATGATCGGTTATATATTATCTATCTTCTATCTATCTAATCTATATATTATCTAGCGATCTATGATTATATCTGTCTTTTATCGTATGCTGTCTGTCTCGTACTGTCTGTGTGTCTCGGTCTGGCTGCTTATCTTCTAGCTGTCTGTAGTCGGTCTGTCTGTCTATTATTGTCTAATGTCTGTCTGTCGTCTGTCTGTTGTTATTAGTCTGGCTATCGTCTAATGTCTGTCTCTCTGTCTTCATCTGTTATATGTATGTCTGTCTGTCTATCTAAGTAGCATCTATCTATATCTATAGATTATTATATATCTATTATCTATTAGCTAGATATTTATCTATCTATCTGTCTGTCTGTCTGTCTGTCTGTCTGTCTGTCTGTTTTCTGTTCTGTCTGTCTGTCTGTCGTCTGTCGGTTGTCTATGTACCATTTCTATATATATATCTATTTAATCTATCTATCTATATATCGATATATCTATCTATTATCTATTATCGATCTATATCTCTATCATCTATATATCTATTATTATCTATCTGTCGTCTGGTCTGGCTGTCTTATGTCTGTTGTCTGTCTGTCGTTTGTATAGGTATCATTATCATCTATATATATATCTATCTATCTATCTAATCCTATCTATCTATCCTCTATCTATTATATGTCTGTCCTGTCTGTCTGTCGGTCTGTCTGTCGTTTGTTCGGTTTTCTGTCGGCGTCTGACTGTCTGGTTTGTTATGTATCATCTATCTATTATTATTACTATATATCTATCTATCTATTCTATCGATCATCTGATAAACTATCTATTTTATCTATCTATCTATCTATCTGTGCTGTCTGTCTGTCGGTCTGTCGTCAAATGTATCTATCTTTATCTGCTATCTAGATGTGATCTATCTATCTCTGGTATGTATCTATCTATCTATCTATATATCTATCATCTATCTATCTATTTATTCTATCTATTATCTATCTATCTATCCTGTCTGTCTGTCTGTCTGTCTGTCTGTATTTCTATCTATCTATCTATCTATCGTTTCTTAAATTTTCTATCTATCTATCTATATATCTATCGTCTGTCTGTTGTCTGTTGTCTGTCGGTTACTAGCTATTATCTGTCGTCTTATATGGTCGTCTGTCTGTCTATTATGTATCTATATATCTATTGTTATCCGTCTGTCTGTACTGTCTGTCTGTTGTCTGTCTGTGTCTATGTCTATCTATTATTTATTATAGATCTATCTATTGTCTGTAGTCGTCTGTCTGTCTATCTTCTATCTATATATCTGTCGGTCGTCGTCTGTCTTGTTATCTATGTATTCCTCTATATATCTACTATCCCTTTTTCTTTTTTAATTTCTATCTAATTATCTGTCTGTCTGTTTCTGTCGTCGTGTCTGTTATCTATGTACATCATCTATCTATCTATCTATATCTATCTATCTATCTATCTAATCTTCTATCGATCTATCTGTCTGTCTGTCTGTCTGTCTGTCTATGTGTCTATCTGTCTATTCTATATGGTATATCTATCTAGATATCTATCTATCTATCTATCTATCAACTTTAATCTATCTATCTATCTATCTATCTGTATATATGTCTATCTGTCTGTCTGTCTATTTCAAATGCTGGTGAAAAATTAGGAGAAATGCCCTCCCATTCCTGTGCCTATTTTAGAGTGTAGCATTTACCTGGCTTAAAACTATAATTGTTACACATGTGCAGTTTTCATCAAATACATAAACTGTGATGTTCAAATAGGTGTAATGTTTAGTTTCAATGCTTCATGAAAAATGCAGCTTTGAAATCACAGGAATAAATTAAATTTTAAAATAAATTCAAATAGAAAACAGTTATTTTAAACAGTAACAATATTTCACAATATTATTGCTTTTGCTGTATTTCGGATCAAATAAATTTAAGCTTGGTGAGCAGAAGAGACTTCTTTAAAAAAAAAAAAAATCCATCTGTTCAAAACTTTGCTCGGTAGTTTATTTACCAATTTAAAAATATGTAAGAAAAATGTGTCTATTTGCCTACTTACTTTACAAATAATACTATTTAACCGTTATATTATTTTTACAAAAAAAATCTAAAAGAACATATTCAAATGAATTCTTTGTGAGATTGAGAAATTTCAACCGGTATCTCGCATGATGCAGTTTGTGGTCTGGTTACTAATGACTCATCAATCCAATGATGCTCCAACTCATTTAGCAAGAAACGGACCGACTGCCTTTAGCAACTTTACCTGACAATTAGCTGGCAACACTGATTAGATGGAACTGGCTTGTAAGTTGAATCACCACATTCTGCAACATCATTTTAGAACTTTTTTTAAATTACCAACACTACTGTTCTTTAATTCTGCAAGCTTATTTCATGACGCAGGACTCTGAGCAAAGTATTTCTACCAATGGTTTTAGGTTGATTTGGAACCAGATGTTTTTTCGAAATTCTTCTGAATTTATACTGAAATTGAAAGACACGGCAACTTAACTTGTCATTTGGGCCAAACACAAGTTTCATTTCCCCATATTTTCTACCACGGCTTTATTGGCATGCCCTCAAAGACACTTCCTGATATTCAACAGGTCAAGATATTTTCATGAAACTTTACTCTGAAATAGTTATATTTTTTATACTTTTCTAAGAACAGCATCTCACACACCCTGCTAAAAACTAGTTTAATGCCTCAGATGCGATCAGTTCAGAATGATTTCATATATTCAACTGAAATTCTCCCAGATGTAGCTGTCTTTATCTTTTATTACTTCTTCATGTGTAGTATTTCAGGTTTGACAGCTGCTACCAGTCATGACATTACCATTTTCTTTTCAATCTAGTTAAATTGCACTCAAAGTAATCTCAAGTGTTCCATTTTATCACACTTTTACGTTGTGTTTGACTGCATTTAAGTTAATATGAACATTGATTTGTTGTATTATAGAAACATTGATTCTAGGCTACTATTAGTTTATTAGTCAGTCCCATTTGCTATTTTAATATTATCAATATTCTGAGAAGTCATCATCACAAACATTTTATCTGAGGTATGATATTTCATCAGCATGAATTTTCATCTTCCCTACTGATTTCAATCAGAAAAGAGTGTTTATGTTCTTGAAGGCCATTCCAGATAATCTTGTGACTGAAACATAAAACCTCTTAAAGGGGTCATAGGATGCTACATGCACTTTTACAAGTTGTTTGAACTGAAATGTGTGTTAGCAGTGTGTGTACACAAGCACCCTATAATTATAAAAATCCCCCTAGTGTGTGTTTTTTTAAAATCTGGTTAAATGTTTTCCCCTTTCTCAAAAAAAAAATCCTTCGAGATCGAGATATCTCATATTGCCTGCTGTGTGTGACTTCCACACAGCATGCCCCTCCCACAATAGTTTGATTGACAGTAGCGTTTCAGCACAGACTGGACTGGTGTCTTACCATACCCAATCCCTGTGAGCTGTCATCAGTCCGCCATTGTTTCCCCTCCGGCGCAGATGTAGACGAGAATGACTCCTAAGCGATTGAGGTGAGTTTTTGGTTGTGATTTAAAAGAACATAACAGTTGCATTTACTCCCGACATCTGAGCCGTTGAACTCGCAGTGGATTTTGTTTGTTTTTGAAGGGAATGCTCCCCTGATCTACATAAACGCGTCTACGTTTGTGCGAATCATTCATGATCCATCCTCATCTACAGAAGAAGTGAGTATAATGTTTTGTAATGAATCTTTGCAAATCGCCTTTCCTAATTATGTGCTAATTAGCAAGTTTCACAATGAATTCAGCTAAAGTCCCTCAGAGTGTGGCTCAGAAGAGAGGGGTGGGGTCAGCGTAGCTCATTAACATTTAAAGGAAAATGCTAAAAAAAAAACGGCTTGATCTGAAAAGAGCAGTATTTGACAGGGCAAAAAAGGTGTTTTTACTCTACCATTGAGAAATTTTAACCAACTATGATACAGACTTTTCATTAAGACCCCAAAGAATCATATCAACTTGTGGAAAATGGGCATCCTATGACCCTGTAAGAATTAGGTAGTGTAATGGCATTTGGACTTGATGATGTGGTTTTGCACAATAAAGAGTTTGGATTGTTAGGCCTCAAGAATTAAACCTTATGAAATAGAGCCAATTGGAATAATTACTACTCTTAGTAGCCCCAGCCATTAAATGAAGGGTGAAATGATAATAAACTGCAATTATAATTATAAATTCATTATATGTCTTTTTTTATGAACCGAAAAAACGAAATATGGAAGGACTTCTTACAAACTATCAAGCAAAATAAGCAACAAATAAACACTAAATGTTGCGTGGAATAATTGGCATACCGAGAAGAAGGGACGACTTATCAATCGATTGTAGAATTCTGAGTTCACAGATATTGTCACCCCTACATCACTTGACGCATGATCAGTGGGGGCAACGGCAACAGGTAGCTCTGTCACCCCCCCCCACAGAATCAGAAGCGAGGTCACAGATGTGTGTGTGTGTGTGTGTGTGTTGAGTGTTTCAGACTGACCTGATCCTTGGATCGTCTTGACTTGTTCCCTTGGACCCTTCATGGAGGTGTTTTTCTCCAGTGGAAGAGGAAGTACTGAGCCTATATTAATCAGAATGGGGCTCCTCTGACTGGAGCTTCTCAGCAGACCATCTCCTCTTCTACAGAGACCGTGAGTTCAGCACTTTTAATGACTCTTTCTGAAATTTCTGAGCTTTGATTTCCATTTGAAATACTTTGCTTTCAAGTTTTTAACTATTTTCTGCATATTTCTCTCACATTGATACATTGAGATAAACTCGTTGTATATGTTGGCCACAAATTAAGAACACATTCGCACAACTTTTTAATTTGTGGCCATGACTTTCTAATTTGTTCCCTCATTTTAGTTAAATCAAAACGATTTACTAAAACAAGAGAGCAAATTAGTAATTTGTGGCCACGAATAAACATGCTGTGGGAAATGTAGTATTTTATGTACATGATTTTAAAATATATATTTTTTTTATAAACTCATCAGTGATGTATAGAGATTTTTTTCTCTGATGACTTGAGATTATTAAACAATTCAGTTGTATTTATCTTACATAAAGAGAAAAAAAGTTGGGGTTCAGTATTTTTTCTAAGAAATTAATTTTATTCAGCAAGGTGCATTCAATTATCAAAAGGGGCAGTAAAGACATTTATAATGTTACAGAAGATTTCTATTTCAAATAAACATTTCTATTCCCCCTGACAATTTCCACAAAAAAAGATTGTGCAGCACAATTGTTTTCAACATTGCTAATAATCAGAAATGTTTCTTGAGCAGCAAATCAGCATCTTAGAATGATTTCTGAAGGATCATGTGACACTGATTATGCTGAAAATTCAGCTTTGCATCACAGGAATAATTATATTTTAAAATAGAAAATGTTTATTTTAAATGGTAATAATATTTCGTAATATAGCTATTTTTACTGTATTTCTGATCAAACAAATGCAGCCTTGGTGAGCAGAAGAGACTTCTTTGGAAAACATTAAACATCTTACAAACTTTCTGAGTATCTGTGTTAGTGATGGGTGTGTGACAGGAAGGCTCTTGCTGCTGCTGCTACTTCATTGCTCAGTTGAGAATGATATTTCATCAGTGCTTTATGATTCTCACAGTTTCACTGAGAGTTTGGCTTTCCTAAAATAGTCTAACACCACATTGCATCACATCTTCCCACGGGGGCAGACAGAAAGGAATAGATAAAGTCTCGTTCATTCAGTGAAATCTGTCCTTTCCTCTGCCGCTGTCACGAATCTCCAGATGTATGTCTCAGGCATGTACCAAATGTAAAGTCTCTGTGTTTAAAAGTCTAACATTAGCACGATCTGTCCTCCAGGCAAACGTCAAGACATCTTGTGTACATCATGTTCCAAACCACTCAGCCCTGGGGACCCCTGCTTGGCCGTTTGACCTTTGCCAGCTCAAACACAGAGGAGTCTAACCCACCTGAGTATGAGGCTTTTGAAGGCGTGACACCGAGAGCACCAAGTAAAGTTCTATTCATTCATATTCAACTGGAATTTGTGAACCAAGCGTTTAAAAATTTAAAAAAGTGTAATTTTTTCCTTAAATCACCCCACAGTTTTGACACCACACCCTTAAAATGGCAAACCTAGCTAAGAAGACAATATTGCGCTGTTCTAAAATCTAAATCCTAGGCATCATATGCCTTTTTCTGTCTAATGCAATGGCTATTATGAATAGGGTGGCCATCTGTCTGGTTTTAGGTCGGACAGTCTGTCTACCGGCGCAGACTAGAGCAGGATGCTCACTTGTTCTCCTTTTTAGATCCTCACTCTTTTATACTTTATCCAATGGTGTATTATTAAAACCCTCATCCTTCCCTCCCGAACCTATAACAAAAGTGTCCCTCGTGGGTCAAAATGACCCGAAGGCCAAAAATTACACTAATTTTATTTTTGGTCCAGAAAGCTTATAGTGGTCCATTTTAATTTTTACAAAACAAATTCAAATATTTTATGTAGATTTTCTATTGTTTTTGTTGTGATTTTTATTATATTTACTTTTTATTCTGGATATATTTAAGAAAATATAAGCAAATAAGCAGTTTTTGTACATTATTTAACCAAAAAAAAAACAAAGAAAGACACAATTTCAGTCCTGTTTCATCAAAAACCAACAGCTGGCTTTGGAATTGAGTCACTGAGTCTCTGATGCCATCTGGTGGGGAAAAATTACACAAAATTGCATTTTATGGTTACAGCCACTATGGGGCCTATAGAACCCTATGGAGATTTTTAACTGAGCAAAACAAGTGAAACATGAGAAATGAGATAATCTTAAGGCTTCAATTTGGTTGTTTATGGATCAGATTTTGTATATAAAAAAAATCTAATGTAATGAAAAATGCAGTTTTCTAGTAAATTCCATTAATTCCTATGCGGGTCAAAATGACACTTTTGTTACTTTTTTTATTGCACCCATTTAAACTCCTCAAATCCACTCAAAAATTGTTGTGTGTATTCCCGGTGCAAGTGTGACAAAAGCAAAGAAATCTTGGACCGGTACGATCAACACACGATTTTTAGAATTTTTTTGAAAATTGTTTTTTTGGGTCAAAATGACCCGAGGGACGGATGAATAGATTATAACATAGGCTAAGTTTAAGCTAATATTAAGTGATGTACATTTTAGACACAATATTGTCAGTATCGACCGTTTTTGCTCCAAACAGAGTTACAAGCAGGATGTTATCTCCGGTCAACACAGTGTTGTTTCGTTCTTGAATGATTCAGCCTTTTTTTTTTTTTATGAATCGCCTCATTGATTCAGTGACCCATTCATAAGGAAGAGTCACTTGCTTTGTTTCTGATTGAATCAGCCATTAAATCGATTGAACAAATCAATCAATCAATGAGTCAGTGACTTGTACCCACCTACTGTGGCTTAAAGTATAATTTCATTTTTTCCAACATTTCTATATTTCTATCTTCTGTATATTTTGTTTCTAAAACATTAATCTTATAGCATTATTTATGCAGTTGTAAACTGGGCATGTCTAATGCCAGTTCAGATGCAGATTTTGAGCCACTTCTACAATGCAGAGATGGATTTTGTCTGATTTCATTTGACTGGTAGCAGCACTATAATGTAAGTAAGTTTTTTTTCTCTTTTTTTCCAGCAACACGAGGTCTCTCAGTACTGAGTGTTGATATGCGTGCGATGGACAACAAGAAAGCGCACAACACCAGCAGGTACAAGAACACCAGTCTCATTGTGCGCAGGAATAAAGAATTCATCCTCATCATCAGGTTTGACCGACCCTTCAATAACCAGCAGGAAAATGTGCAGATAGAGTTCATGATTGGTGAGCAGATCTTTCAAAATATCTAATTTACATTTACATTACATTTATCCAAAGTAACTTACAAATGATAACAATAAAAACAATCAAAGCAACAAAAGAGCAACAATATATAAGTGTTGTGACAAGTCCTGGATAGTCTAACGCAGTACACGTAGCAGTTTTCTTTTTAATAATTAATAAATAAAAAGAACAAAAAGTGAATAGAAAAGAAATAGAATAGATAGAGCTAGTGTTAGAGGGTCAAGTTACTGTATTTTTTTAAATAATAAATAAAAAGGAAACAAGTAGATAGAATAGAAATAGAATAGAGAATGCTAGTGTTAGAGGGTCAAGTTGTTTCTATAATAAATAAAAAGAAAACAAGTATATAGAATAGAAATAGAATAGAGAGTTCTGGGGTTAAGGGGTCAGGTTATTATTTTTCATAATAAAAATAAAGAAAACAAGTAGTGAGAATTGAAATAGAATAGAGAATGCAAGTGTTAAATGGTCAAGTTTTTTTTTTTTAATGAATAAAAAGAAAACAAGTAGTAGAATAGAAATAGAATAGAGATTGCTAGTGTTAGAGGGTCAAGTTTTTATTAAAAAAGAAAAAGAAAAAAATAAATAGAATAGAAATACAATAGACAGTGCAAGTGTTAGAGGGTCAAGTCTTTTGCAATAAATAAAAAAGAAAACAAGTAGATAGAATAGAAATACAATAGAGATTGCCAGTGTTAGAGGGTCAAGTTTTTTTATAATAAATAAAATGAAAACAAGTAGATAGAATAGAAATAGAATAAATAGAGCTTGTGATATAGGGTCAAGTTTTTATAATAAATAAAAAGAAAACAAGTAGATAGAATAGAAATAGAATAGATAAAAAAATATATATATAGGGTAAGCATGGCATGTATGTGGCGGCCGGGGATGGGACTTTGGGACATGTGCCCCACTACACCTCTCCTTGATGGCCCGTCGTAGGGTGACATGGGCGGGGGCCCAACTTATGCTGTGCTCATGGAGGGCCCAAAGGCAGCCTTACAATATCTCGCTATTTATAGCTTTATTGCTATTATTATTATTATTATTATTGCTACTACTATTACTATTATTACTTATCACCTTCCTCATCCTCCATCCTCTGATGTTTGTTATTAATGATATTGTTATCATCATTATTACTATTGTCATCATTACTATTACTATTACGGTTTTCTACTATTGTTATGTCTGTTGTACTTTTCTACATGTTCTTTTGTTTATATACTTCCACCCCTCACACCCAGTCACACACACAAACACACACACATACGCACACACACACATACGCCCACACAACCAACACACACACACACACACACAACACAAAACACACACACACCAACAAACAAACACACACACACACCCACACACCTACACCTCCACTCACTCACACAAATCATATTGGCCTGTAATGGTATGTTTTGGTGACCTTGGGTATTGGTACCTCTTAAAAATGAAGGTGCTTCACGATGCCATAGAAGAACCTTTTTGTCTAAATGCTTCCATAAAGAACCTTTAACATCTGAAGAACCTTGCTGTTTCACGAAAGATTCTTTGTGGCGAAAGAAGGTTCTTCAGATTACAAAAACGCAAGAAAGAGATGGTTCTTTAAAGAACCTTTGACTGAATGCTTCTTTGTGGAACCAAAAATGGTTCTTCTATGGCATCGCTTGAAGAACCTTTTGAAGCACCTTTAATTTTAAGAGTGTATTGATGTGTCACCAGTTAAAATTGTATAACTCTGTTTGCATTAAAAAAAAAAACATGGATAATTCTAATAAGAAATCAGCATATTAGAATGAAAATAAATAAACAAATAGAATAGATAGAGCTAATGTTAGGGCGTCAAGTTATTTTTTTATAATAAATGAAAAGAAAACAAGCAGATAGAATAGAAATAAGAATAGACAGAGTTAGTGTTAGGGGGTCATGTTATTTTTTTAATAAATAAAAAGAAAAGTAGATAGAATAGAGATTGCTAGTGTTAGAGGGTAAAGTTTTTTAAAATAATAAAAAAAAAACAAGTAGATAGAATAAAAATACAACAGAGAGTGCAAGTGTTAGAGGGTCAAGTGTAGATAGAAGAGATGTATCTTTAGCCGTTTCTTGAAGATGGCTAAAGACTCAGCTGCTTGGATTGAGTTGGGCGGTCATTCCACCAGCTGGGAACAGTTTAGGTAAAAGTCTGTGAAAGTGATTTTGTGCCTTTTTGGGATGGCATAATGTGCCGTTCACCTGCAGAATTCAAGCTTCTGGAGGACAGATAAGTCTAAAAGTAGTGCATTTAGGTAAAGGGGAAAACCCCAATTTCTTTCCATCCAATTTTAAGAAAATGTAGCTATGTTACTAGGTGGCAATATCGTATGAATTGGCACAATGTGATTTGTATGGAAAGGTATGAAAAGGTGTGCTCTGATTGGCCAGCTATAAAGTGCATTGTGATTGGCCGAATTCCTCAAGCGTGTGACGGAAATGGTTTAGTACCGTGAAACATATTGTGAGGCGCTTGTCAGGCCGGAATGAGAGAGGAGACCAAAAGCAATAAAAACCCATTATAAATGAAGCATTTGTTGCATCCATTGGGGACATAACTACGGATTATAATGACTTATACTGTCATTTTACGCGTTGCGTTGCATCGCGGCGCATAAACATAAAACCATGTCTGTATTTGTGATCGGAGAAACAACAACAAGCGCTACTCTACACTGCTCAAAACTCACGTTTGAATCGTCAGTGGAAAATATGAAAACGTACTTATAGTCTTTGAGTCAGAACAGCCGGCATTGTAGGCTACTCTTCAGGATCAGGAAACAGTGCTCCATAAAATGCGCTGCACACATCTAAATATTTTTAGGTTGAACTGTTATGGAACAGTGTTGTAAATACAAAACTTAACCATCATTTTAGTGTGTCCTCTTTGGAGACCAAAACAAAGTAGTTAACTTTCGCACCGAAACACACAGCGTCCGTCACAACATGGCGGCGGGCCGGTGGGAAGCAACATATGCAAATCTTACCACATTGTTAGGTAGACATGTGGGGGGGCTGCTTTAAACGAGGAATTTAGGAAGAGAATAAACCTGAAATCGCATTCATATGAACCCTTTAAGCTTTGTTCACGTGAGTATAGGATAAGATGCTTCACGCAGATTAGCATCATATCACAATCGGTTTGCACCGTCTTTTACAACGAAAAATTTCAACACTGATTTTTTTAGAAGTATTTTGTAACTTTTTAACAACTTGTTTCAGCATTTAAATGTTGTCATTGTTGAAGGTCAGTCACCCCTGTTTGCTTGGTTGTCAGGTGAAAATCTTCTTATGACATCCAAATGCAGGAAAAGCCTGATGTCTAAAGCACTGGAGAAACACTAGTATGGTACTATGGTAGGGTGGAGGGATGGCAGAGAGCGCATGTGCTTATCCTTGAAGGGATAGTAACCCCAAAAGGGAAAAAAATCTCTGCATCATTTAGTCACCTATGTTACTCCAAACCTGTATGGATGAATTTTCGTTCTTTCTTTCTTTTTTTTCTTCTTCTGCAGAACATGCATTTTAAGGAATTCTGTAACCAAAAAGTTTTGTTGAAAACATGACTTTCGTTGTATGGACAAAAAAAAACACTGAAAATTCGTAAAAAATACTTTTGTCAAAGATTAATTCTGGATCGGATTCAGAAAACCATCAACACCCCCAAAGCTTCACAGTCCTAAATCACTTCCTGACTCATCATTTCATTCGGTAGCATCAGGCAGTTTTGATTAATGTTTGATGGTCGCATTATTTTACATATGCGATCACTTATTTCTGCTTCTTCTTCGCTGTGTTTGGATCCAGACATTCAGTACTCTATCAGAAGATGTGTAATATTGCCTCCTACCGTATAACAGAAGACATGGAAAGCTGGGGAAAGTTCTCATGGCAGGGAAAGAGTTGGAGACACGGAAAAAGAGGAGTTATGCGACCAATAAAGTTGTCAAGTTAGTACTGAACCTGACAAAAGCTGTGGAGGAGCCCACACAGCAGAGGAGGAGGAAAATAATTACAACAAGCAATGCATAGGCCTGAATGAACAGACATAAAGACATGGAATTACATGGACTTACATCTTAGATTTTTTTATATATATATGCTCAAGGGGAGCATGAACTGACCGACAACAGACCTATTAATGGACTGGAAATAACTCTCAGACAAACAATGAAAGTGAGAAAAGATCTGCCCGTCTTCATTAGAGACAAACCAGAGCGTAGTGCCATTCTGCAGTTAGGTCAGCTGAATAATTGAAATGATGTTCCCTCGGCTGTCGCAGCACCATTTAATTAAGTCTCGATGTCAGCTTCGTGTTCATCATTGCTGACTCAGCTGCTGTCATGTGGGAAGATTTCCTCTTGAGGTTTGGGCCCTTGTTACTGGAGCCGATCCCGAAAGCACCATTTTTCTTTTTTTTCTTTTTGAAGTGACCCAAGGCAGCTCGCCCAAACATATCTAAGCATATATTTAACATTTATATTTAGTCATTTAGCAGACTCTTTTATCCAAAGCAACTTACAAATGAAATCAATCAAAATCAACAAAAGAGCAATGATATACAAGTGCTAACAACAAATCTCGGTTAGCTTAACGCAGTACATGTAGCAAGGTTTTTTTTTATATAATAAATAAAAAGAAACCAGATAGAATAGAAAACGAATAGAGCAAGTAGTGTTAGAGGCCTTTTTCTTTTTGCTTTTTGTTATTTGTATAATACATAAAAAGAAAACAAATAGAATACCAAAGAAGTGAGAAAACCAGTGTTAGTTAGTAAGTTTTGGTTTTGTATCAGAAAGCAAGCAGTTAGTAATTAATAGAGTGCAAGTCTAAAAGGGGCAAGTTTTTTTTAAGAATAGAATTAGAATAGAGTGTGCTAGAGTTAGAGGGTCAAATAAAGATGGAAGAGATGTGTTTTTAGCTGTTTCTTGAAGATGGCTCATGACTCAGCTGCTGAGATTGAGTTGGGCAGGTCATTCCACCAGGAGGGAACAGTTAATTTAAAACTCCATGAAAGTGATTTTGTGCGTCTTTTGGATGCACAATAAAGCGACGTTCACTTGCAGAACGCAAGCTTCTAGAGGCACATAAATCTGAAGAAATGATTTCAGGTAAAGGGGTGCCGAGCCAGTGGTGGTTTTGTAGTCAAACATTAATGCCTTGAATTTTATGAGAGTAACTATTGGTAGCCAGTGCACAGAGGTGTGGCATCCGTTCTTTTCGCTCATTAAAAATTAATCTTGCTGCCGCATTCTGTATTAATTGTAAAGGTACACTCTAAAAAATGCTGGGTTGTTTCAACCCAACTTTGGGTCAAATATGGACTAACCCAACCGTTGGGTTGAAAATTTAATTTAAAAATTTAACCCAACGGTTGGGTTGAAACAGCCCAGCATTTTTTTGAGTATATGATAGAAGTGGCTGGAAGACCTGCCAAGAGAGCATTGCAATAGTCCAGCCTGGACAGAACAAGAGCTTGAACAAGGAGTTGTGAAGCATGTTCTGAAAGAAAGGGCCTGATCTTCTTGATGTTGAATAAAGCAAATCTGCAGGACCAGGTAGTTTTAGCAATGTGGTCTGAGAAAGTCAGCATATTTTGATAGATATTTTCAATGTTGCTTTGGACGCCACTGGCTATAATTGTATGAGCAAAAAAATTCTTCAGCTGCTTCAGACGTTCTTAAACTTTTTCTTAAAAATTATGACAGAATTTTCTAATGCCTTCAAACCTGGCATATATCTGTCCTCACAGGCAGTTCACCTGATGAAAATAGGGGCACCTACATCGCTGTGTTCATCGGAAAAGAGAAACGTGATGGGCGCTGGAATGGTCGCGTGATTGGCACGCAAGGCAATGATGTGACAGTGGGCATAACACCTGACGCCAGCTGCATCATTGGCCGCTTCCGCACCTTTGTAACAGTAGTGACTGATTTTGGAAAACAGCGCACTCAGAGGAACCCCGACACTGATTTCTATGTGCTGTTCAATCCTTGGGACCCTGGTGAGTACAAGTATAACACTTTGTTTTGTGTACCGACATCACTTGTATAGATGGCAACAAACCCTAAGATTTTATGCATGTATCATAATGCATGTATCTCATATATGTTGGCACACAGCGGATCTGGTGTATGTGTCCAGAGATACCGACAGACAGGAGTATGTGTTGAATGATGTGGGGATCATCTACAATGGAGAATTCAACAACATAACCTCCCGTTCATGGAACTACGGCCAGGTCGGCAGTTTTCTGGAGATGTTTCTTCACGAAGAAAACAAATGTTCTAACTCTTATGGTGGACTATTTAACCTGATACCTTCATTTAACATTTTATATGGTTTCCTGTAGTTTGAAGAGGGGGTTCTGGATGCCTGTCTTTTGGTTCCCTGGATGCTGGAAAGTACCTCTGCTGTACCGTGGAAATGCCATTGAATTAGTTCGGCTGGGATCAGCCCTGGTATGATTTAATACTTTGTTGTATGTATATCTGAACATGCAATATGTCAAAGAAAACGTAGCCTCTGCGTTGTTCTTGTGTAAACAAAAACTAAACAAATATTTTATCTAGCTTCATGCATTCCTGGGCAAGTTTAATTTAAAAAAGCAACATTTTGAAAAAAAAAAACTGAGAAAATCAAATTTTTCTCAAAGACTACGTCCAGATCGGATCCAGATCGATGATCAAAACATAGAAGAAGTAGATCGCTAAAGAGTACCCGAAAACCATACTTGAGCAAAAGTACAGATACCTTACAGCGACAATGACTCAATTACAAGTTACAAGTCACCAATTCCAAAACAACTTGAGAAAAGTCTTAGAGTATCTGATTTTAACAGTACTCAACAGATGCCACTGGTCCTCACCCTAATGCTGAGTTCACACTGCACGATTTTCAAAGTCATCGGATCACCTTTGTTTTCACACTGCACGACTATCTGGGCTAGCATTCAGTTGCTGCTGCGTTCAAATTGCACGATGGATACCAAAGTTTTGTGCATTTTATAATGAGCTTATTTCTTATACAAAAAGAAAAATGCAATAGCCTAAATTTTTTATCCTTTACAGAAGAATATGATTTACAGGAAAAACCCTAGCCCCCTTTTATGTTTAATTGTAATTAATTTTAATTTTATTATACTTTAATATCTATATTAACATTAAAAAGATATCCTATTAATATAGATAATATATATATATATATATTAGTGCGGTCAAAATTAATCGCATCCAAAATGTTTTTGTTTACATAATATATGTGTACTCTGTATATATATATTATGTATTTATAAATACACACACATAGAGTGTATATTTTGAAAATATTTACATATATTTACATGTATATATTATATTCATATAATTTTATATTATATAAAAATGTATGTAATATATAAAAATATTTTTTTTCTGAAATATATACATGCATGTGTGGGTATTTAAATATACATAATAAATACACACAGCACACACACATATATTATGTACAAAAAAACTTTTATTTTGGATGCGATGAATCACCATGACTCATTGACAGCACTAAGATATACTGTATATATATATATAAATATATCTATATGTGTGTGTTGTGTGGTGTGTGTGTGTGTGTGTGTGTAGATAGATAGATAGATAGATTTATTGATTGATTGATTGATAGATAGATAGATGATAGATAGATAGATAGATAGATAGATAGATAGATAGATAGATAGATAGATATAGATAGATAGATGGATGGATAGATGGGCTTTTTTTAACTTTCCAACGTACTTCCTAAGCAGCTGGTCTTATATGAATTTACATAGCATATATGTAGGCTTTTTTGGTGGTATATTTTCAGATGAACTCCCAAGACGACAATGGTGTCCTGGTTGGCAACTGGAGTAGTGATTACTCCATTGGCACAGCACCCACTGCCTGGACAGGAAGTCCTGAAATCCTGCTCAAATATGCCAAAGACGGTGGTTTGCCTGTGTGCTTTGCTCAGTGCTGGGTGTTTGCCGGTGTGCTGAACACTTGTGAGTATGGCGACAGCATGTTCATTATTGGTTCTGAAATTCAGGTTATTTAGAGCCTTGCTAAAAAAGACTGTGGCATAACCATGGCACTGTGATGATCCCACCTAGTTTTGCGCTGTCTTGGGATCCCCGCACGAGTTGTCACCAATTTCGCCTCTGCTCACGACAACACGGGCAACCTGAAGACAGACATTATACTGGATGAAAATGGGGGAATGAACAGAAGCCGAACGAGAGATTCAATCTGGTGAGATACACAAAGCATACACAGTCTGATAGGTAATGATGGTTAAATGCTGTTTAGCGACAATAACACTGTGTCTCACAGGAACTACCACAGCTGGAATGAGGTGTACATGAGGAGGCCTGATCTGCCTGAAAAATACTCTGGCTGGCAGGTGGTCGACAGCACCCCTCAGGAGACCAGTGATGGTATGATCCTCCACATCTTCCATATACACTGGCTTTCCTCTAAAGCAGCAGTTCTTAATCCTGGTCCTCGCGACCCCCCGCTCTGCATATTTTGCATGTCTCTCTTGTTTAACACACCTGATTCCGATATCCAGCTTGTTAGAAGAGAGCTCCATGAATGAACTGTGTTCCAATTGACATGCTCCCTACATAGTGTTCACTGCTCTCTACTCCCTGCACACGGGAAATCAGCTGAAGTTTACTTCACTTAAGAACACAGATTTGCGCAACACCACTGCCTGCAGCGTCTCCACATACAGACAAAACTTACTCCAGAAGTGTGAAGGGTTATTTAACCGTAATCATGAGATTTGCATAGAAGTTACATCTCATGCACTTGAATGCCCTTTGAATGAAACATATACGCTTCTTTCGAACTGGAATCATGGTGGAATATCCTGTGATGTCCACTTCGCAAGGCACTTATGTTCGAATGGAACAAACCCCTGAAGCTGTAGGAGAATCATACAAAATGTGCAGAGCGGGATTAAGAACCGCTGCTCTAAAGTTAACTGGTAAGGTTAGGAGACACTATCTATGAATTATGGAAGCCATTTCCACCTCTAAATAAATTTTTTTGAAAAAAGGTAATTGTGACGCTTTAGCTTGAAATTCTGACCTTTCTGACATTTCAGAATTGTGAGATCTAAACTTGCAATTGCAAATTACAGTCAGAATTGTAGGATATAAACTGGCAATTCTTACTTTTTTCTTGCAATTGCGAGTTTATATCTCGCAATTCTGACTTTTTTCTCACAATTCTGACTTGCTTCTCTCTCGCAATTGTGAGTTTATATTTCGCAATCCTGGCTTTTTTTTCTCTTGCAATTCTGCTCTTTTCTCTCCAGCTGGAGTATAAACTCACAATTGTGAGTTATAAAGTCCAATGAGGGAAAAAGTTTCTATCTCTAAAAGAATTTGTATCTCGCAATTGTGTGGTATAAATTCATAATTGTGAGATATAAAAATGTAGTATAGTTTTTCAATTTTTATTTATTTTTATGGTAGAAAACTACCTACTGGATTTAGGTGTCACAAATTGGGGTAACTGAGATCACAAATGTAACCAAACAGCAAATATTTATATGTTTCAGACTTAAGAACCTCCTTCAGCTGATACTTTAAAAATGAACAAAAATCTGGCTTTCATTCAAGCCCTATTTTGTACCCTGTTCATGGAAAGCACCAAGACCTTGAAATAGTATGCTAGACTTTTAAAGGCCTACATTTAGACCCACCATCTGCTTGCGAGATTTGAGGGATGTCTGAGGTTTGGAGTTTTGGCATCTCTGTTCCATTGACATCTGCTCTGACCTGATACATTTGAAACACAGTGTAACCTATAAATGTGGATCTTTTATAAAATTGTACTGGTGGTACAATAGTACAGTACCTTGACATTATTAGATGGTAATTCTATACCATTTGCATTCTGTTATGCTAAATGAAACACAGTAAAAATGGCTTCCCTCTCTCTTTCAGGTCTTTATCGATGTGGCCCAACGTCTGTCAATGCCATCAAAGATGGAGAGCTCAGCTATCCATTTGATGCAAGGTTTGTCTTTGCAGAGGTAAGAAAGATGTCATTTCTCTTTGATGTTTACTTACCACTTCTTTAGTTTACAAAATCTCAGCAGCAACTCTTTCTCCTGTCTCCAGCTGAACAGTGATTTGATTTACTATCAGTCTGATAAGTACGGAAACACAAAGATCATCCAAGTGGACACCACGTATGTTGGAAAGCTCCTTATCACCAAAAGGGTGAACAGTAACGCCTATGATGACATCACTTCTACCTACAAATACCCAGAAGGTAAGCTTCATTTGGTCCAAAAACACCTGGGCATGGATGGTCACACATGCCCTATCCCCTTCCCTGTCATCCTTCAACCTTCTTCCTGGCTCCAGGCAGTGACAAGGATAGGCAGGCCATGCAGATGGCAGAGCATCGTGGCATTGCTCCCAGGGATTATATTCCACTCGCTGAAACAGGTGTGCACATCGAGCTCCAGGCTGACACCATCAAAATGGGTGAAAACTTCAAGCTGACGCTCAACATTAAGAACCAGACCAGCCAAAAATGCACCATCAGTGCCACTATCACTGGCTGTGTGGTGTACTACACCGGCGTCACCAGCTCGATCTTTAAGCTTGAAAGCAAAGCTGCATCTGTGGATCCCTGGAAAAGTGAGCCTGACTTTACAAGTTTGTTGTAGGTTTAGGGCACATGCATTTTAGATTGCTTACCTTAATTTCTGAAAATCATTTTACAGCCACGAAAGTGATGATCGATGTCAAAGCTTCGGAGTACATGTCCTACCTGTTGGAACAGTACAACCTGCTTTTTGTGGTGTATGGACGCATTCAGGAAACCGGCACGGCCCTTACGACAATGAGAGTTGTCGCCCTCCGTCCTCCTGAACTCACAATTAAGGTATACGTCCTTTATTACCAATCGTAGAGGAACATGTGTGATGCATTTGATCCTTTAAGTTCATTAACAGTCATTATAAATGATCCACAGGTGACTGGAACACCCCGGGTCGGCAAGGATTTCATGGTCACCGTGTCTTTCCGAAATCCCTTTAACTTCATCCTGAAAAACGTTCAGCTGCGCCTAGAAAGCCCTGGTCTGATTTCGACCAAATTGAAAACATACGAGTAAGATGGAATAACCTCTGTCCTATTTATTTGTCCATTCCAATGATTTTCATTGTCAACAAGTGAATAGATGACTAAGCACACAATAAAATACTCAACATGCTACAAGACATCTATAGATCTACAGAGAGATGTGCAAACGGTGACACTGTTCGCTGAGTCAGTTCTAAGAAATAGGGCACATTCTTGGAGATTTTTGTGTTACAGTGATACTAAGGGTGCTTTCACACTAGCACTTTTGGTGCACACCCGGGTTCGATTGACGTCAGAGTTCGGTTCGTTTGGATGATGTGAACGCTGTCTTCTGAACTCAGGTGCGCACCCGCGAACCGTACCCGAGTTCGCTTAAAAAGGGTGGTCTGGGCTATGGTTCATGTCAACTCCAGTACGGTTCGCTGCTGATGTGAACGCAATCGTACCAAATAGCGGAAGTGAACCGCTATTATTGACGTATTATTTGATAAAAATGTGTGTTTGTGTGTTTCACTCACTTTCCTGACGAGCGTGACTGACGCGCTGAGAGCTGTATATCTCATTTCTGTTCGCCTACAGCGTTCTTTAGAGCATTTGCAGTACATTCGTAAGACAGACGTAAGTGCCGTTATGTACCAAAGCTTTGTAAACAAAACGAACGGTTCAAAAAACGTAAATATATAAAAGTGCAGAGAGCAATGTAATGCATTTGCCGCCTTCTCCTGCGCCGTCGTTACTGAGCAACGGGGTAAACAGCTGCTGGCTTGATGACGCAAACGAACCGCGGTTCGGACCCAAATAAAATAATATGAACGCAGTCCAGCGGGGGCAGGGGAAAGGTGCCGCAATCGAACTCGGGTTCGGACCAAGCAAAGGAAAAAACAAGTGTGAAAGCACCCTAAAAGAGCACTGGCGTATGATTTGATAATGCGTTTGGTAACTTTGTTTCTTAGTAGATGTAGTAATATTCTGTAGACATTGTTTTATTATTTTTATATATTATTTTGTTGCCAGCATGGTGTGTAAATCAAGGGCCGTATTCACAAAACATCTTAAGGCTAAAAGTAACTCTTAAAATATGGCTTTTCAGTCCCCTAAACTTTAAGACTCCTAAATTTTTGCTCTAAAAGTAAGCATTTTACAAAGCGTTTTAGCTCCTAAATCTGTGAAACATTAGGAGTAGTGAAGATGACTCTTAAGTCACTTAGCCCAAATCACAAACAATCCTAAAATGGCTGTTGCCGGCAATCTGACTCGGAATGTAAAGATTTTAGAAACATTTCATGATAATTTCCCTTTAATTTGATTATGTCCTTCTTTTCATGTACAAGTTGGGCAAGAATTAACAGCTGTTCTTGAGTCCAGTTTGGTTTTCTTTTATGTTTGCACGTCTTACTATTCTAGTTTGTTCATTAAAACACTGCCTATATGCATATCCGCTATTTTTTATGAGATGCAAACATGTAAGAGGCTGACAATTACCTGAACATATACGTTTCATTAGTGACATTAGCCTACATTTTAAAAACTTATTTTTTGAGTATGGCAACATTTTTATTTTAAATTCTTTATTTGAATAGACTATAGCAACATTTTTATTTTTTATTTTATTTTTTAGTATGGCAACATTTTTATTTTACTCTTAGCTTAAGATTTCTCCTCATTCCTTAATAAAAGTTGGTCTCAGCGGCTTTGTGAAAAGGTTTGAAGAGGAAACTCTTTAACTGCTCTTAGTGGTAAGAAAAATATTTTGTGCTTATGGCCCATGATCAGTTTGCTTTTAACTGTTAATTTTGAAGTAAAGTACTGGCATACAGAATTTTTTATGCATATTCAACTATATCCATTTCCATTTGCAGTCAGATCGCACCTGGTGGCACACTGCAACATACAGACACGATCACCCCTCAGTACCCTGGGAAGAAGGTGCTGATGGCGTGTCTGGACTGCGCTACAGTGAGGCAGGTCACCAATCAGCTGGAAATCTTTGTGCAGTAACGGATAACGGATTGCCAAGAGGGAACCAAAGAGAAAAAGGGTTCCCAATACCATTTTGTTGAATTGCTTTGCTTTCTTCACAAATATTATCGAAATACAAGCTAGCGTTAATTTTTTTTTTCTTTACACCCACAACTTCCAACACTGAGTTGTTAATAATATAGTGTTTTAATCATTTTAAGCAAAAAGTTTTCATTTGTAAACTCATTTAACTGAACAAAATACACACAATCAAACATTAAGTACCGATACAGAATGCACAGTCACCCTCAACCTATCTGGGGGTCTGATACATTCTGATTAGCAAAGTGTGGATGCAAGAAATCATGCAGTTATCAGGATAAGTTATAAATTGGGAGTGGGAGGAAGAGTGGAAAAAGCAGAAGAACCCCATAATATTGGGAATGTTGGCAGGTATGACAAACGTAAAGCTATGAAATAACAAAGGTCTATTAAATTTTAAGAAACAAATTTAAACGATTTTCTGAAATTACACATAAATCTAAATTACATGACCATTGTTTTGGTTGGGTGCCTTAATTAACATGCATTAAACATGTATTAATTAACTGTATTAATTGGACTGTATTAATCAGAATATGTTGCATATTTTCTCTGCTAAAATGCCACTGACTGTGTTTAACTAATATAAACTAACAATAAACCTTCAGCATGAAAGCATTTTTGATTATTTTATTTGTTATACTGCAAATCTTCATTAAGACATCAACACCACCTGTAAAAAAAATCTAATAATCTCGCTCATGAAATGCCATTCACAACCCATTTTACTTCTATGCATTTTCCAGTGTAATGGAATATTCAATGTTAAAAACTAGAGCGGGACTTTATTTACTAACTAGATAAAAAAGTTAGTCAAGATTGGCTTGAGAAAGCCTAGCCCGAAAGTTTAAAGCAGTGAAAATTTAGATAGATTAGATAGATGTTGATAACATGTTTCTAGCATGATTAGCAAGTTACTAGTATGTCGCTAGCATGATTAGCAAGTTACTAGCATGTCGCTAGCATGTTTCTAGCATTATTAGCATGTTGTTAACATGATTTGTTAACATGATTAACAAGTAACTAGCCTGTTGCTAGCATGATTAGTAAGTTGGCATGTTTCTAGCATGATTAACAAGTTACTAGCATGACACTAGCATTTTTCTAGCATGATTAGCATGCTACTAGCATGTTGTTAGCATGATTAGCAAGGGAAAAAAACCTTTTTTTTTTAAGCCAATTTTTGTTTTTGTATGATTAGCATGTGACTAGGCATGTGTTAGAGGATTAAGCACAAAATAGCATTTGTTGTTAGCATGATTAACAAGTAGCTAGCATGATTAGCAAGTTACTAGCATGTCGCTAGCATGTTTCTAGCATTATTAACATGTTGCTAGCATGATTAACAAGTAACTAGCATGTTTAGCAAGTTACTAGCATGTTTCTAGCATGATTAACAAGTTAATCACATGTCGCTAGCATGTTTCTAGCATAATTAGCAAGTTACTAGCATGATTCTAGCATTATTAGCATGTTACTAGGATGTTATAAGCATGATTAGCGTATTTTGCTAGCATGATTTAGATAGATAGATAGCATTCAGAAATGTTAGTCTCATAAGAATAATAATAAGAAGTTTAAATGGCAGATCAGTAGGTTGGCTTTCTCAAGCCAACATAATAATAATGATGTTGGGAGCAAAAAAATTATTGAAACGCAACTACTCACCGGTCCCATCTAAAAGTGGGCAGTCCTTTAAACGTTTGATTGATACTAGCTAGCTAGTCCACATAATGGTTAATTTAACTAGCTAGTCCACATAATATCAGTCGAAATGGAAAGTTGTTTTTTAAAGGTGAAGTTATTTAATAAAATATTATGAAGACGAGCAATTTTCATTTCAGGAATACATTTACATATTTAGTCATTTAGCAGGCACTTACAAATGCTCCTGTGGCTCGGTGGTAGAGCATTGAGTTAGCTGTGCAAACGGTTGCTGGGTTCAGTTTCCAGGAAAAAACCCCCCCCCCCAAAAAAAACACATATGGTTTAAAAAAAAAGTACGGCTGAAATGCACGGTAGTCCATCTGATAAATGCAAAGCGTGACAATAGAAGCAAATCAAAATCAACAAATAACCAATGATACAAAAGTGCTATAACAAGTCTCAGTTAGCTTAATGCAGTACACGTAGCAAAGTTTAAAAAAATCAAATAAAAAGAAAACAGATAAAAAGAATAGAGCAAGCTAGTGTTAGAGGCCTTTTTTCCTTTTGTTAATTGTATAATAAATAAAAAAAACGATAGAATACAAAAAGTTTAGAAAAGCTAATGTTAGTTTTCTTTTTCTTTTTTTTAAAGAAAAAATAAGCAGTAAAATAAATAGAGTGCAAGAGGAAGAGAAGTGGTCAAGAAAAATGAGGCCCTGAGGCACACACAGTAGTTAGATGTTGCGATTGGATACATACCTAGCAAGATGCCTGGAAGGATACAGGTATCTGAGAGGTAAGATCAAACCCACTGGAGTGCCCATTCCTGAGATGCCTCCATAGGGTTGACAGGAGGATTTGGCGATTACTGGGTCAAAAAAAGCAGCGGACAGATCCAGCAAGATGAGTATTGAAGATTTGGAATCTGCTCTTGCTAGTCTTAGGGCTTCAACAACCGAGAGCAAAGCAGTCTCGGTTGAACGTCCACTTCTGAAACCAGACTGGTTGCTGTCGAGGAGGTGGTTCTCTGTGAGAAAGGCAGAGACTTGAGAGTTGAACACAGCTCGTTCAAGTGTTTTTGCAATGAAAGGAAGAAGGGAAACCGGTCTGTAGTTCTCTAAAAGAGATGGGTTAAGGGTGGGAATAGCATGCAACAAGTACAAAAACAGCTAAAAGTCCCATTTTAATGTAGCCTGTGGACTTAATCTGGAAAAACTATCAGTGAGCTTCGTTTCATATTATCATACAGCAACATACATTATTTCACTGTTTAGCTAGCACTTCATTCTTGTCATTAAAATAATTCCAGACAGAATCTGCTTATTTTCATATTTTCATTTTTCATATTTTCACGAAAGAAAGGAAAATTCTGCTGACGCAATCGGTGCCTTACCTCATTCACTCCACTCCCTCCATATTAATGAAACATGGTTTGGACAGCCTCCACTGCATCAGTGCTGCTGGAATACCCCCCTTCTCTTTCTGTCTCGCCTGCTTTCCCCAAGCCCTCCCCTTGCCCACCTGTATGAGTCACCACGGAAAACCTCTCAAGTTCTCAAGGGACAAACACATTAAACAGGGATTCCCTGTCGAAATCACAGTTCATTTATCTCTGTTCACTCATGATTTTACGATATTCCTCTAAGACGGGCTGTGTAATATTATTTGTATCAGCTAAAATATTTGCTTTTCTGATCAAAGAGATCACATAACCTATATTATACTTTTTGTTGCACGCCTCCGCCAGAAGATGGAGACAAAACATGAATAAAAACCTGCAAATGTTTGGACTCCTATGGCATTCTCTATCAATTAAATCCATGATATTGCATCCCTCCCTGCATTGCAACACACTATGCAGGCTTTTTTCGGTTATGCAACTGTTCATTGTTCTTGAAAGGTTAAACGCACGAATGTGCACTAATTATAGGTTAATTCGCTAATCTATTGACATACATTTACGGGAATAAATCAGTGTGAAAGATTTACGTGATGACACATTTACGCCCCCCCCCCCCCCCCCCCCCCCCCCCCCCCCCCCCCCCCCCCCACCCCCCCCCCCCCCCCCACCCCACACACACACCAAACCATTCAATTAACAATATCAAATAGTAAAGTCATCCATTACTGCAGTGGCCCAAAATTCAAATTGTTCAAATTGTGAAGAGTCCTCAGGGCATCCGTCTCCTGGGTTCTGTATAGTCTGGACCCTAAATGAACTGTCAGGGGACCTAATTACTCAGCAGCGAGGAGCACACGGTTTCTACTCACTGGTCGGATTCTCCTTCAGCTAGAATGCCCTAGGTAACTTTTTAGCATTCTCCTCCTCAAGTCAGAGTCTCTGAAAAATGAAAAAATGGTGTGCATCAATACTCAGTACTCATTGGTTGGCTACAAATTCCGCTGACGTCACCACGGTAAGAACTTTTTTCAGTGATAGACATCACCTTTCTCTCAGTTGTAACGTAACTCATCTCAACCCATATAAGATGATTCTGAATCTTTCATAGTAACAGATTACAACTTGTAATTTATTAGTATTACTCAGTATGTAAAAATATGGCAACATTGACACTTGTGTGTGTGTAAAGGGGTTTTAATATAGTGCTAGGTGTTAAAAGTTCTTCATGAGCCATTCACGATTCACAATAATAATAATATTTCTAATATTGCCAGTATATTAGAGTCTGCCAGTAATCATCAGTCTGCATCGTTTACCTCATTCACCTCAGTCAGACCTTGAAAACCTTGCTGGAGTATTTAAGTCATAAACAAATCATCAATAACGATTAGTTCTGAATTAATTAAGACTCAAAATAAAATGTGGGCACTTAATTAATCAAACTGTGTTATAGCGCCGACTAAATCTGCACGCTGCAGGTTCACATTTCCATGCATTATCCTACAAATCCATAATTTACTTGATGCAGCTTATACACAATACATCACAGTCATGGCATTAAGAGGGAGTATGGCCTATAACCAACCTCAGGCAACCTTAACTACCAACCTCATCACGCACCGTCAGTCTAGCAAAAATTCATGCATGTCTCAGTCTTGGCACCTGGAGCAATGAAATCTGCACGTGCATCCATATATGGGTCACGGGTCCACCTGTAAGTTTCATTGCGTGAGGGTGGATAGGTGAGACCACCGGAGAGCAGATATATGCGGACATCTCCGCAATCCCTGAAATGCCAGTACAGTGCGAGAGGGGGGAGAAGGGGGCCAGCCCGGTCTAGCAAATGAGAACATAGAGAAGTGGGGAGTCCGACGGTGAATTTTACGTCAGGCTTGAGATGTGGGCGTGAAGAAGGGAGAGAAAAAACACGAGGCATTACCGCCTTCTCTTAACGGGGTGCAACATTTCACTTCCCTGCGCCACGCCGACAACGGGAAAAATCACAAAGAGTTTCCGAATAGCTGCGTGAACTAAACAGCGATGTGCAACGCTCAAATCTGGCAGTCTTTTCCCCTCACAACTATCTAAAATTGGCATATACTCCAATGGTTTTACTGGACGTAGGATGGGATTAACTTTGTCTGGAAGATATATTTCATTGTTTCTTGCTGTTCAAATAGGTAAGTCGAATATTTCTGTCGTATATTTTGGGATGTGCTGAATTTTCCTTTTTTTAAATATAGTTTTTCTTTTATATAGATACGTATAAGTTAACGCTTATAGGCTAATTCATAGTTAAGCCCGTAAATGTACTACATTTCTGTGTATATACCATTTTGTTGTATTTTTAGAGTGTATGTTGGTGGATATTTTAATTGCAATTTTACTGTCCCGGCTGCGATTTTAAAGGTTTGCAACTGGCTAGACATCTGGATCTTGACTAGGAAAATTCTCTAAAGTCTTTTAGATGTGTAACAATGATGTAATATTGCATTGCATCTCCATTAAATGTTGGAGAGTGTTCCGAAAAATAAAGCTAAGTAGCCTAAATCTTATTGGCGCAAGTTGGTGAAAGTGTGCGACCGCCCGATCCTCTCCATAAATAATTCATTCAAACAGATATTGAAAAATAATAGGAAGATTATGTTTAATACATGCATCATCAGTTTTATATGGTCCCATGTGTCCCTTTACAAATAACGCAATAACCACAAAATATCATTTACTTATAATTTAGCGAAAAATAAGTGGTGGACAATTGTTGTTTTAGAATATACAGAAGATAACAGGTCTTGTTCATGTAATATTGTGCGTTTTTAAATGGCTTTCTTGTTAGTGCTGTTGCAGGGCTCTGTAATGAAAATTGCACGTTGTGAATTAGGATGAAATCAGCAGCGATGAATTGTGGTTGTTAGTGAAAAAGCTGGTGCCATTAGCCTACCTACCTAAACTACATTAATTTGCCATAAACCCCCTCCTGAGTTCATTGAACAGATTATGTGGTGCCAGGTTGACACCGGTACCGCTGACAGGGTCTAGTAAAGTGGTCGTGACCACTAGTACAATAGGAGAGGTGAGTCTATATTAGAAGCTCAGTTGTTTCTAAATATAGACCATCGTGCCTACAACGAAAAACGATTTTAAAAATTCACCGTTTGTTCGCAGTCTTGTCTTTTGCGACTTTTAATTCCAGTAAAGAAAATAAAGGCAGGGAGGACTGAAATGCATTTTAAATATGAAAGCATACATCCCATTAATACACGGCTCTCCAAAGCAAGCTGTATGAGCATCTTTGTAGCCTATTTCGCATATCCGCCATGTTGGTCTGAATATTTCAATTATTTTAGTAAAAATGCACGAAACAGGTTATATCGGGTGTAATACAAGGCATCGCATTTACGCCTTCATTTTCGCTCAGTATGATCTGTTGAAGGAATATGTTTGCAATGTTCATCATATGCGATTCTTGTAGAAGAAAAGGGCGATCTGTCCGTGAGATCACAATTATAGCGAGATAATTCGTTATGTAAGCCGTCAAAGGTGCGACATTACTCAGTAACACTGTGTAAAGAATCGATACAATAATTCTAATAATTTTAAGTGTGCTTTATCACTTCAAGTATTTTGTGTGATTGCTGGATGTGTTCATTTATTTATTCTGTGGGTGATAATGAACGAAACGACTGTTTCAGCTATACAGCATCAACCAACGACTTTTTACGATTTACGAAAAAAATAGATACATAATAACAGACATGATTGCATCTAGCTTATATTTTCATTTTCGTTTTTTATTTACCGTGTAACGCTTGTAGAACAGAACATTGGAATGTACAGCATATAACGGATATATAATAATGTAGGATCCTATAACATGTAATGCATATAATGTGGGGACAAATATACAACGTATAATGCATGTAATATAAAGTAGGTAGGCCTACACATGTACTGCATAAACTGCAACATAGGGAAATACAGGCTAGCATGCACTGCATTTAATATAATAGATCATACAGCATGAAATGCATAGAATATAATGTAGGGACACTGACTGGCTAGAGTAGGCTCTATAATGCACATACAGTGTATCGACGCAGGGTGTACTGCATATAATAGGCTACTATGAAAAGCATTTGATATAGTCTAATGTAAGGACATATACAATTCTGAGCTATATAGTGTGTGTGTGTGTGTGCGCGTGTGTGTGTGTACAGGGTGTGTGCATCTTGCCCATATTCCTACAGTGGTTAAATGGGCAGAGGCCCGGTCTGATTTGGACAGTGAAACAACTTAATCAATTCAAGAGATCTCGCTGTTTAACGAACCTGAGAAGAAGCCACTGGCGTTTTAAGGTTCGTTAAACAAAGGGAGCTGGTCAATTGATCAAGTTGTGAGCTCCCAGTCTATCACCAGTCCCAAATGAAGAGGGAAAGGAAAAGCATGTGTGTCCAGATCTTCTCATTTTCCCTAATAGATCTGTCATCAAAAAATAGACTCTTTTCTAGATGTGTAAAAAAAAAGGGAGGGGGAATACAAATCACTCAGAATGAAAATCTCACCTCACACAAGCCCACAGACCCCCACCCTCATGTAAACCATTACATCATCGTTTGTCCACGCGCCACCCTCATGCTCAACACACACATTTATGCATTTATTATAACCAGAATAATTAAATAAGATGAGAGAAGAAATATAGAGGAAATATAAACGCTGATAGTAAATATCCAACGAGTCCAAATGAACGCTATTCCGGAAGATGCAAAATAATAAAGACGTCAGCAGTTGTTTTTAAACATACAAAAAAGTTGATTTATGCTCATTTCTCGTTTTCCAGCCTATCTGCTGCAGGCGGTTCAAGCGGCTGGGAAATGTGAAACAGTGTTCAAAGGTTTCTCCAACTGCCTGCTTCAACTGGGAGAGAACATGGCCAACTATCCACAGGAGCTGGACGAGAAGGAAAACCTTCAGACCATCTGCACGTAAGGGAAACATGCATACACACAACAGATGAAATATACGTGTGAGAGAGTAGGGAGGGAGAGAGAGAGGGGAACAAGAGAAACGGAGCCAGATGGCACAAGGGGCCCCTTGTTTAATTCAACAGCTCCAGGAGCTGAAATAGAGCCGTGCAGGCAGTATGCACTATTCACATTTCACCAGTTAATTACAATTAGATGAACCATCTCTACACGCCAAGGCCAAAGGTCAACATCTATAATCGGCTCGGATCGGGAGGTAATGCACGATTATTGTAAGCGATCCGCCCTATAAAATAACGGGTTATTTTACAGCCGTGACTGCGCGAATCAAAACGGAACAGTATCTTATTACAGGGACTGAAATCATGCTTCCCTTTTCTTCACATTTTTTTTCCCGATATTAAATCTGCCTGTCGTTTTTTTTAAATTATTATTATTCATATACACTGCTCATTCAGTTCTAAACATTCAGTTTTTTTGTACTAAAATTAGATGCATAGCCTATAAAATGACTTTTGCATTAAATGTCCTGACAAGGGCAAAGCAGCTGATACTGCATGCATTTTCCATATAGCCTACTATACTATATAGGCTACTATACATTTTTTCTGCTTTAGTAAAAGCAATTTCTTTCATTAAATTCTGTTGTATTCTAATGTATTTGTAGGGCGGCTACTTGCTGTGACCATGCGCGTGTTCATTTGTAGATGCAGGGTTTAGAATGTGGGTGTGTTCCTGAAATAAATTAATAAATGATAGGCTTGAGAGTGGGATAGAGGAAGGGGGTGGGGTGCAGGAGGGGAGTTGTAAGAGAGCGGGAGAGATGGGGAGGGCGCTAGAAGTCACGTGATATGGAGACTTTCCCTTTGGAGCCGCATTACATCTCGGGTTTCCCTCGTGCCCTGTCTCCTCCTTCACATGGCTACATGAGGACTCATGCATGCTATAAAATGGATCCTAAGTTAGAGTTTCGAATAATGTCATAATTATGTGTATTGTAATGGCCTACATATATATATATATATTGTAGTTTTTTAAAACACATTAATGTTAGCTATATTTTTGGATTACCTCAAATGAACTGAATAATTAAAATTGAGATGAATATGATATAATGTACAAAACTGATGTGGATTTTCTAAACAAAATACTATACTTAATGTTATTTACTTAATGTTATTTTAGTAGTGTTTAAAATGCAAATGAAAACGGAAGTTTAATGCAGTCAAATAGCTTAAATCCTTTTGGTTGACATAAACGCATAAACCGATACTGTGACGTTTATAAATTGAAAGCAAACAAATCTCCAAACTGCTGTTCCAATAACATATGTTTCAAAGGGATTTTCAACCCAAAAGAAGAAGAAAAAAAACTGTTTTCAGCCATTTGAGTTTCAATTTCCCCAGAATTAGGACTATAGCCTACTTTACAAAATAAATAAAGACAATAAAACTAAACAAAATGAAAATGTATAACAACAACAACAACACAGCAATAATGTAACATGCTCGACTTGAATATGTTAATGCAAAGTGAAGCGTGACTCAAATCAGAGATGAGTAATGATTTCTTTGCTTTGTGCTTGAAATATTTGATTTGCAGTTACTGGGATGATTTCCATTCATGTGCGACCACTGCTCTGGCAGACTGTCAGGAGGGAGCCACAGATCTGTGGGAGAAGCTGAAAAAAGAGTCCAGAAATCTGGACTTTCGCGGCAGCTTGTTTGAACTGTGTGCGGCAGGGAACGGCGCGAGCCGATTATCGGTTCGGTTCGGCGTAACGCTGATCCTAACTGCACTGTCTGCGCTCGTCACGTGGATGCAGTTTTAACCCACGGAGAGAGAAGACGAAGAAAAAATCTAAGAAGAGGAAAAAAAAGAAAGAAAGGAGAGAGTAAAAGACCAGACAAACCATCAACACAAGAATAAAAAAGAATAATAAAGTAATGACGATCAAAATTCATCCTCACCCAAATGGATTTATATACATATTTCATCTGGAGAAAAAGACGTTTTTTGCAAGAGACAATGGCAAGAAGAAGTCTTCTGGGAATGCTCAAGCACATTTGCCTGACTCTGGGTCGATTTCATGAAATATTTATCAGATATTGAGTTGAAATGATGGCCTGAATTTCTGAAAGGTCCTGGTTAGAAGCGTAGTATTTTATAACATTACTGTCTGTTATGAATGAATTATTACTGTAGGCTTTTCACATTCTCAACGGCCATCATGCATTATAGAAAAATAGGAAATATTCTCCCATCCGTTTGTTTTTTTATACGCTCTTTGTCAATACTTAGTTTTTCATTTATCAAATGTATTTTAGTCAAGCCAAGTATATGGATGATGTGTGAGGGGGTTAGAAGGTTTGCCGACCACCAATAACAGACAAATAATATTATATATATAATCTATATATATATATATATATATATATATATAAGCAACGTCTCTAATAATAACGATGCTAATAATAGGCTTTTAAATTATAGCCTAATCATCATGATAATAACAATTAGCCTATAATAAATAAACCTCAGAATGATTAAAGGCATCTATTAAGTGGCAATACAAAGAGCAGAGAAGAATATATTCTATATACTATATATATGAAATATATTTATGATATATAGATATATATATATTATATATACTTTATTAAGTCACAAAGAAGTGTTCCCAAATGAGCCATAAGAGGCTGTGAGATAGTTGACTGTTGGCATTTTTTCCCAAAATGCTATTCTATTCCATTCAAAGAAGAATTGTCTCTTTTTATGTAGGACACATAACAGTATAAAGGTAACACTTTACATTACAGTGTCCATGTTGCAAATAACAAATGTGCAATTATAAGCAAGCAGCTCCAGAAAACAATTACACATCAAGTACACATAGTTCATTACTATTACATAGTAATTACACTGCAACGTAAAGTGCGGCCTGTATATTTCTCCCGACAGTATCGTAGCACGACAGTATCGGGACCTTGACATTAATAGTTGGATGATGTGAATTTTGCTAGCTTTATTTGATGTTGCCAAGGCATAGACCACGTTTCACTGCCTTCAGAAGATGTGTATTTTGTTTGTTCGTTCGTTTGTTCGTTTCTGGGGATGTTGCATATGAAATACCTGAATATTCAAAACCATACAAGTAAATAAGAGATGTATGTGAAATGAAAAGAGAGATACTTTAACCGAAACCCTTTTAAAACAGATTGATTATACAGGTATATAAAATAGACTGCTAAAAATAAGTATTTAAAAGAATTAAATAAAAACAGTTACTGTTTGAAAGAGGTTTGTGTTGTTGTTTTTTTATTGATGTAGCCTTTGTGGTGGTTACAATGCATCATATAAAATATATCTCATTTAATACAGCCTATGCATATCGGTTATACACAGCCTGAATAAAAGGAGCATGCATTAATGATAGTCAAAAATAGAAATCAAATAAGGCGACACACACGCGTTTCTCTTCCAGCTCCCCAAATGGGCTTGAGCACGCAGGCGCGCGAGACTCTGTCGAGTGAAGACGTATTGTTTCAATATTAATAAGGTGGCAGAGAGAGTCATTTCATATTGATTCCCCCGCGCTCAGCGCATTTCTGCAGCATATAAGGCGCTTGTCTGAGAGAAAACAACCTCCAGATTGAAAAATGATAGTCGAGGGAAAAGTATTTATTCTGAACACATTTTAAGAAACATTAGTCTATCACCTTTTCAAGAGGCTACGGCCTTTTCCTGTTGTAAGTCAATCTGACAAATAATGATGTCGACACGAAAAACAAAACAACTTTAAATAGCCTACATAAAAATAGGCTACTCATAATTTTCAGCTATCTAAACACAGCAAGTGTAATCATTAAAAGTACAAAGTTTGCAAGAAAGCAAATCAAGAAATATCCTGATGTCACGAATATCAAAGTATTTTTAATTACAACATTTAAAAAATAATATTGTATCCCTTCAATAAATAAAAATACATATTCGTAGTTTCTTCAATGGTTTTTATATTTTATTTCGAGTTCTGACTCTACAGAAACCTCTCATTCAGAAACGGAGAATATGTTAATAAAAAAAAGTCATTTTTCCATTAACTGGATTTTGAATGCATTTCTGCATATTTTTGCACACAAACTTGAATCCAAACCAACATTTCATCGAGTTGAACGTGGTTTAGAGAATAGGCTAACTGTTCAATTCTTTAAAAATTCATTGAAATATGTACGTTTTCACATTTTAAAAAAGTGAAGAAAAAACGAACGCATTAAAGCTACATTGATACGATAAATAAAATAAGAGTGTTCTGTTTTCGCTTATTTATTATACAGCTCTTCTGAAAATCAACCTAAATCAGACTGTGTATAAAAACCAACTCTATTTGATACATTGAGACATAAACAAGCTTATTTGGACCAGTGGTAAAATGAGCACTATTCTGAGACTGCATGAATGGGACTGAAGTCCTTGAACGCATTTTTTATTGCTCCTTTTTGACTTTGAAAATGAGATTGGATTTCATTCTGTCCCTGGAAGGGGATGACGACTACATTTGTAATCTCATTAAAATGCATGTTATTCTGTTGCTGGCACTGAATATATTATCCTCCACAGATCTTTGTGTAGTGCATAGAGATACATTTTTGTTTTGGTAGTTAAGAGTGTTTTTGTTTTTTTTCCAGTTCTGCAACACTCACAGGAACATTTCCTAACCACACAAAATGAGGAGGCTATACTGATTTTGACATTTAATCTTTAACAATGAAAGTAGAGGACATACACACTCACACTGAGATGGCTGGCTCCCCTACGGCTGCTCCACAACAGACTATGCATGGCCATTTTTCAGGGCTGGCAGGCTTGATCAATGTGCCCATGCCAGTGTCAGGCAGACTGCTTGTTTAGCTGTGTCTTTTCTCACAGTGCTGTGAGCAGAAAGGCAGGGCATTACAGTCACGCAGAGCATCATGGAAGGTTGGATTTATTTTTATTTTTTTCTCAGCAACACAGTCAGCTGGAGTGTTTTGATGCACAGAGCAGAGATAATGATTTTAGCACTGAAAAAAGTTTAAAAAGGACCCTGCATAACATTCATGCTGATCAATTCATCAGTAAATCACAAGCGGCAACCTTTCGGTCTCTTTAGTGAAACCAACATGGAAGTGACTAAAACTGCAATTCATCAACTGGCCGCTAGAGGCTGGCTCCAAAAGGGAGTCAGTCCCATAGACTCCCCATGTTAAAATGCCCAACTTTACAGCTGAAAAATATGTTTACAGCCTGGTACAAAAAATGGTTTTGGTCTATATAGCTAATTTTGCCCTTCATGACAACTGTGAGGGGGGTGAATTGTTTTTTATAACTCATCCGTTTAAATTATATTAAGCCTTAAAGTTCTGCATAATTAAGGGCGTGGCCACTTGAGTGACAGGTGGATTGCCACTGTTGTCACCACTGTCGAGCTAGGTGGGCGTGGTTTCAGCAACCAGCTCCCACCTCTGTGCCCATTTTCGATTATCAGGGAGTGACGCGCGGTGACGCGCTGCCAAGATGGCAATGGCCGCCTCCGCCAACTTTGAACTTCAAAAACGCTCTTTAGTACCTACGGGTGACGTCACGGACACTACATCCATGTTTTTATACAGTCTATGGTAAATCAATGAATCAAATTACCTGGGATGCGTTTCTCAAAAGATAGTTAGCCATCTATGGTAACAAGTTCCACTGTTGGTGTTTCCCGAATCCATAATTCCAACTAACATTCTCAAACAACATCGCAAAATTGTGTGTTTGGATCCGCTCTCCCCCTGTGGTTTGTTTCTTAGAATGGCATTTGGACTTAACTAGATCATGCACTTGAGCAAAATAAGCAAGCTAACATGTAGTACGTACAATCTACGGTATATATTTCATTCAATCAACGTCTTTGTTAGGTGCAATGAAGCGCCATTTTGAGAGTGCTTACGTGCACTAGTAAATACTTAGATGGGGAAATCTGAAATCGGACTTAGCCTGTTCAGCAATATTGTGTTGCACTTTCTCCCATTCCCACATAGGTCTAATGTGAATGCATCTTCTTTGTAGCCTAAATCTAAAGTCTTTGGTAGTTAGGCCTACTGGGAACCCCGGAGTGATGTAGGCTAAACCGCAAAACAACAAATAAGGTGAACAAAAATAGCCAAGCAGTCCTTAAATGCCATTGTTAATTTAATTTATTAAAGGGGTCATAGAATGTGCCTACAAGAACAGATTTTTGGGTTTTTATTTGGTGTAATGAAATGTGTTTATGCGGTTTAAGGTTCAAAAAACACATTAGTTTCCACATACTGTACATTATTGTTTCTCCTCTATACCCCGCCTTTCTGAAACGCGTCGGTTTTTACAAAACTCACTGGTCTGAAAAGCGAGGTGTAAACATAAAAAAAACATAAAACCATGTCTGCATTTGTGATCGGAGAAATGACAAACAACAAGCGCTACTCTACACTGCCTAAAACTTGCGTTTGAAACGTCAGTGGCAAATCCTTTAAATAAAAACGTACTTACAGTCTGTGAGTCAGAACAGCCGGCATTGTAGTCTACTCTCCCAGGATCAGGAAACAGTACTCCATAAAATGCGCTGCACACATCTCAATATTTGGGTTGAAGTGTTCTGGAACAGTGTTGAAAATACAACTTAACCACTGATTTCTAGATGTGTCCTCTTTTGGAAGGCCAAACAAAGTAGTTTCACTTTCACAACGAAAAACACGGCAGCAGCAATACTACAGCGATACTAAAAGTTACGCCTTTTTTCTTTGCGTGAACATTTTGGGCGGTGTTATGCAAATCTTCCAACACAACGTAGACATGTGGGGGCGTGTTAGAAAAAGCTGTTTTAGGTAGGTGTGGCTGATTCTTAATTTTATAAAGGATATCTCTTTGGATTTGAGACTTTAGTCTTTGCAACTAAAAACGGAAAACTTTTTAACGTTTATTTAAACAACAACAGCGTTTTGTTGATCTGAAAACAGGTTTCAAAGTGCAAGTTCTTGAAAAGGATACCATTATGTCATATCTGTGTAAACTAAAAAAATTTGTAAAAAACTAGGACATGCCCATGCGTATTACATGTTCGCGTGGCATTTCTTTACAAAGTGGCATCGCAAACTACTTGTATAGCATTCATAATGTTTCAAGTCGTTTTCTCAGATAAATGTGAACGGGATCATTTTGACATCGCTGTTGTGTAATGTAGGCTACCCTTAGTTTCTACTAGGATGCATCATGCTATGGTGGTTAAGCAGTGAGTCTATCATCTATCTATCTATATATCATCTGCTATGTCTGTCTGTCTGTCTGTCTATCTATCGTGTGAATAACAATATATAATCATATATATATAGATATATATATAGATATATATATACTGTATATATACATACTATATAATTCAGCAAAAGTAAAGCAGGGAACCACTTCTGAATTTGTAACATTATCCTTCCAATTCAGAGGTCTTTCATGAGAGGTTACTAATGGCATAATGTTTCGCCTTCAGCAAATAAATGAAGAAATTAATCAAATTATTGTTGCCTTACCACCTTGTAATCGCAAACATGCCCCTCATCGTCTCACCTCACACTGAGCAGCTCAGTAAAGGCTCATAATTAAAAGCCCAATGCGGGTTAGTTCAATGGCGTGTATGTCCAAGCTGGCCATTTCGCTGCATCTGAGAAACAAACACCTCACTCTAATGTAATTACAAGAGCTGGGTAATCCAACAGTTCCTATTAGTGCCAACAAATAATGAATGCGATGAATTGTAGATTGAGGCAGGACAATATTTCAATAATGGACCTCAGAGTGGGTAACTAAACTTGAACATCATGGAAATATGTTTGGTTACGAGTCAGTGTTAGAGAGGGTGTTGTACTGTTGAGCTCGGGCAAAATATGTTAATTTAGTTCTTTCTCAATGCACGTCTCAATTTGACATAGTTTGGTGAAGATGGATTGGTTCTCACTCAGACTCATATGATGAGCTTGTATAATGCACCACATGGATCCCAACCTTAATGGGACAAAATTGGATCATGTAGGGGTGAAAATTGAATTAGGGACCATATCAGCTGTAGGGACTACTTGCACACATTGTTCTCTCTTCTGGATGAGGGTGAAGATTTGCTCATCAAGGGGCAATTACATAAACATGAGTTTCACCTCTCTACAGCTTTGGATTTTATAAATAGACATATTTTCATTTTTGCCAAAAAGTCTGTAAAATCACATATCAAAGATTGGCAATGACTCATTGTGATGGTTATTGATTTCATCTTTTCTGTTTTTGAAATCAAATGCCTTTATCCACATGGCGAGTAAACTGCTTCTTCACACTAATATTCAAAGGTGAGCTCTTTGACACGATTTATGTTGACGTTATTGGCAGAATTCATAACTATCAGCTGCTACTGGAGGAAAAATGGTCCCGGACAGAACTTCACTGCATTTATTTCCTCCTCTCATCTTCCTTCACATAGATATTAAGCCATAAAAGCTATAAAAGCTTCATAGCTTAATTCAGGCAGAAAAGAACCATTTAGCAAATGGCAATTCCTCAAGAATTTCAATTCCTTGTTAAATCAAAGCATCAATCTTTAACACTTGCCAATGTTCTACAAAGGAGAAGTCAGTGTCCTGCAGCAGCTGCAAAGAAAAATTACTTTTTAGAGGTTATGGTGACCTATTGAATATTGGCAGGGAGCTTGTATAAACTGGAGAAAAAAAATGTGGTGGTGTATGTTTGATTAACATGAAACTTTTCTCCTGTTTGTCAAACATACAGAGTCATTATAGCCACCCAGAGACATTTGGTTGTGTTACACACATTTCTCATGCATGACTGATTCAGAGTTCACCGTAATGAATGATTATGGACCCTGTTCCATAACCAAGATTAAATAAATCGCTAGAGTCTGGTGATACTTCATTCAGAAGAATGGATGCATTTTGGAACCAGAAGAACAACACGACTGTAAACAGTTCAGTGAACAAGTTAATATTGAGTAAATTATTTTGTCTGTTTTTGCTCAGACAATGAAAATTGATCCAAACAAACCAACAGCAGAACATTTGCAACACATAGCAACACACAGTAGTGGTATTTCCTTCCTAAATGATTATGTGTTTTTGAATAGTGAATGATTCAGTGAATGAGTCAGCAATTTTTTTTTATTAATCAGTTGAAACATTGATCCAATAACATATAAATAGAGTCACATGTTTTATTCCTCAATGGATCCGTGTTTTTGAACACATTAGTTGAGTGAGTGATTCAGTGACTCACTCATAAAGACATTCAATTAACTTTTGAAAACAGACACTTATTGTTTTGAGAAATAGGCAACTTTATCTCAAAGTGAATGAATAGCTGTATTTATATAATGGTTCCTTATTTTCCCACTCTTGCAGAATACAATTTAGTCATGATTTATATAATGAGAAAATTTGGGAGATTAATTAATAATCATACACATACCATACATCAGATACTTCCTATAAACATATAATTCTACACCCACTGGTAAACCTCAATGTTGCCAAGCCTGCGGTTTTCCCACCGAATTGGGCTACTTGTATACTGCTGCCGCAGTTTTATTAGTCTGCAGGCTGAAGCAAAATCCCCTGCACCTCCTGGTGGGACCCCCAGAAGCAGGTTTTGACCCCCTGGAATGCAATCTTGATAGCCATTTCCCTCCAGAATCCAATTGGGCTGGTTTTGTTACACAGACCTGGCAACCATGGTAAATCTGCAAAAATACCCACCACTAATGCACAGACTGACAGCCTGTCTAAAACAACCACTGATGTCACGGATTGTAATATCAGCACTGAATGTTTCTCAGCCAATCAAATTTGAGAATTGTATTGTGTATGTAATAGTTTGTTGTATAGTGACTCATAAAGAATGTAATACATCTATAATCCTGATGTCTCATTACAAGGAACTGAGTGCAAAATTTACTTGATTAATGTCTCCCTTTATAATACTGAACTTCTGAACTACAGATGCTTTGTATCCACTTTGTAGAGATGATGCCTAAAACATAAATCGATTGTCTCACCTGTTTGCAGCTGTGAAATAAAGGTGCTGTTAGTCTGGAGTTCTGGGCCTCTGGGCAACAACAAGCCCGTCTGCTGCTGGAGGATCAACCAAGCATTATTTGGTATCCTTTCAAGTCTTCTCTGGGCAGCCAATATAAAATAATAT
This sequence comes from Sinocyclocheilus anophthalmus, assembly GCA_018155175.1. Classification (NCBI taxonomy): domain Eukaryota; kingdom Metazoa; phylum Chordata; class Actinopteri; order Cypriniformes; family Cyprinidae; genus Sinocyclocheilus; species Sinocyclocheilus anophthalmus. The sequence continues at coordinate 1,307,528 of JADLZN010011102.1, forward strand.
TGGCTTGGTTTCACAGTAAAGAACAGCTTAACTGCAACCATACCATATTTCTGAGCTGATGGTGCCCACACAATTCACATCCAAGAAGGCGGCAAAAACAAAGCAGACAAATTTAAAGAACTTTAAAGTAGAGGGTCAAACAGAAAGTATTGAAAGAGAAAGTGAGATGCGATTATGTAGGGAAGAGGAGGGGTGGAAAAAGACAGAAGTGAAACATGAGGAAGAAAGGAAGACAACTGACAGACAGCAGAGAAAGTGAAAGCAGTAAATGGAGACAACAGAAGGATGGCGAATGAATGGCTTTTTGCGAGAGAGTCAAAGGAGAGAGAAACTGTGAAAGAAGACAGAATGAATAGAAGGAAGACAGAGGAAAGAGAGGAAGTCAGACTAATTGCCTCAGTCCTGGATTTGTGCCTGTCAGATGCTGCGCAGTGACATTAAAATTGATTTATTTTCTGCCACGGATCACCTGCGCTGCTGGAGAGAGATCACAGACGGTATGCCAGTGCGAGCCTCGGCTCCAGGAGCAACTGATGCAGGGGACACGGGGTCAGATCGCTGGCCCTTTAAATGTGTACGTGAGGAAGATAGTTGTGCCCTTTATGCTAGAAAGACAATTAGACCTGAGAAAGACCGACCTGTAAACAGAGAGACGGACAGATGATAGATAGATAGATAGATAGATAGATAGATAGATAGATAGATAGATAGATAGATAGATAGATAGATAGATCCAGACTGAAATCATACAGATGACATCATCTCTTTCACAGATTTGCGCTCTCACATTCCTCTTTCTCCCTTCCTCCATTTTTCTCCTCCTCCCTCCATTTCTCTCCTCTTTTTACACCATTTTACAGCGATAACTAGATTTCCTCACGTTGGTTGTTTCTGATCTAAAATTCTGTGGCCGTACAGAGAAAAACGTCTTCATCAGTTTCTATCAGATGTGAGCTTTGCAGTGAAGCAGACTTCCCTTGATAAGGAGACTGTAGCTCCTGCTGGAGAGAGTGATGCACCACCTTCTAAAAATACCTGTCCTAAATTCTCAAAACCCAAACGGAAACACAGAAGCACTGATTAGATCTCGTCTAAAGCTGACATCCGCCAAAATGAGCTGCCATCAGTGATGTTTGCTGTTTCTTTTGTGTAAAAGGCAAATCATGAGAAATGGTTTTCACCGGGCTTGGATCCCACTACATTTTCAGGTACTAAATCCTGAATATCCCATTTAGTAAATGTCTATCCCCAGTGTTCCTGATTTTTAGAGTTGAAGTACATTACCTACTTTGGGATTTTACAAATCTGTTTGATTTGATATCGGTTTATTTAATATATACATTAATATTAAACCTAAAGAAATTGAAATTTACTAAGATGTAGATGAGTTTGCTTGTTCATGAGAACAGATTTGGAGAAATGTAGCTTTACATAACTGTCTCAGCAATGGATCCTCTGCAGTGAATGGGTGCCATCCAAACAGCTATCACAAGAATTCACAAGTAATCCACACCGCTCCAGTCCATCGATTAATATCTTGTGAAGCCAAAAGCTGCATGTTTGTAAGAAACAAATCCATTATTAGGGCGATTTTAACTTTAAAGGGTTGCTTATGGCCAAAATATGAGTTCATAATCCATAATAACGCTTCCTCCAGTGAAAAATGCTATCTCCTGTTGTCCTCTCACATCAACATCCACCAACATATTTTATTAGAAATGTTTTGGTCTGCTTTGCTTGTAAATGTTGCTTGATCTGTGCATATATCTAATAGATTAGATTCTAATAGACACAATTTGAAGCAAAAAATGCCTTGATGATGGATTTGTTTCTTACAAACATGCAGCTTTTGTCTTCACAAGACATTAATTGATGGACTGGAGTAGTGTGGATTACTTGTGATGTTTTTATCAGCTGTCTGGACTCTCATTCTGACGGCACCATTCACTGCAGAGCATCCATTGCTGAGGAAGTGATGGAATGCTACATTTCTCCAAATATGTTGTGATGAACAAACAAAGTCATCTACATCTTGGAAGGCCTGTGGGTGAGTAAATTTCAGCAAATGTTCATTTTTGGGTGAAATATTCCTTTAAACATACAGTGCAGTGCCCAGCAAACACTGAACATAGATTCTGAACAAGATTTTGGCATTACGCTAATTCAGAGGGAAAATTACTGAACCAATAACAGCAAAAATGCATTATTCATGCTGTGATCTACAAGCTTCAATTCTCTGCCAGTCTGGTAAATATCCGAATGCATTTGCATTTCTAAGAGCCCCTGGGAATAAGGAGTATGCATTTGGTCCCCCTGCCTCAAGGTGCTGTTGTAGCATTGGTTTGAAACAATATTACCATGTTTGTTCAAGAAGATATCAAGTATCAGTTTAATACCTATTGATGTGCGATAATGCTGTTTGCAATTAGGATAATCAGATGAGAAACGTAGGCTTCAATGTCAAAATCCACGCAAGAATGAACATATATTTCATGCAGCAGCTCCAAAGAACGCATTTTCAGAGGAGCAACAGTGATTATGCTATGCTGTAAAAAAAGAAAGCATATAAAGAACGAGAAAAAAATCCTAAGTGGAGTTCAGTTTCGAACACTAGGAGACGTGTAACATCTGTTCGAGATATAAATGCAAGCTGGGTTTCTTTCTGGCAACCTAGCCAGATTGGACTCGAGCTGAATTTCCATGGCAACCACTTTGTACCACCTCGGTTGCTCAAATCTGGTCGAGTTTCATGCATGCTGGCTGAGACTGCATCTTCTCCTTGCATGCTCCGAACAGTCAATCTTCAACACTCTTTATGGCTTCACTACAACAGAGCACGTGGCTTCAGCCTCCTTGGAGAGCAGCTTGATTTCGATTTCAACAACAAGACTTGCATGACTCGGTCTGAATCATTGAGCAAGGATTCAAATGCTACTCTCACTATTTGAATCTTGGTCATTGTTTCAAATACTAATCATAGCTTAAATCCTTTGATTCTGTCTCTGTTGTTATTGGGCACTTGATCAGATTTACGTCATTTGACTTGTGTACAGTGAAGTAATACTTTCTCTATTTGAACTATGTCTATATTTGAATCATTTTTAAGGAACAAAGTACTATTCCCACTATCTGAATCATGTTTAATGATTCAAATGCTACTTCTCCTATTTGAATCAAATGTATTAATTCAAAGTGTACTACCCCTGCTTTAATCATGCACGGTGATTCAAATGCTACTTTATTTGAAGGAAGTTCAATTATTCAAATATTATTTTCCCTTACTGTATTCAGTCATGTTAATGAATTTAAATATAATGTCCAGTATGCTTGTTTTTGAATGAAATTCAGTGATTCAAACTCTACACTGTAAAAAAAATTCTGTAAAAAGTAAGCTGCCGTTTTTTTACCGTAAAAAATACGGTAGCAACATTTTAGGTTTTACGGTTTTAACTTAAATTTACAGTTAAATACCGTAATTTCATTAACTGATATAATGTTAATATACCAACCTATTGAAGTACTTAAATCTGTTTTGTATCTTTGTAATACACTGATAACCACCAAATGCAGGAGGTGATGAGAAAGTCACATGATGAACCAAAGACCATCACAAGCAGCTTTTAACTAATAACATATATAGAGGTGCACCGTGTTAATTCACACCAAACACTAAACACCATAAGCGGTAACAACATGAAACGAAATTCATGCCAATAAACATTCATTTAACAACATTAGGTGTAACACACAACCCTAATATACAAAACTGATAAGAAAAAACTAAGAAGAAACATAGTTATTTCAACAAAAACAACATCAAATTTGAAATGTAACGCAGGGAATTCTGGGAATGTCAATTTACGGTTATTCACTGTAAATTATACGGTCTTTTTTCACTTCCAAAAACTGTATACTACTGTAAAATTAATGTCCATACATGTAATGTCCAATACAGTTTTTCACCGTATATAGTAGGGGAATTTACCGTTAACCATTTAACAGGTTTTTACTGTAGCATTTTTACAGTCTTTTACCGTTAAATTCACGGTCATTTTTTACAGTGTACCCTCTATATTTGAATCACAAGCTACTCCCTTTTCTTGAATTAAGTTCAAAGATTCAAAAACTAATCTACTCCCACTATGTGAATCATGTTCAATGATTCAAGTGCTGCTTTCCATATTTGAATCAAGTTCACTGAGTCAAATACTATTTTAACTTTTGAATCATGCTCAGTTATTTAAATTCTACTTCCCCTTTTTGAATCAAGGTCAATATTGAAATACTAAGTTACTCTATCTATTTGAATCATGTTTAATGATTCAGATGCTACCTCCTGAATTTGAATCAAATTATATTCATATTCTACTCATACTATTTGAATCATGTTCAATGTATGAAGTGCAATAAGTCAATTGATTTATTTTACTTTTTGATTCATATTTAATTATTCAAATTCTACGTCTCCTTTTTGAGTCACATTCAATGAATCAGATACCATTCCCACTATTTGAATCATGTTCAGTGATTCAAATGATTCCCTCTGCTTTTGAATCAAGTTCAGTAAATGATATCCATATCTCTATGTTCATCTCTGAAGCTTGCAGAAACATTGCTGTATGCTGTATTTATGACAATTTGATCAACATTGATTTCTCTTGTCCAATCCCCCATTTGAATCGTGCTCAATAATTCAGATACTACTACATATTTAAATTTGTGAATTGTTCAAAAATGTCTTAAGAGTCCCTTTATAATGTCTTAAAGTCCCTAATACTATCTTTTCAGCAGTGTATTCTGCTCCTGAAATATCAACAGTGATCTGTTATCACAATGTATTATTAGAGAAATGATAGAAGCAGATGTCATCCGCAGCTCTCACTTGTGCGACCAAGCAGTTGGGGACTTACAGAGCAGAATTTGCTGACAATGACAAGGACCTTATTCTTTGAGTGCAAGCCCCTTGAGGTTTGGAATAAATTTGATTTTCTTTTCCATACATATTCACAGCTCTCTTCACACTCCAAACGCTAGCTTGGTTTAGAGATGTGCTCATAAAATCTGAATAGAACAGCATGACCAATACAGCATGCACAGGATTCATGGATAATATTCTGCCTGACACCAAAAATCAAAGTTTGGGCTTACATGAAAAGATGCTCCTGACATTTTAAAAATGGCACATTGTAAAGCAGGATTCAAATGTGCGTTTAAATAATAAGCTATAGTCTTTCAGGAAAACTGGAAAGTTTAAATGTTTGCTTGATATATATATGAGCATGAAAAACATGAAATCTGATCATGCTGAATGAATGAAACAAAATACATTAAGTGTAAATATAGACTGTTTCTGAGAATGCATTAAGTAATAGAATGCAATATATAAAGTTTCACTATTTTTGGCTTTCCAGTGGCTGTTTCAAGAGTGTTCTTTGTTTTTTGTGTTTTGTGTGTTTGTTCCTTAATTTGCAAAAGAAGATGAAGTTGTATTGAGTCATAGCACCATTTTGTTTTGTATACACGTGACCATGCCATATGATTGATTGGAAAGCTATCGGAAAAGATCGCAAGTGGGGAATTTCAATTTGAGCATGACTTCATCCTAAAATATGACCCTGCAACCAACTGGTTAGCTAAAAATTAATCAGAAAAGCGAAGTATTTGATAACGACAGATATTTGGTTTGATATTTTCTTGCAATAGCATCCCTTCATTTTTAGGCATTAAGTTTTCAAATACATTTCAGATCAACTAGATACTGTAAATTACGCAGCTCTGCTATGAACAGGCTTTGGGAAGCGTCTGAAAAACGATCTGTTGGTAATTTTATTACAGGTTCGTTTTGTTGCTTTTACCTCTCCACGAGCTCTTAGGATCCTTTTAGTGGCCATATCAGGTGTAAGATGTTTCTGCAGAACTAATAGGGCTGCTGTCCTCCAAGTCCTCCTGACTGCTAAATGCTTCTGCTGTAGTGTGTGACTTTCAAGTCTCTGAGAGACCGGTTCAATAAATCTTCCATCTCAGAGAGAGACTTTAATTTTCTGGACCCCTCTCCATTTTTCTTTTCAGCTCTTGTTTTTCAGATGACACAAGCACAAAACAAATAGCCCAGGAGTACCCGAGAGTGAAATATAACAAGAGAGCACTCAGAGAGCGGTGAGAAATAACTTTGTGACATACACACAGCGTGATGCACCAAACCCTTGACTATTTGGAAGATCGGGGCTACAATTCACAAAGGCCCACCTCACACACCTGAAGTGCTATTAAGTCTAGATTCATGGAGACAAACGCAGACAGAGCGAGGCCTCCTTCAGACACACTGGCAAGAGGATCCATTGTTGAACAATCTAACAAAAAATTAAGAGCTGAAGGCAGAGTGTGATTTTTTTCTTCTTGAAACTCATTTATTTAGCCACAGAATAAAAAATAAAAATAAAAAGTAATTGCGAGTTTTCTTTTCAGAATTGCAAGTTTGTATCTCGTAATTTACTTTTTTTCTTCGAATTGTGAGTTTATATCTCGCAATAAAGGAAAAGTCAAAATTACCTTTTTTTTTTTTACTGCATGGCAGAAACAGGCTTCCGTGGAGTTTACACTCCTTTCTTTTAACCCTAAACCACAATGCAATGCATAATTCAACACTGGCAACGCACCTGTCCTTGATATTTACATGGTACACTGGGCTCTGTTCGGACGGACTTCAGTTTATAAAACAAAATGTTCATATCAGACACAGTATTACCACTTATCTCATGTATTTTTGCATGGCCAACAAAACTAGTTCCACACAATGTCCACCGTGTGTTGCTTATCTGAGAAACACACAGTTGAGCTTTGTTCCTGAATGAATCAGAGTCCCTGAAGGAATCGGTTGATTAATGATTCAATGACTCACAAGCACGGTCATTTATTGCCACCTACTGGCTTAACAATGTAACCGGCAGAAAGAGTCCTAAAAATTCCTCCACTATACAGTTTCCTCTAAAATCTTCTGCTGGCATGATTTTGGCTTTTATTACAGAATGTTAAACAATTACCAAAAATAATAGCTATTTTTGTATTTTAGCAAACCCCAATTTAATCAATTTTTCATTATTCAATCAAATCCTGATGGATAAAATCTGGCCCCACACTACATTTTATTCTCACTGAATATCTTCACCTAGAAAGAAGTCACATTTATGGAAATGTATGTAAAATGGTTTGCAAATGGTATGTGTTAATTAAAAAAACGTCTCTAAATATGGGTTGGACAAAAACTTGTGATACACCTTTTCAGAGCATAAAACCATTATTAAATTAGGTAAATTTTTCATTGTTGGACAAAAGCACAGGACAATGAATCCAGCAGATAGGCAAGGCTGTAATGGTTAACACTATAGTTAAGGATACTGTAATAATGTACATTTTTATTTTATTATTATTTTTTTATTAGGGTTCCTTGGGTTGGCTGAGGTCTAGGTCAGGGAATGTAGGGAGAACAACACTGAAACCATATTGATTTTGTCTGCATATAGGTTAGAAGGTTGAGTTACATCGTTCCATTTTAGAGGCACAGGTTTGTGGAAAGCTGCTTTTTTATGTGTATTAAATTAAATATTGGAATAACGTTTGAAAGCTGATCTCCATCTTTGTAATTCAGGGCAGCGCTTGACCGTCTCTCCAGTGAACACTGCACATTTCTCTCCTCTTTCTCCCCTCAGGCCATCGAGGGTGAGAATGCATCCTGGGAGTTTTCCAGGACGGCCGGCAGCGGCACGGTGTGATTAATATGGGTGTCACCTGGCAGCTCCATCGTGCCTCATAACAGCATCCGATCTGAATAACCTCTCGGCTTAATGTGCTCTCCCCACCGCCTGCGGCTGGTACTTTAATGCCATTATTAACCCTTTTCCACCTGCATCAGACATTCTTACTTACTCCTGGAGACACAAGCTTGATATATGACACAATATGGCTCTGATAGAAGCCCTTATGTCACAGTAGGCTTGCATGCAGAAGGCAATGCCTCTGAGCCGGTGAGATGAAGAAAATGAAAATTTGATAAAAATAAACAATTCTAAATGCTAAAACATTGTACAATGTTGGGAAAGGAATAAAAATGGGCAAATCAGCTTGATCAGATCTTGTTGATGTGAAAGATTGTACAGATAATATTAACCCTCTGGTGCTGTTCACGTAGCAGTCTTTTAAAAAAAAATTTTTTAGTAATTTTTTTATTCAATATTTTTATGGCATTGGACGGTAGTAAATGATAGTTAATAATAGTTATGATCCATTTATTACTGTACCTGTTAAGCACTTTTTGAGCATAGACCTGACAGTAAAACATCCAAGTTAAGTCGTGAATGCTTTGGAGCACAGACTTGTGTTTGATCTTTTTTTAAAGAAAGCACTTAGCAGATTATTCCTCAAGTGAAAAAGTGAAACACAAAAAGTGTATTATGAAAAATGAGCAAAATACTATTTTTTAAAATATGAAATCTATATTTTACAAAACATGTTTTACTGTAAAACTCGAAATAAAATCATAAATCTATACAAGCTGTGTTTCAAATTTGAGGTTGATATCACAAAAATTTAGCTTTCAGTAAGATTTATTTTGTGCGGAGTACCAATCGTTTCCAAGTTTTTTTTTTCTTCCCAGGACCATTTAACCTTTTCATATCATGTCTTTGACTTTTTTCCTGTTCACATAGCAAGTGCCAAAACCTTTACCAAGTTTTGTACCATTCCGATGAAGGAAAAAAAAGTCAAAATGTAAAATTCTTTGGTCAAAATGGCCAAAAAGCACCAGAGGGTTAAGGGTGAATTCAGGATAATTGGGACATTTTCCCAGTCATCTCAATGGTAAAAAGTGCCCCAATTTTGTCCCAATTCCATACAGCCACCATACTGAGTGCTCCGTCTACACACTTTATACTGTCTCTGACATGACAAACACGTAAATATTAAGGTCACAAGGTTTTATATTAACATGTGTCCATAGAGATCTTGTAAACAAAATATAGGGAGTAGATATATTGCTTGTATAGGTCACACTCATAAAGTCATGACAGATTCAAGTTTACGGGGATGAAATCTGCTGTGTGGTATATGATGCAGTTCTGCATCTGGTTTCAAACATTTACTGGTCAAACTAATGAAATTGTGACTTTTCCATCAGTAAACCAACATAAAATCACAGATGTCAAAAGGCAAGTGCCAGAATCAAATCATGTCAGTCAGTACATAACATCTTTGACTATCAAAAAAAAAATGTTTCCCTTGTTTGAGCGCTTAATGGCTGATTTCATTATTTTTATGACAAGACTCTTTAAGAAGACTGTGTGATCCTGAGCAAGAGAAAATTGCATTTTCTTTGCAAGAAAATTGGCTGTAAAGACCTCCAACATGAATTCCTAGCTGAGCTGTTGCACTTTGCCTGAGAGGAAACAATAAAAAGGGATTTAAAATTGATCATATCAGATCTGATGTATTTGTGCCCGTCTTTGAGTTTCAATAAACGGTAATAAATAAGCACCTGCACTTTAACCCAACACCTTCTCTTGGTTCCATGATGCTTCAGTGATGAATAGAAACAGACAGATGTGAAAAATGAGCGTCTCACAAACCAAACAAGACGAGCATAGACAACAAAAATGGCTTGATTTGAAATGGAAAAAGTTTTTGGTGAAACAAATGGTAAAATTGTTATGCTGATGACTTTGAACTCTGGATCTCAGAGTTTCTCAGAAGTGAGGTCTTGTGTCGGTTTGAGCACCAGTCAAGGGCCAAATCAAATTTTGATCTATTTTTAGAAATGCATTGATCTTTCATACAGAATCTGGTTCAAGTGTTGAGCCCAGCGCTGATACTCCTCCACATAAAATGTCAAAAAATCTCTCCAAAAGCTCAATGGAAGTGGTGCTCTGGCCATATACTTATTCCTAACAAAGAGGGTGATAAATTGCCTTCTTCTGATTCCCCTTGATTGATCCAGTCCATTTGGTGTTTGCCATCCTCTGGTGAGAGTATTGATCTGTCTAGAACATCCTGGAAAATCATGAATTTCTCAAATCAAGTTGTTCATTCTCAGTTCAGAGAAACAGGAAACATTCTCCAAATTGGTAAAAGGCCAATAGGTGAACTTCAAATTAACTTCATGTCACATTGCTGGAAGGAGAATTACTTTATGTTGCAGGAAGGAAATATAATCCGTTTTCATAGATCTACTGGGATATCTATAGGGACCACAACATATATAGTACGACCATTTTTCAGTTTCATTTGTACAAATTTCATCAATATATCTATAAATATATCTTATATTTTTCAGTGTACACTACTGATCAAAAGTGTAGAGTTATGTTTTATTATTTACTTTTTTATTAGTTGTTTTTGAATTATTTTTCTTTTCTTTTTTTTTCAAATAAATATAAATGCTGTTCTTTTGAACTTTTCTATTACAAGAATCCTGAAAAAATATATGACATCACATTTTACCATCAACAAATAAATTCACGTTCACGGCACAACTGTTTTCAGCATTGCTAATAATCAGAAATGTTTCTTGAGCAGTAAATCGGCATATTAGAATGATTTCTGAAGATCATGTGACACTGAAGACTGGAGTAATGCTGCTGAAAATTCAGATTAGATCACAGGAATAAATTTCATTTGAACATATATCCACATAGAGCAGTTATTTTTAATTGTAATAATATTTCACAATATTACTGCATTTTACTGCATCTTACAAACGCAGCCTTGGTGAGCAGAAGAGACTTTCAAAAACATAAAAAAATATATAACCAAATCCAAATATTTGAACAGTGGTGTATTTGTTCAAACTAGTAAATGGTTTTATTTTGCACACAGGATTTAAACACCCTGAACATTTTGTTTTCTAAAACTGGCATTTAAAGTAATGATCAAATCCTATCTTGCATAAATCAGCAGAAATGCATTAACACATGAGAAGTAGCCCCGCTGGACCGTCTCAAGCTCTGCAAAGAGTGTCCCATTCATTCAGCATCTGATTGCAGCACATCGAAAATTCATTACTGGGATTCTAATTGAGCTTGTTCCCCAAAGGAAGATCCCTTTATTCTTTAGCCACTCCTCAGAAACAAGAGCGCGACACATGGATCACACCATAAGGGCTCATTAAGATGCAGAGGAGTCTCTGGTCAGCTCCAACAAATGCCATACTGGTTGGGGTCAGTTTTTCCAATCTGTCTCTGTATACATATGAAGTAGGGCGGGGATAATGGGGACGTTTTGTTAATGTTGGATCCAAAAGAGTGACCTGGAGATTAATAATATGTCACAATCTAAAAACAAACATGACATCTAACAAACAAAAGAATGGACAGGCAATAAAAGAAAATGATGGGTTCATTTTTCCACCTTTGCTTATTTTATAAAAAAGAACTTCAGTATAAAACAAAATTGCTGGGTTATGGTTAGAAAAGCTAGATTTTTTTAAATGTTTTTGAAAGACTCTTATGCTCACAAAAATACAGTAAAAATGGTAACATATTATTACAATTTTAAACAACTGTTTTCTGAACGGCTATCATGTAAAATATAAGTATTCCTGTGATCAAAGCTGAATTTTCAGCATCCAGTCTTCAGTGTCACATGATCTTCAGAAATCATTCTAATATGCTGATTTGCTGCTCAAGAAACATTTCTGATCACTATTATTAATAGTGGTATTTAAATGTTTTATCATTGTGGTTGCTGCTTAATATATATATTAGTATATTTTTTAAAGTGATACTTTTCAGGTGTATGAGGAATAGAAAGTTCCAAAGACAGCATTTATTGGAAAAACAAATTAAAAGCTATTTTCTGTCACTTTTGATCATTTATCATTCTTAAAAAAAAAAAGATCTAACTGACCCTAACTTTTGAACTTTTTCAAGCACAGATAAATTCAGTTACTCCCAAAAATATGCAACTTTATATGGCTTAAGTATGGAGTACTAACCCAGTCGTATTTATTTATTATTATATATATAAATATATATATATATGCCATTTTATTGTGGAGTGACTCTGAGGAAGCGTTTCATTATCTTGGTAATTTCCGGGCAGCAGCTCATTACATGCTACCTCATATCTTCCTTAAGAAAACAGAAATGTAGAAATAAGAGCTCTAGTTTCCTGATTATCATCAGGCTGGCACGGATCTAGGTGCATAAAAGGCCTGTTTGATATTTGTGTTAAATCCGGCTGTTTGTACCATGATGAAGTTCGTGCCAGCCTGGGAAGTTGGAAGAATCAGTCAGGCCTAGAGAGGTTATTATGACCCAAAGGTTATTTCAAGGACAAATCTTGCAAATGTTGAAGGCACGATTCCTCCTAAACTGTAATTCTGTCATTATTCACCCACTCTCATTTCAAACATGTGTTGTTTTATTGCAGTTTCAGTTTATAGTGTCCACGTCTGTCAAGCTCCAAAAATGTATCATAAAACACGGTAAAAGCATAAAAAAATATAGTCATCCAGAGTGCAAAAATTTTGTTTTAAAGGGATGGTTTGTCAAAAAAAGAAAATTCTGTCATCATTCCCCTTTGTTTTAAACCACTATGGAACACAGTGGAAGTCAATAATCAATGCAATGGAAATCAATGATCACCAAAACTGATTGGTTACCAACTTTCTTCCAAAAATATCTTCAGATTTATGATTTGGAATGACAAGAATGTGAGTAAATGATTACTGAATTTTCATTTTTGGCTGAACAGTCCCTTTCAGGATGTTTTGTTTGGAAAAAAGCTACATACAGATTCTTCAAAATTCTCCTTATAGGGACATGATGGTGAGTAAATAGTGACATTGTTTTAATTTTTAGGTGAAGTGTTATTTTAAGAAACTGCAGATTGAGTCTCTAACTAAGTGCAGTTGTCGCTGAGAGTTTCCACATTATAATTTATCACCACAGAGACATCTGTGAACCCCATCATGGAAGGTGGAAGACCGTCGTGATGGTTGTTGGGAAAGCTCAGTATCTTCCCTGCGCTCCAAGCTCTTTTTCTGCTGCCTGCTCAATGGCTCCGTGGATGATACGCACTTCTTCCTGGGTCAGAGTCCTCTCCATGTGACGGTACGCGACACGGTAACAGTGGCTCACTCTCTTTGTCCTAGGAGATTATGAAAAGAGAAAAAGATTATTTGACAACAATCCTATTAACCACGAAACTGATAATCAAAAACGTTCCTTAAAAGTAGCCCTATATTCAATGCCTTCTGAAGTCATACAATCATAGCTCACCACACAGTTTTGTGTGATGAACAACACTGAAGTTGTTGTTGCTGCTCAACACTAAAACTGGATCTTTGTTACAATTCTCTTATGTTGATAAGTTGGCTTAATATGGCTTCAGAAGACTTTGCATACTGTGCACATGTTCCATTGATTACTTTTATGGTGTGTGGTTTTTTTTTTGGGGATGGAAAAGTGCTATGTGAAGATTCTTCAGAATATCTTCTCCTGCATTCTACAGAAAGTCAGTCATACATGTTTGGAAAGACTTGATGGTGAGTAAATGATGGCAAAATTTAGATTTTGGGCTGAACTATGCCATTAATGTTAGTTTAGTTGTTGCAGTGCAGATATTTCTGCACAAATAAGTTATACAACAGTGTATGTAAGGTCAAGCTAATACACAGATCAAACTCGTTCAGGGAGCTGCCAGTCAACAAACTCTCTCGTTCTCTCACACACATGCATTGTGCCTCGTCTCAGGGGAGACGCTGGATTAACAAAGAACAAGAAACTACAAAGTTTTGACTTACACGGTGCTCTCCAGAGACGAGACCAAAGTCAAGCGTGATTCCTTCTTTATTGTGCATGCTGTATGTAAGCAAGACTGCAGAAGACTGAGAAAAAAAGCCAAGGGTTTGGACTCTTTATTGAGCAACGAAGTGAAACAAAATGGCTGACAGGCAACTGCAGTAAAGCAGCTGCTGGGATTCCAGTGCAAACCAACGGGGGAGTTGCAAGGCTACATCGGATTCACTTTGCCGATATTGGATTTGCAGTCAGCAGGCCCGGTGCCCACTGGGATGTAAACTGACATAATAATGCATCAGAGAAGCACCCTAAGAGTCAAACAGCTCCAAAATGCTTAGCGTTTTGAACTGAACTTTTTTTTTAGCAATCCTATGCTTCCTACAGTTGAAATCCTCACGATCTAAGATTGACAGAACTGTGGAAATGAAACAAAATATCAGCTTATAGAACATTTGACATTGTATCTATGCATATGTAATCATTCTAGATCTGCCATTATAATGGAAACATGAGCAAATTAGTAATTATTATTCGTACAAAAAAATATATATATTTTCAATGTGCGAGACGAGAGTTTATTACTCGCTATTGGTAAAACTAGAAGAAGAATTAAGTGCAATAAAACTATATGTGCTACATGATCTCTTCAGTGTCACATGGTCACATGATCCTTCATATATATTGTTGAGGAGTGTTTAGATTTAGTAGGGATGCAATTCAAAAATATATACATAACAGTAAAATATAAAATGTATTACCCTAACTGTTTTGCTAAATTTTTTTAGGCTGCATTTATTTGATCAAAAATGCAGCAGAACAAATAATGTAAAAAATAATTCTCAATGTTTAAAAAAAAAATTATATTTAATTTGATTTTTATTTTTTAACATTCTTTTTTTAATTTTCAGCATCATTACTCCAATCTACAGTGTCACATGATCCTTCAGAAATCTTCTAATATGCTGATTTGCTGCTCAAAAAAACATTTCGGATTAGTATCAATGTATAGATGTCTTTACTGTCACTTTTGATTGATTGAATTCATCCTTGCTGTTATAAAAATATAATTTTCTTTCAAAAAGAAAAAATAAAACTTACCGACCACTACATTATTAATAGATGTGACTTAATAAATATTAAAAGACTTTTACATTTGTGAACCTGTGCATACATGCATACATTGTTTCATCATATATCCAAAAGTACAAAAATATGTAAAAATCATTAATATTTTTAGAGATGTGGGATCCACTAAAACGCCTTTCATACACGCCTAGAAAAGCTTCTGCATGTCATCGCAATAATCTGTTTCTATAGGGATAAACGTGTATCTTTCTCTTGAAACATTTCTTTATATAAAAAAGTAAAAGGTTAAAGTGTAAATGCTGTGGTGCATCCCGCATCTCAATGTCAATACGGTCTCTCTCAATAAAACAGCATCCTCACAGTGAAGAAGTTAAAAATATCCAGAAGATGAGTGTGATCCCAGGGGAAGCTCATCCGTAACTGATTGACACATAAGGAATGATCATACCTGCTGCTGCTGCTGCTGTGTGAGGAGAGATAATTCATCAAACCACGGTTAGTGTGAACAAAGGCTGAGGTAAATGGAAAGCAATTAACATAAACCCCAGATCGACCGAAAAAACACTGACATAAATAGACAGCTGTAAAAAAAAAGACAGCTAAGAATAAATCTGTGAAACGTGACGGCTTTCTACCCACACATGCTGTGGAAAGCGTTTCTGCGAACTTGTGGAGCAGTCGGCTGGCGCACACGCCGTCTAGCAGCCAGACATCGACTGCGAGAGCTGCACAAACGCAGAGCCTGACAATTTTAGGCTATCGCCGGCTGCCACTGAGACATGTACGTTTTCACGCATCCCAAACAGCCAAAGCAGATAATTGGATAAAGTGATTTTCATCCAGGACTCAAGTTTCTTTCTTTCTTTTTTTTATCATTATAGAAGGAAAGCAGTGCTAAATTGGGAAGCTACTTTTAATCTACTTTATATCATGATACAAGCAAAGCGTTAAACTACACTCAAGCTATTTTTATTTATTAAAAAAGCTACATGCTACTAACTACAAAAAAAAAAAACATTTTGTTACATGAAATAAATGTCAACTGGAATAAAATAAAACATTTTGTAAAAATAATTGTATTTGTCATTTTATTTTCAGTATAATTTAAAATATTTTGAAAATAGCTTTTAATTTGAAATTTTCATGTACAGTATGTATATGCATGCATGCATGCATACATACATAAATACATACATACATAAACACACAGTTAGTCTCTTGTGAATTGTATTATACAGAGCCACCTAAATAGTATTTTCCACACCCTGAACCCAGGGGGTCACCAAAATGCATCTGGAGGGCCGGTGTCCTGCAGAGTTTGGCTCCAACTTGCCTCAACACACCTGGCTTTAAGTTTCTAGTATGCCTAGTGAGAGCTTTATTATCTGGTTCAGGTGTGTTTAATTGGGGTGGAGCTAAACTCTGCAGGACACCGGCCCTCCAGGATCAAGTTTGGTGTCCCCTGCCCTAACCCAACCCTAATCCTAAACCAACCCCTTACAGAAAACCTCTTTGCATTGTTACACTTTCAGAAAAACATAATTTACTATTTTTAATAATTATTTTCCCTTGTGGGGACCGCAATGTCACAAATTTCAGGTATTACTATCCTTGTGGGGACATTTGGTCCCCACAATGTAGCATACGCAAGTATACACACACACAAATATAAATTAAATGCCATTTTCAAAATATGATATTTAAATATTTATTGTCAGACTTTTGGACCCGTTTTGTCTCCGTAGTTCTTCCTGTGTTTTCTTTTATGGTATTTTTCCTATTGTTGTTTAGTTTGATTACTTTATGATTCCATGAACCTGTGTTCCCCTGATTGCCCTGTGAAAACCAGTCTGTTCAGTTTGGTTTTGTCGGGTCTACTCGTTGTGAACGTATTCCTTGTGCTCCGTGTCTCCCTTTTGGATTATTAAAGACTCTCATTTTGTGAAATCACCACGTCTCCTCGTTCCTCCCGTAAGCAAAATGTGACAGAAGACCTGACCGAAACAGTTACATCCGTGTGTCTACCCTCCGTTTTTGTTTCCGTTTTTTCTCTGTGATTTTGTTTCCATTGTGTTTTCCCTTATGGATCCCTTCACCCGTCCGGAATTCCTCCTCCTCCTGCTGGAGCAGGGGGACAGATCTCTCGAGGACCATACGAGACTGTTCCGGCTGTTAGCTAGCACCATCAGCTACTCAGCAGACGCGCTCTGCTCATTCTATGATGCAAGCTTGAACACCGTGAGCAGAGCGCCATCGTCCGAAGATGGTCCTCGAGAGGATTTCGCCGCATTTGTGGATCCACTCCTGAGCCAGAGCCCAGCACACAATCTCCTCGCTGTGCGGAGCATCAGCCCGAGCCCATTACCGCCGCGATCAACGAGCCAGCGCAATGCCAAGCGACTGAGCAGAGGATCACACCGAACGTAGAGCTCAACTCGTCAGACCAGGTGCGAGAGCCGGCGACAGTGCCCAACATGAGGGGAGCAAGCCATGGACGTGCACCGCGGCTGAGGGTGAGCTAATTATACATCTGGGACAGCTGGACTTAGAAGGGGACCTGATGGACTGGGAAACAGATCTGGAGGTCGACTTGCCCCCTCCCCTCTCTCCTTCATCCCCGCTGGTCCCATCCAGCCCTGAGTGGGCTCCCATTTCCCAGTCCTGCCAGGAGTGGGGCTCTGATCCCGAGGGTAGCCCTGAGAGACCGGAGCCTCACGAATGCCCGCCCACCCCGCCCGATCCGCCTATCACCACCGCTGTCATCTGGCAGGGCCCCCCTGCTCGCCTCAGCCACCATCAATCGGTGCGAGCAGGATATCTGGCACGAAAAGCAAAAACAAAACACTAAATCCAAATACAACTAGAAATAAAAAAGAGAAACCTTATTATTTATACTGTGTAGTATATATATTATATATAGTATATATTATAGTATTATATATATATATACGTATATATTTCACTACGAAAGAAGATGAAAATGCAGTGCAAGGACTTCTGCTTGGGGACTCCAATGAATTGAGTCATTTTCTGAACCATTTCATTTGCATGAGCCATCCGAATGATACAATTATGTAAAACGAATAATCCGTCTCAATGTTTCATACGAGATAGATGGGATATTTTAGGAAAATGTCTTTATATTCTCTCAGCTAAAGCTGCAGGCGCAAAACAATCCGATATGTCAGAATGTGTCACGCTGCGTGGCTACTTGTCGAAAAATGTAGCTTGTTACTGGACGAGCTACATTATTATGAAAACTGAAGTTAGTACCGTTGCTATTTTTAGCTAGTTACACCGAAGGAGATGACAATGTGTAGCAAGCAAAAGCTAACAAGACCCAAAAGAGAGGCAACCAGGTTGAACATTTCACAGAACCACAACCTGTTTTTATAATGTTCAACTTCAAAACTATGTATGTAATGAGTCAATTAAGATGATGTTTGGAGCTATTATGTTATTTCCATCTAGGTTTATGGTTTATGCATAGCTTCCTCTGTCTCTTCGGCTCTGTCTGCCTTGGTAAAAAGAACAGCTGACATTTTCAGTGAACACACAGGCGTTCAATAATTCAGTGGCCACAGAAGGCGAACAGTGATCCAAACACACACAACAATTCCATTTTATTGGAGCTGACTCTGTTTTATTGCTTGGCAAAATTTGGTGTGGGAGTAGGCAGGAGCAGTTATTCATACAGGTTTTGCCGCGAATGGAAAGGTGTGTGTGACAAACTGCGATGAGGCACATAAGAGAAAAAAAAAACACACACACAATGACAACAGAGCACAGATATGAAATCTATTCTGAGTGACAGAAGAAGAACTGAACCTTAGAGATAGCGGGAGTGCAGACGTTTGTTAGCTGTTTGTGATCAAACTGTCAGAACCTGATTCCACTTGACATTGACTGAGAATCAGTTTTATCAAACCAAACTCTAAACAACTTCTCCATGCAAGAGAAGACTGAACCCTCATATGCAGTGCAATATGTTTTCTTGATTAATTTGCCAGAGTTTCAGCTTGTGGCACCAAAAAATATGATTCCTTTCCATGGTTAATAGTTATTTGTAAACTGAACCAAGTTACTCAGATACTATTTTTGGTTTATTATTAGCATCGATATAACTTTTATATGGCTATTTTACACAAAAAGACTGTCAACTTCTTTTTCCTACCTTCAATTAGGGATGTTAATAAATCTCAAAATCCCATTAAGCCTTATTAAACAGCCTTGGTAATGTGATAAACTAAACACTGGCATGCTCATTTTCAGCCCACAGATTTAATGTGCAAATATACTGTACATAACTGACAATACTATATAGAACTGAACAGATTTAGCGTTTACTTGCCTTTCACAGTTGTAATTGAAAATCTTCCAGAAACCCTTACAATTCGATATGAAGGTCACATACCATAAGCTTTTAGTTCAGTAAAGCTGAACTAGAAAATGTTTCAAACTATTGTTGTCACAATACTGAAATTTCAGTAGTCGGAACAAATACTAGTAAAGGCCATACTGGTATCGTTTTCAAAAATGTGCACTTTGAAACCCGTTTCAAAAGTTTGCATTTTCAGGCCCCCAAAACACTGTTGTCATGTAAATGAACAGCCAAAACACATAAAAAGTTTTCTGTTTATAGTTGAAAATTATGTTGAAACCGTGGTCTTTGGTGATTCATAAAATACAAATCAGTGACCGCCTGTCAAAAAAAGCATATCAGGGAACACAAAATTAATCCCTGTGGCTCCTGATGATATATTGAGGTCTTATGAAGTGAAACAATTGGTCTGTGCAAGAAACCAAACATTATTTACAGCATTATTACCTGTAATCCAGAGCCGAAGGCAAACGGTCCAGAGTGTTGTTTGGTTTGTGAGTGAAACATTCTTTTGAACTGGTCCTTTTAGTGAACTTGATGAACCAGTTCACTAAATCGGACTAAATCGTCTCGGACCGAAGACCGATGAGCCACTGATATGCGCATATGTGAACCGAGCACTTGAATGAAGGGGCCAAATGAAAGTTTCTATGGTTTCTCATTGTTTATGTAAAAAAGTGAGCTGATGAAGACTAGTTTATTCACTCTATATGCTTTAGACATGTAAAACATCCACATTTCACATCATTATTGGGAGCTTTAATAATATAATTGTGTATATGTTTGTCATTGCATTTCATGCATGATTTTGACTAAAATGCCATTTCGTTTTAGTCATATTTTAGTCATCTGATTTTTTTTAGTTTTAGTCGACTAAATCTACAGTAAATTTAGTCGGCTAAATTCTAATGGGTTTCCAAATTCACTAGGTTTGATATTAAGGTTTTATCATGATAGACACTGATTTAACTGCAGTGACTAGGGTTGCAAAGGGGTGGAAAATATCCGGTAAATTTCCGGAAACTTTCCAAAAATCCCTGGAATATTCCAAAAAAAAATCCTGGAAAGTCAAAAGTTGTTGTGTGCGTTTGTTGGTGTGGTTTTTGTCTTTGTTGTCCTAGATTTTCTGGAATATTTCCAAAATTTTCTGGAAATTTACCACCTTTTTGCAACCCTAGCGGTGACACACAACATGCCTTAATGTTAAAATTAAATAAAACCACTTCAAAGACATGGTCTTCTTATTAATGAAATACCAATGGTTATATAGGCTAATTATGCATTATTTATAACAACTTGTTTACTTCATTCTTTCAAGCAGACATATTTATTTCTATAAATAAATTTAGATTAGTCTTTAGGGCTACTAAAGTGATTCAGTTAAGAGCAGTGAGGGATTTTCTGTCTTTCTTTTTTTGCTTGATTAACATCAATGACTCGGAAAATAGCAACTAAATTAGGCTGCACGTATACACGGATGCAGTGTACTGATACACGTCCAATATTCTCCCAACTGTTTATGTTCACATAAGACATAACCGAGTGTGTTTACATGAATACTCGTCAAAACAGACAATTCGACATCATTGTGTGTGTATTACTCCGTTCATGAGACGCAAAAGAGTACTTGTGTGCTGTGTGAGAGGCGCTGCTTCGCTGTGTCCGCTCAGAAAACCGGACCGAATTGAGTTCTTTCTTGCATCGTCAGATTTATCCATACGTCTGCGCTTCTCGTACTCCCAGATATCGACATTTTTGTACGTTTTATGAGACGTGCAGCAAGTGTATGTTAGCTTATGTTCCGTCGGTTCATATGTACGCATCTAACCTCCGAACCACGCAGCAGATTCGTTCTTCCCTAACATTTTAGTTTCGTTTGTATTCGTTGACGAAAATGTCAATAGATTTTCGTCATAGTTTCTGTCATTCAAAACGAGTTTTAGCTCGTCATCGTCTCGTTTTCGTCAGTGAAAAAAATGTAGTTGACAAATTATTCGTCAACTAAATTAACACTGCATTGCATGATTACTTTACCAAACTAGCGAACCAGTTCACTGAAACAACTAGTCGTGAAAAAGAATAGTATTTCCCCGTTTGCCTGAGGCTCTGGATTACAGGTAATAATGTTGTAAATAATGTTCAGTTTCTTGCACAGACTGATCGTTTCGCTTCATAAGACCTCAATATATCGTCAAAAGCCATGGGTATTACTTTTGTGTTGCCTGATATGCTTTTTTGACTCTCAACAGCTGACTTGCATTTTATGAATCACCCAGGACACGGTCCAGCTAGAAATCTTAATTACGATTATGCTGAAGAAAAAAAAGTCACCGCAGTTACATCTTGGAAGGCCTGAGGGTGAGTAAATTAACATCAAATTTTCATTTCTGCGTGAACTTTTCCTTTAATTATGACTGTCCACCACAACTTTATTAGCCAACAAAAGAACATGACAACAGTTACAAAAGGCAGATCAAGTGTAAAGCAAAACATTTCAGAGATGTTAAGCCATGCATTTTCAGAATATTAATTGCGCTGACAGTGGACGTGAAAACAAAGGCACATTGAAATATATGGTGAAGTGAAAAAGCACGCTTCACGTCTTCAGAGCCCAGCAGAAAGCTAAAGACCATGGAGACAGTGAGTAGTGTTTTTCCATGTCTTCTAGGCTCACAGGTTCTGTCACTGTGAGGAGCTGTTATATCAGGGCCTCATTTTTGCCAAGGTTTCAGCTTGGCCTTTGCCTCTCCATCCAGTAATTGGGAGCAGTATTCCAAGACACTGCCTGACTACACAGTGCAATTTAAGAGACACAGGACAGACACAGCATGACTTTCTGTTCTAAGCTTTAAAACCATGGCAGCTTTTGTAAGACATCTAAAGAAAGAGGTAAAAAGTACACTTTTCCTTGATTTTTTTTAAATTGTATTATGCAGCTATATCTGCTGCTAATTCATTTTAATGGATTTGGTTTAGGGGCCTCGGTGGTCTCAGACCAACCGTTTCAAAAGTAATGATCGAGTCCAAGTAGCACATTTGCATATATTTGCATCTTCTATTTGTTTTTAGTTGTCTCTCTGTTCAAATATTTTCTTTACTAAAGTATATAGTCAGTCAGTATAGAGTCGGTTGTAAATTGGGACCTGAAGAGTGAAACTACAGTTTGTATAAGAAATAAAGCTTCAAATCCTGATTTATTAGTCTCCAACATGCTAGTAACACCATATACTGGAAGATTTAGGTCATATCAAAGTCTATAACTTGAAAGTGGTTTTCTATGTCTCTTGGGGAGCCTTCAGTTCCATAGCCTACATCCTATATACAGACACAGATCATGGTTTTTGAGCCATTTTTTGTAGCTTTTGTCACTAAAATATCACAATCATGTTGTCTTCTGTTAATAAAGAGCAGGGCTAGGTGGTATGATAATTTGAACTGAAGCATTTTATGTTGAATATATATACATATCAATTCATCAAATAATCCTGGAGAAAAACATCATGATTTCCACAAACATATTAAGCAGAGGAACTGTTTCCAGCATTGCTAATAATCATCCAGAAAATGTTTTGTTGAGCAGAAATCAGCATATTAGAATGATTCCTGAAAGATCATGTTACACTGAAGACTGGAATAATGATGCTGAAAATCCAGCTTTGCAACACAGCAATAAAATTACATTTTAAAATATATGTAAATAGAAAACAAAGTCTTTGTGTACCGTGTTTGGTTCATCAAATCCATAGAAACAAATATTTGCTGCATGTCGAGTGGAAGCAGTTTCAGCTCAACTAAAGGGCATCTACACGTGCAGGAGGAGAGTTTCCTTCACGGAAGCCATTTCTGGAAGCACGTCTATCCCATGATAATCAGTTGATTTTCAGAAAGGCTGGGATTCTGAAACATGACACTCCCTACTGGATACAGCTCTCAGAAGGGAGGAGAGGAGCAGACAGAAAATCCAGTCAATAGGCTGCTAATGATTTTAACCAGGCTAACAGTGCCAGCACTCAAGCAAAGTGACTACCCATGGAAAAAAAAAAAGCGATGAGGTTTTAGCAAATGTGCAAGTTTTCTCCATTACCATTCTCCACACAACAAAAAACTCAAACTGAAAAACGAGGAGGAAAACAGAAAGTGCACTGCACTCTGCTGAGCTCAGTGATGAGAAAAAATTATAAGACAATTGTAAATACAATTCATTCACTGTTCACCATGTAATTCATTTTTGATTGTCATATAATATGACATTTATCATATAAGTATTCCATGCTGCCTCAATATTAGGCCATGAAATGCATACATATAATTAGCTTTAATCATTAATGAATGTATATAATTTAATAAATTCAGTTATAAAAAGTAAATAAAATAAAAGTCTCAATACAATTATTTGTACTAATTATGAATAATTAATATCAACAACTGATTTATTTAATAATTAACATTGTACAAATTTGAAATTTTAAAAATATAATTTGATGCATTTTAATTACATTTAAAATAAATTATTATTGGTATATAGGGCACGAACGAAACACTTCATTTTAAGAAGTATTGTATCTTCTACCATTAAAATGTTATCTTTGTAAATATGTAAGACAAGTTACATAACAAACTTACATATTTATGGCACTTCTTCACTACTATTTAAAAATGGTCATTTTTTTAATGGTATCCAGGCAGTCCTCAAAGCACTTATATGTAACCATAATTATTTAATATTAATAACATTATTATTATTTAATACAGTAAGTAAATAAGTATATATACATTTGTATTATTTATAATTATTAATACAATTGTATAAAAAATATACGTTTAAAATGTAAAAAAAATACTACCTATTAGCAGTTGATCTCTGTAAAATACACAAAGTTACCTAACAAGCTTCACATACTGATGACTTAAAAAGATCTAGTTCAATGGCAGCCAAAAGCAAAATGCAGAATTTAACGATTTGAGAATAGATTAGTTTGTGGATGCACGTCACTACTGCGAACAGACGTCACTACTGACATCCCACCTTCAGTAACAACTCAATAAACACACTGCCATAACTAGGATTGGCCGCTAAGAGGATTTAGCATCGACTTTCATGGCCTCTGATGAAAAGCCACACTATGAAAGAAACAAGACGACATTCTTTCCATCAAAGGCATGGTGGCGTTCCTCTCCAGCAGCACGGAAGGACTAAAGAACTGAAGAAATCAATTTGCATTCCATTAAGAGTTCCAGACTTCAGCATCCAGACGCGCAGCAGATGAGCCTCTAGTCTGTATTAATCCAACAACTCATTTATTTTCTAATCATACCTGACAAAGGCGAGGGATACAGAGAGCACCTCTTGTTCTACGCGTCGAGAAACCGGACGTGCGGACGGATGAGGGCTATTTCAAGGATACTTGTGAGGTCATGTTTGGTTGGATGTTACATAAACACAAATAGGGCAGCACTTCACTTCTCAGAGGAGAACAATACTCCTTATCCAGACTTGAACCGGCCCGTCCCTGTTATATAAGCTTAGTTTAAAAAAACAACAACTGTAGACAGACTATAAAACTATTATTAAAGGGATAGTACACCAAAAATGAAAATGTGATTGAAAAGATGAGTTTCTTTGTTCATTGGAACAGATTTGGAGGAAAGAAGCATTCCATCACTGTGCTCACCAACGGATCATCTGCAGTGAATGGGTGCCGTCAGTCATCAATAATTCGGTGAAAGTGAAACGCTGCATGTTTGAAGACCACAAATACATCATTAAGGTGTTTTTAACTTCAAACTGTTGCTTCCAGCTAAACTACAACTCCTCGATCATAATACTGCTTCCTGAAAAAATGCTCTGAATCAGAAGAGAATTACTGGAGAAAGCCTTATTATAAATGATGGACTCATATTTTAGCCACAGCTTTTTAACACACAGATTTGTCACTTCACAGGTTGTTGATTACTTGTGGATTATTGTGACATTTTCATCAGATGTTTGGACCCTCAATCTGACGGCACCCATTCACTGAAGAGCATCCACTGGTGAGCAAGTGATACAATTCCAAGTTTTTTTTACACATCTGGACAATAAAGTAACAAACTCATCTACATTTTGGATGGATGAGGATGAGTAAATTTAAAGCAAATTTGAATTTTTTTGCAGAAATATTCCTTTAATGCACAATCACACTCTTATTATTATTCACATTTTCATAAACCACCATGAAAAAGGTTTATGGTCAGAATATTTTCCAATAGATTTTCTAATAGCAATTTGAATTTTTAATAGTATTTGTTCATGTATCTGCCACTGGCACATCTTACACCAAATTATCTGACATATTTAACCCCACTGCTAAGAAAAAAAAACCTTCATGATTATTCACAGCTAATCTGTAGCCAAATCTTTTTCATGGTTTTATACATTGGCAGTTTTCATTTTAATTTTAGTTAAACGTTTGAGTAATTTTGTTGTGTTTTTATAAATAAAAAAAACACAACTTTTTTAAAAACATGTCTATTTAGTTTTTCTTCATTTTTATTTCAGTTTTTGTTTTAATAATTTTAGTACTTCACATTAAACTAAATGAAAATGAGAAATGCTGTCTTGGCAACTAGATATTTAGGTATTTTAATTTACGAAATTGATTTCTTTAATAAAAACTTTAAAACCTTTGGGACCCCAGTATGGTCTCATGATTAAACAACACTAAGTTATGAGAAAATGGAAGTGCACATCGTACCCACCCACCCTCACGTACTTATAATTCACTAATAATTGCAGGTTTTTAGCCCAATCAGTTTAGCACACAAACACACAAAGCTGATGCTCTGCTCCAGTTCTGCACTTCGCTCTAATACGTGCTCCCATCCACATCAGGGAGGACAAATAAAAAAGAGACAACGTTCATGAGAAAATAATGAACCTAATTAAAAGGAGAGTGCCTTGGATGATGGAAAGAAAAAACTTTTGGGAGATCAAATTAAAATTCCAGCTCAGAGGGAAGTCTACAGGCAGAGAAGGAGTCACTGAATTATTAAGATCTCTGTCATAAAAGCGGGGAAGCACCTCGATCAGTAAAGGAGCTCAGGAAGGGTGACGGCACGGCTTCTTCAATGCACCTGCCGGCTGGTCTAAAATAAGAATAAAAAGTGCTGCTGCTGTTGAAAAGGAGTGAATCTGAGCCACAAAATGCAGCTCTGTGATGTTCAGTATTGTCACAGGCTGATTGCAATAGAAAACAATGTTAATGTAGGTGAGGAAACATCACAAACACTTCATGTTCAAGCACATCTGAGACTTTGTACACAAAGCACTAGGATCCAAATGCTGATGCATGCTGATTTGTTTGGCTGTTTACATGCACTTCATTTCTGAACCTGAATATTTGAGTCATAACACTAATTAGTAGAAACGGCCCAGCCGAGCCCTGACTTAAACCCAATTGAGCATCTCTGGAGAGACCTAAAAATGGCTGTCCACAACGTTTACCATCCAACCTGACAGACTGGAGAGGATCTGCAAGGAGGAATGGCAGAGGATCCCCACATCCAGGTGTGAAAAACTTGTTGCATCTTTCCCAAAAAGACTCATGGGTGTATTAGATCAAAAGGGTGCTTCTACGAAATACTGAGCAAAGGGGTCTGACTACTTAGGGACCCATGTGATATTTCAGTTTTTCTTTTTTAAAAATCTGCAAAAATGTCAACTAATTCTGTGTTTTTATGTCAATATGGGGTGCTGTCCGTACATTAATGAGAAAAAAAAATTAACTAAAATGATTTTAGCAAATGGCCGCAATATAACAAAGAGTGAAAAATTTAAGGGGTTCGAATACTTTCGTACGTCACCTGTATATATAGATATATATATATAATTATATAATATATACACACCCTAAACCCAATTCCAAAAAAAGTTGGGACACTGTACAAAATTGTGAGTAAAAAAGGAATGGAAAAATTTACAAATCTCATAAACTAATATTTTATTCACAATAGAATATAGAAAACATATCAAATAAAAAGTGAGACATTTTGAAATGTCATTCCAAATATTTGCTCATTTTGGATTTCATGAGAGCTACACATTCCAAAACAGTTGGGACAGCTAGCAATAAGAGGCCGGAAAAGTTAAATGTACATATAAGGAACAGTGGAGGACCAATTTGCAACTTATTAGGGCAATTGGCAACATGATTGGGTATAAAAAGAGCCTCCAGAGTGGCAGTGTCTCTTAGAAGTCAAAATGGGCAGAGGATCACCAATTCCCCCAAAGCTGCAGCGAAAAATAGTGGAGCAATATCAGAAAGGAGTTTCGCAGAGAAAAATTGCAAAGAGTTTGAAGTTATCATCATCTACAGTGAATAATATCATCCAAAGATTCAGAGAATCTGGAAAAATCTCTGTGCGTAAGGGTCAAGGCCATAAAGCCATACTGGATGCCCATGATCTTCGGGCCCTTAGACGGCACTGCAACACATACAGGAATGCTACTGTAATGGAAATCACAAACATGGGCTCAGGAATACTTCCAGAAAAAATTGTCGGTGAACACAATCCACCGTGCCACTCGCCGTTGCCGGCTAAAACTCTATAGGTCAAAAAGAAGCCATATCTAAACATGATCCAGAAGCGCAGGAATTTTCTCTGGGCCAAGGCTCATTTAAAATGGACTGTGGCAAAGTAAAAAAAACGTTCTGTGGTCAGACGAATCAAAATTAAGTTATTTTTGGAAAACTGGGACTCCATGTCATCCGGACAAAAGAGGACAAGCACAACCCAAGATGTTATCAGCTCTCAGTTCAGAAGCCTGCATCTCTGAGGGTATGGGGTTGCATGAGTGCGTGTGGCATGGGCAGCTTAAACATCTGGAAAGGCACCATCAATGCTAAAAAGTATATCCAAGTTCTAGAACAACATAAGCTCCCATCCAGACGTCGTCTCTTTCAAGGAAGACCTTACATTTTCCAACATGACAATGCCAGACAACATACTGCATCAATTACAACATCATGGCTGCGTTGAAGAAGGATCCGGGTACTGAAATGGACAGCCTGCAGTCCAGATCTTTCACCCAAAGAAAACATTTGGCGCATCATAAAGAAGAAGATGCCACAAAGAAGACCTAAGACAGTCGAGCAACTAAAAGCCTGTATTAGACAAGAATGGGACAAAATTCCTATTCCTAAACTTGAGCAACTACAGCTGTCTCCTCAGTCCCCAGACGTTTGCAAACTGTTATAAAAAGAAGAGGGGATGCAACACAGTGGTAAACATGGCATTGTCCCAACTTTTTTGAGATGTGTTAATGCCATGAAATTAAAATCAACTTATTTTTCCCTTAAAAATGATAAATTTTCTCAGTTTAAACATTTGATATGTCATCTATGTTGTATTCTGAATAAAATATGAAATTTGAAACTTCCACATCATTGCATTCCGTTTTTATTCACAATTTGTATAGTGTCCCAACTTTTTTGGAATCGGGGTTGTATAGACATACACACTGCTGGTCAAAAGTATGGGATCAGTAAGATTTGTAATGTGTGGTAAAGAAGTCTCGTCTGCTCATCAAGGCTGCATTCTTGCCAAATAATACAGGAATAAAAAACAGTTTAAATTGTAAAGAATATTATTACTAATTAAAATACTGGTGGCTATGGTAATATACTTTAAAAATATTAATTATTTCGTGATGCAAAGAAATTTTTCATCATTACTGTCAGTCTCAGTGTCACACGATCCTCAGAATCAATTCGAATCTGCTGATTTAATTATCAATGGTGCGAAAGCAGTTGTGCTGCTTAATATATTTGTGGAACCTGTGATACTTTTTTTCAGGAATCTTTGATGAATAAAAAGTTAAAAAAAGAACAGCATTTATTTAAAATAGAAATATTTTCTAACAAATTAAGTCTTTATTATCACTTTTGATCAACTTAACACATCCTTGCTGAATAAAAACATTCATTCTACCAAAAAAAGATACAAAAAAAATATATTGACCCCAAAACTTTGTAGTACTGCTGGTAGTGAGGCTATATTGGGACAATACATTTGATATTTGTAATAAATGCTGTTCTTTATCTTTTTATTCATCAATAGTCAGATAGTCTATTTATTATAGTCTATATATATATATAGTATGTATGTATTCTATGTCTAATATATATATATATATATATATATATATATAATATAAAATGAAAATGCATAAAAAAAATCATAAAATCATAAACGATTAAATAAATTGTAGGTAACAACAGTGAGCATGCGTGCGGGACTGACTCTTCTCACTGCAGTATCCTCTGAAAACACCCGGGATTATTAAAGCGAGCTGGTAAGTATTTTCAACTTTGTACACATCGCTGTCTTTATTCAGTGGTGTTAAATATGGTTCAGGATCAGTTCTTGTTCCTCTCATCTGCGGATAGATCCTGTCTGTTTGTTCAAGCCCCACAGTGAATCTTTAGGCATCCGTACGCGTGGGTGCTATCAACATTGTAAATAAGTGGACGTGTTGCGACAAGCTTTGGTCTCGCCGCCACGCGGTCACGTGGTTCATGGCGCTCTCAATAGTTCCAAACATCTCTGCGCTGTCAGTCTGTTTGAATTGGTTTCATCGGGACAGACAGTTCCACTATATTTGCAGCCATTTCTAGTGATAATTAACACCTAATGTGCATTGATTGTGCATTGATAACCAGTGTTTGGGGTGAGGCATTACAAGTAACGCGAGTTACGTAAACCGTAATCAGATTACTTTTTTCAAGTAAATAGTAAAGTAACGCATTACTTTTTAAATTACAAGAGAATATCTGAGTTACTTTTTCAAATAAGTAACGCATGTTACTTTTTTTTCCAGTTTATTGATTGACGGCTCTCCTGTCCCCAGGTTGAGAGAAATCAGAAGATGTTACTGTAGTTCTAAAATAAATATGATTATGCATTAATTAATCTCACTCACACAAAAAAAAAAAAGATTCAGTGTTCCTCAAAATGAATAAAAAATAATGCAACTCATAATATGACGCAAACCTTCAATAATTAAATGTTAAAAAACACAAATATCCTTAATGTATTTAATCCCATTCTATTAACCAATGTCTTTGCTTTGACCTTCGATGATCCAGTTCAACCATAATATGCAAAAATGACTCTAGACAAACATTTATGTGTTTTTTTTTTTGCTGAAGTGTGTTGAAATTTCTTCTTATGCATTCTACTGTACGGACTTAAATTTACCTTCCCTTCAGCCTGAGGCTCATTCACTTCACTTTTGGTGTGAAAAGGCTTTTACTTTTGCCAAAAATTGAACTTTTTTATTTAAAAAACAAACAAGCAAGACCTGTCCAGATTTAAAAAATAATGCAAAAGTAACGTAACACATTACATTCCACAAAAAGTAACCAAGGAACGTAATTCGTTACTTTTTTATGGATTAACGCAATATTGTAATGCATTACTTATAAAAGTAACTTTCCCCAACATTGTTGGAAATACGCTGATTTAGTGCCACATTTCGACCGCTCCAGACACGTTGGGGCGTCCGCCACTCCACGATTAAGGTGAAGGCAACGAGTTTCAAGATGCAACAACATTGTGCAGCATCTGGTTGTAAAAACTGCCTAAATTTAAATTCCTGAAGAAACTGGATAATCTTTCATATGTGTTGGTTTGTGTTTTTAATATGAATTAACTCAATATTACAGGGTTTTAACTTAAAGTAGCCTACCATTTCAATGTTGTCTGACGTCTTCTGCAGATATATATTCATACACGCTTATAATAACTACGGTTGCAGACATACAGGCAACTTGCTCTCGAGTGTTCACATCACGGACCTGCTTTGGCTCTCTGTTTTTTCACAAATTTGTTTTCAAACATGGAAAACATTTTTTCATAAGTTTATAATACTCTGTTTTTTAAGTACCATACATATTAAGATAAAGCAACAACACACTTCTACTGAGTGAAATTACACGCTAGTTTTTTGTCTTTGTTCTTAAGGTTAATGAAAAATAATTTACGTAAGTAAATCCGCTCATAAAAGATCAACCTTATACCAGTAGTGTCATTGGAGTTTAAAACATATCTAAGGTAACTTACCGTTTCATAAGAAAATACTCCAATTCCAAGACAGAATCCAATACATGAACTGTTTTTTTATGTTCTCAAAAAATAAATAAATAAAATATTCTATATTATATATATATAATATATAATATATATATATATATATATATATATTATATATATATATTTATATAAGAAAAGAGAGAAAAAATATTAACATTTAGACAGAATTGTACATCATTTTTGATAAAAAAAAAAAATAATTAAAACATGATTTACCATGTACCATTTTCTTGATCTATCTGCATCAGCTGCATATTGCACCAATGCTGGGGAAAGTTACTTAAAAAAACAAACAGAAATGCATTACAATATGGGGCTGGGCTGGGCTTGCTTGTTTGATTTTGAATATAAAAAACATATTTTTTGGCAAATTCACGTCTGTACAGTAGAGGGCACAGCTCAAACAAACCTTTCAATTGTGCTGCCATTCTGGATTGCATGAAGTATCACAGGGCGGCGTTCAGCCCCGACAAAAACGGTGCTAAACGTTTTTTAAACGGAAACGGTGGTGCGTTGAGCACCCTGTTATGATGACGCAAGAGTTGGAACTGTGGCAGCTGAGAAGGCCATTCCTTGTCTTCTTTTTGAAGAATTTTCGGAGCCTGATGAAATCGGTATAAATACGTGTTTAATACTGCAAAATCCGTAATGTTATTTGTTGACGTATTAGGCTTATCATTATTGCTGATCACTGTTGTTGTGCTATGATATTGTAATATTTACCATTATATAATCAGAGGGGTATAGAAAAGTTTATGAAAGTGTCACTCCATAATACAATAGCAAAATATATAAATATGTATAGTATTTTTATGTTACATTAATCAGTGTCTAGCACACCTTCCTAAGGAAAGGATATGGACCAGAAGACAATTACTAAATGATATTAAGACAGACTTAAAAAGTTCCAGATCTATACTTGTGCTCTAATTATTTCAGTTATTTTGCCTTTAATATAAATAAACATGTGCAAACAATATACTTGATCTTGTGAATTTATTTGGATGTTAATAACATTGTGCAAGCTGTCTCTTTAATACAGCGTGGTTTACATACATGTTGCTGCTGATTGGGCTGACATTTTTGACACACCCACCAAACAAGAGAAAACGCATCTCAAACCCCGTTGCACACCGTTTCCAGGAAACATGTCGTTCAAACCGGAAACCGTAGCAAAACGGTGCACACCGGTTTGAGCTTGAACTTTCCCCAGGAATGCAAGAGAAGGGATACAGCAAAAACCGGAAGCTAACAATAAATTGAATTTTATACCTATTAGATTGTGTTTATTAACGTACACCTACCCCAACCCTAAACCTAACACTTACAATAATGCAAATACAGTAATTACTGTTG